>CM062296.1:46240586-46799711 GCA_031216915.1 Pictodentalium vernedei
TACTAATGACTTCTAACTATCTCCGATTACGACCGCTACTCTCAGCCAGGTCGTAGAATGTCAAAAGACCAGCCATACTCTACTACGATACTAGAAAACAAGCACACCACATTTATTTATGTCTTGGTGCTTTGCGCCACAACAGCAGCTAAGGCTATTTTGTGGCGATGAAAGGTATGCAGTTTAAAAAGTGTGATGAACTTGCATGAAGTTAATCAAAACGAGTCGATTACACACGAAATATGTGAGAATAAAAAAAAGGTCTGAACACAGTAATGAGAAAATGAAACCAGTTGTTTAAAGAGTGATATGAAAGTCAACCTGTCGAATAGAGAGTTTAAAAGAATGAAGGCAATTAAAAATTTGTTTTAAAAGTTGATGTCTTTGCGGAACGAAATAATTTTATGACATTTTGTATTGTAAAATAGGTCACGAAGAGACGCAACATTAAAATACTGCCGAATTACAAGATTCAAATCTGTACGGTGCAGAAGAATGTGCACCACTTTCAACCCCTGCTGATAAGGAACACATTCTGGTCGTATATAACCCTGTAACAAAAATTAAAAATGTCATTGATAGCTGTCAAGTTGCTGAGTGTCCTTCTAATAATGGCTTTTGTTGACATGAGGGCTTGTAATAACACAGAACGACACATGCGTGTGAATGGGTTAATCTATATGACACTTGTGCCATCGCGGAAGGATAAAACGAGAGGCCTGATGTCTCTCGTTTTATCCTTCCGCGCTGGCACTCGTGCCATATCGATTAACCCATTCATATGCGTGTGTCGTTCTATATATTTGGTGAATGCAGTAAATATGAAAATGAGACCAGTGGTTTAAAGGATACGGTGCAAATCAACCTGTTAAATAGATATGAATAGATGATAATGCAAAAATATAAGAATAATTTGAAATTTATTAAAAAGGGTTGATTTCGTTGAGGACTGACACAATTGTATGATAATTTGTGTTGTAAAATAGGTCTCGAAGAGACACAACATTACAATACTGTTGTCTTACTAGATTAAAATCTGTGCAGTGCAAAAGCATGTGCTACACTGTCAAACGCGACTGACAAGGAACACAACCTGGTCGTATATAACTCTCTAACAAAAAGGAACGCGTTAGTCTTGTATGGCCGATATGACATCGTGTTAGAATGACTTGATCTTTCCTGCAAAGGTTACCGGAAAGCACACCACACAACACTGCATGCCCTAGTATTCCGAACTACTCACGGGAGTGTACCTTCCTTTGGGTGGTTTTGTGGTACTAAGGGATAAACGCAGCGGGAAAAGTAGCTCCGGCAAAAGGCGGCAAATATATCTAGTTCTGATGAAAATGTAACACCGTTGCAACGACAAACGCAGGAATGGCATATAAACAGCCTCTCTGGCTATGCCATTTCCATGCAGTATACAGTTACCTTGTTATTTGTTAATTCATAGTGTATTTGTGTATGCTACAAAATATAGTTTCATTCATTCATTGTAACAGACCCAAATCGTCCCTGCTATACTACTCGGGGTGATTTTATAAGTTTGGGGGTTGAAAAATAAAATTGACTATTAGTGTGTTTTTGTTGAAACTTCCCAGACAAAAAGTATTCCCGTAACCGGTAGTTTCCTTTCTGTCATTTGTTCTCTCTTATTTATTGCATAAGCACCTGTTCTGAGAACTCTAACAGTTGTCTGAAGGGCAAAACCTGACCAAGGAATTTGAGTGCCCAATTTAAAATGATGCGATCATATTTTTGCACACGAACGTTGTAATGGTCGCCTTAGGGAAAGAATTTAGTACTTTTATACATTAAGCACAACATATTTGCAATTGAATTGCGTCCGAACTTGACTGCAATACCCATTATGGCTCTACCTCTTATGGACCAGGTTCACAATGGCATCAACGAATGCGGAAAGTACGTAAATGGCTTCTATCTGTGACAAAACATTGAAAATGGTATTCAGGAATACGCAAATAATAACTCAATGGCGCCTCCGTATATGCAATACATTTCAAAACATTGAACATGGCAAATCGTTCCAGACGTTCCTACGTGTGTGCGAAGCATTCAAAATGGCACCCAGTTATGCGCAAATAACAGAAAGCTGCGCACGAGCGTACATGTAAAGGCAGTCCACATAGACAGAGGCCAGTCCTCAATGACCATTTAAAGGGGTCTTAAAAAAAGAATTGTACCCCGCTGGTGTAATTTATTGGAGTTTAACGACACTTTCATCATCCGGGGTAAACTCGTGTCGACCGTTTTACGGGTGGGGAAGCCGAAGTACCCGGAGAGAACCACCGAGCAGCGACAAGCAACTGTCAGACTACCCAATGCACTAACGCTCCACAAGCAAGGTTAGCACTGGTTGAAGACAGGTGTACTATCGACGTGCAGTAGGCCTCAGTACACAATGCCACAGTGCTCCCACGTGGGCAATCGGGATTAAGTGCCCAAGGATTAGTGGTCAACCGATGATCGGAACCGGCCACTACAATCGGCCGATTATGGGCAATCGAATGACAACGGCAACGGCTCCTGGAACATCGGTTCAACCGATTGTTGCCAAGCAATTTGAGATGTTTCTGAATCGCATTTTATTATCTTCTGCAATTGTTCAATTGTCTATTTAAACGATGTCGATGATACCATTCAATAAAGTTGAGAAACAACCACAATGTGTATTCTTAATCTGTCTAGACGCCCCTTTACGGGATATACAAGTTAAACGACACGTAAAGCCTACAACTAAGCGTACTTGCGGCAATCACCAGGTCATATATCGGAAAAGTGAAGCTTGCACGCTATTGACTCAGGTCGCTGCAAAATTACCAGTCGCACGCACTTGGGTGGTAAACGTGGCTCCGAGAGCCACGTTTACCGCCCAAGTGTGCGCGACTGGTAATTTTACTGGGACCCCAGTCAACGACGTTTAACACTTTGAAAAATGTTCAGTTTAACGTAGTTCTTTCGAGCCTCGACTTGTCTAGTAGTGCACGGTATTACAATCGGAATCGGAATCAGAATCGGCCGATTGTGGGCTCAAATAACCGGTAATCGGTCAGCGACCAATTTCGGTAATCGGTTGAACACTACCAAGGATATGACGCGGTTACCCATGCTGTGGATCGAACGTGGACCTTTTGGTTTAAAATCCAATGCCGTAAGCACTGATCCACAGCGCTCATACCCCTGATGTTACGCGTACACTGTTTGCAAGGAAATTGAAAATCCGTTTTTAGGTGTCAAGACTAACGTATCTCTGTTTTAGTGCCTGTATTAAAATTAGTTTATTTACGATCTTTTGAAAATGTAGAGCGTTACAACTGTTTGAAGATTACTTCCTTTATTCACGTGACTGTCATCATTACATTTCGATTGCACGCACGCACACGCGATACATACAGTTAAAACTAGAAGTCCTGTCATGAAATGCGCACAAATAGCACGTTGATATGCGCGTTAATGTACGCGTTATGGCCCAAGTAAAGCTATCAAATTCTGTACATATGGCCTGTGCACAAGCAATGTTTCGGTCAATGGACCTCCGGGTAACCCGGAGGTCCATTGGCAGAAACAGTGCATGTGTTTGCTATGAGTAACCAAGAGAACCTGCCGTGCTTTGGATGCCGTTCGATATGGCAATTGCGCGCAATTCCAACGCGCAATTAAACCTAGGTAAGCGCACTATTCGTGACAGGACTTCTAGTTTTAACTGTACACCACGCACTTCTTTATGCTCGGTTTGTCAGGCGGAGTTGCCGAGGGTTCGATTTTCAGTGGGAGATCCGAAACCAACAGTCTAAATTTCTCCAAAACATGATTGCTTCCTTCAAAGGTATATATACACATACCCATATTCCGTTTTTTTAACCGCCTGGTGTGGGCGTCTTTCTTTGTTTGTATTCGTTTTGGAAGTTGGAATCGACATCAGTGTGCAGAGGGTTAAAATACATTCTTTTACTTCTCTTTAACCCTTTTACTGCCACGCCCACTTTATCCATATATGGAGAACCTCTCTGCATGCCTGTATGCGAGGAAGTTTAATACAATTTATGACATACTGCAAACTTTATCATCTGAATAATTGTTGGAAAGGGCTCCGTGAGCCCTTTCCAACAATTAACCAGATGATAGGTCTGATCTGCGTATACCAGAACGTACAGATAATCATGTGCGAGGAAGTTTAAAAAAGTGTGACATACCTGAAACTCTACCGTCTGATTAATTGTTGGAAAGGGTTCTGTGAGCTCTTTCTAACAAATAATCAGACGATAGGTTTTATCTAGCTCATCCAGCACGTACAGATAACCATCATAAAATATGTAACAATGGTCGCTTTCAGCAGCACAAGTGTTAACAGTGCAACTTAGAATGGGACATCAGTTAATAATATTTATTATCGCTAATAAGTAAAATCAAAACCTAAGTTCAAAGCGTAGTTTAAATCAAATGTGTGCGTTTTATATCATTTTTGGAGCCCATTAAGGATCAATATATATATTTGTTGAAAAACAATTGCAAAATAAAAACGTTTCAGTTGGAAATGAATGTTACATTAAACACACACGGGCCCTCTCCACAACACACAGAGCTCTGTCGCTCTGCTTTACTGATTTGTCTTCTGTACGTTTCGGCTGATATAAAAAGACACGACGAACAAACAATTCAATAACAAAACTAACTCACCAGCTCCGCATGCAACGAGAATCTCTCTGATAACCAAATGCATTACTTCGTCGGTTATCAGTAATAAATGTCCACCATCATTGGTGCAATCACTGTTGGCTGCTATCTGACGAACATTTGTGGTGGTGATGATTTTGAGGCACAGTAAATTATACTGGTACTTGTATAATTTGTATCCTTTGTTCGATGGGCAGTCTGAAAAAAAATGTATGTATTCTCAGAGTTCACTTCATCAGAAAGAGAACATGATACATTTCTGAGCAAAACGTAGGAAGTAGCATTCTGAACACAAGATCCTGTTTCAACGTTAATTTTGTGGCTTGAAACCATCCAATTCCGTCCAGTGCGACACACAATGGTGATTTTGCAAGTGTTTCAATTCAGGCCTCGAAACATATCCTATTTCATCTTCAAGTTACAACTATCTATGTTCACACAATCTAAAATTAGTGCACTCCATTGTGTTTCTCGGGGCTTGCAAGCAGGGTGTCTTCCCACTAGACCAATTCCATGTACACCAATTCCCTTTTAGCCAATTCCCAAAAGACCAATTCCCCTTAGACCAACTGCATACTGTTATTGATTAGTCTGCCCAACGTCTATGAAATATCAACAAGCCAGAAAATAAGCAGAGTATTATCCAAAAAATGAGGTCCCCCGAGGCTTAATTTGGTGATGCTACCCTGCACAGCAGGGTAGCATCACTAAATTTACCCTCTGTGAACCTCAACAAGGTCTCAAACATAAACAGAAAGAGGTACCCAGAGGATAAACTGGCCCACTGTATGGGATAGCATCAGCAAATTCCCCCAGTGGGGATGGGGACCTAATTATGAAAATGACAGACTGCTCATTTTCAGGCATGAATATCAATAATATTAAATACATTTATAAATATTTATAAACATATCAAATTATTGATATAGAATTATTTTAAAAGTAGAACACATCAGTTGGTCTAAGGAGAATTGGTCTTTTGGGAATTGGCCTCGTGGAAATTTGTCTAAAGGGAATTGGTCTAGTGGGTGGGAATGAACCGCAAGCAGGGCTACATTCAAAGTAATTAATTACAGTTACAATTATTTGGGGAAAATGCAATTACAATTACAATTACTTGTTTTTCAAAAGTAATTAATTATAATTACTTTCAATTACTTTTCACAACTACAACAAATGGATGGTGGATTATGACCAAATCACCCAGCAGGTGTAATTTCCATCTATTATAACATTGAACTTGTTCCAAAGACGCTCACATTTGTGTAATTTTATTGACAAGAAACCAAATACCTTCTCGCACAAAAATTATTCATAACAATGTTATGAGATGCTATTTTCTCCCCCAACTAACATACGTGTGTCCAGGGTGAGATAGCAGGGAGAGACAGATGTATCCCACCCCACCCACGTGACGTTACACATTTATAACGTTATTATGATGTTATGCATATCGTATCAGTTTTTTGCTACGAACTAATTCATATTGACGTCATCAGAATGGCGTGTGATCAAAGTTTGATGCTCTAAAACTCTTTAGACCCCAATATGCCACCGTTCCTAAGTGACTTCGTGGTATATACCGTTGGTATATACATAACTTTTGCATGCTCTTTCCGATGGTGTCATTAGTTTTTCAAAACAACGAATACCAAATGAGTTGATTATATCAGCACGTGGCCGCCGATTACCTCTGGCTAACGTAGCCGCTGTATGGTGGGGGGGGGGGAGAAAAATAATCCCTGATGGGTACGGGTGTGGGATGGGAAAATCTCACCCTCGGGGCAAGACATTTGGTCCAGACACTCGGCAAGCCTCGTGTCTGGCCCAAATATCTTGCCCTCGGGTGAGATTTTCCCATCCCACATCCGTACCCATCAGGGATTATAATATTGTTAATTAAATAATAGAAATGTGCCTGTTATTGGAGCAAGCTCATTCGGCAAATAGCTTCAGCACTAAAATTAATCAAAGCAAAATTAAGATATACAAGTTTGTCCATCACATAAACATTTACCAGAAATAACTACTCAATGAAATATCATTTCCTCATGATGCTGAGAAAAATTCTGAAAATTATTTTAAGATTGAGAGAAAATCTACTTTGAATGAACCCACATGGGAACATAATTTGTAGTTTACTACACAACAACTCAGTCATGACAGGTAATAGTTGAAGTAAATGAGTTAGATTAGCAAGTCAAGTTAATCGGTTTTCTTCCAATACAGTTAATCCCCTGATTGAAACTCAAACAGGAGAAAATAAACTAAAAATAGTTTTATATTAAAGTGTTAATCCCCTAAATGAAACTGAGATTGGGCAAAAGAAACTAAACATAGTTATTCGAGAATTTATTTTTCATTCGAATGATTCTCTCAGCAGTTCCACAAGCACTCCAAATAATGTTATGATTATCTAAACATGCCCTTGCAACAATTCACCAAACAAACCTCAAAACCAGAGATACTAGTCCTGTTAGCAGAGAGACATAAGTATTGAAACATACTCCAAATGAGCTCTTGGAATTTTGAATACTGAATGTAAGTTTTGAAAACATTTTTTTGATCAATGTAGCACTCACCGCACGTTGACACGCTATTCAAATTTCTGAATACACCACTGATCTCAATATAACTGGATTGTTGGAACCTCACCGGAAATCCGTCGTAATTTAATCTGCCACATCTACCAATGCTATATAAACACAGAATGACACACGCGTGTGAATGGGTTAAAAGATATGACACGAGTACCAGCGTGGAAGGATAGAACGAGAGGCCACAGGCCTCGCGTTTTATTCTTCGGCAATGGCGCAAGTGCCATATCGATTAAAACATTCGCATGCATCTGTCGTTCTGTGTTTATTACACGCCTTCACCTCTATGAAAGCAATTGGAACTCAGGGAACGATGCTATCAACAAAACGAACACATTTTATTGCCACCCAAATTTGCGAGGGGAACCCATGTCACTCTGTTTAGATATCGCTAGCGATTCAAATTGTAATTGCGGTGCATGATTTGTAGAAAATTCCAGAGAAATTTCGCTTCTATTTAAAAATAGCCCGTCAACGATTTCCATTCTGCACATATGTGCGGAACAGATTTTCTTTTTCGGCATGGTTTAGTGTTGCTATCGATGGAGATTCCAGAGAACATGCGTGTAATAAAAACAACAAACACGGTTGCTCTTTCCATGGGAGCGCGGTGACTTGGTGGTTATTCCATTGAACTTCAAACTGAAATGTTCATGGTTTGTTCCCAACCAGGGGTGACAGAATTTGTTGGGCAAGGCACATAATCCCGTTCTTTATCTGCTTTTATCTATAAATAGCTCGTTCCAACAAGGCTATATTTTTTAGCAAAAATGAAAATGATTAGTCAGTCACAGATTTTTTTCTGTTGTTTTAAAGTTTTCTTTCTATTGGCGCTAGATCAAGGGTTACTTAAGGTTACTTAAGGTCGAACAGTAAATTATGGGGTGTTTTGAAATGTTGGAATAATTCTGATTTTGAGATGTCTCAGTTGTCCATTCAAATCTTTTTTCGCCAAGGACAAAGAAGGACATGTTCACTCAAAAGAAGAAACAAATATTTCTTTTTGGGTGGTCAGTGGGGGGGGGGGGGGGGGGGGGGATTGGTGGGGTTTCACAGTCAAATCCCCACAGAAACAGAATTCCGCCCACACGGATTTTTATAAAACAAGAAACCTGATACGCCTCTTCAAGCGAGAACACGGTTCGATGCCAACCAAGGACAACTGCGTTGTGACACTGGGCAAGGCATTTAATCCCAAATGCCCACACAGGTGCACGATGACGCTGTGTACTAAGGCGTACTGCGCGTCGAGGGTGAACTTGTCTTCAACCAATACTAACCCTGCTTGTGAGTGAGGAGTCAGTACGTTGGCGTGTCTGGCAGTTGCTCCCCGCTGCTTTGTGGTTCACTCTGGATACTCCGGCTTTCCCCACCCGTAACACTCTAAAAGGTGACCCTATCGTTGAATAATAATCCCCCCCCCCCCCCCAACGATGGTGTTTGATGACGTGAAAACGGTTACGGTGTGACTGTTGTCAGACTGAACCAGCTTTCACTTCATCAATGTCATTCTGTTTACCATGTTTTACAACTTGTAACACAGTATCAGTTTTCCAATATCGACACTTGCTTTTTGTCAATTATACCTAAAATGTAATGTAAATATTCAAGTTGTTGTGCCGGCAAATTGTGTCGCCGCGAAAAAGTACAGCATATTCATTGCTCACAGACGTCAGAGTAAGCGAAACACTTCGCAATTCAAACTGGTGTTAAGTCAATCAACACGGTAACTCCTCCATATCCATGACATTTGATGACGTTAAAGCTGTTACGCTGTGGCTGTAGTCACAACGTAACAGCTTTCTCTACATCAAACGTCCTGGTGTTTACCTTGCACAAAAACTCATAACACTGCATCTACTTTGTTTTTTTTTAATAACAACTAAAATATGTTGGAAATATTTAATTTGTATTATCACATCATCAACATATTCATTTTTCACAGACATTAACCCTTTACCTAACACGAAAAGCAGACAACACTTTCAAAAAAAATTTTTGAATAACTAATTTTGTTTCATTTTGTGTCGCAAAAACATAGGTTATGACCCCTCATTGGAACGAGCGTGACGAGGTCGTTCCAACGAGGGGTCATATCCTAAATGTTTCAGACAAAAAATGAAAATTAATTCGAGATTTTTGAGAATAGCACTGGTCGGTTTTGACCGTTACGTTGGGTAAAGGGTTAAATTATACTCTTCAGAAAGCGATCGGCAATTGCGAGGCGTCTTGAAAATTGAAAATCTTCGAACAATTTTTGTTGTTGAGCTTTATCCATTTATAGCAACAATCAACCCGCCCCTATCTTAATGTGGCAACCGGTTAGCCATTTTTCTATATGTGGTCATTGAGCGTGCCGGCAATCCATTTGTATAGATATCAGTGGAGTCCATCCTTTACTCCACCCCTGGAGGTGGTCGTCCACCCCTGGTCAGGCGAACGTTGGACCAGCGTCCCAAACCTGCCCTTTTTGCAAACGTTCTCACAACGTATCAAGGTCCCGGCCAAATAGGATAGACAGCAGGCCTGTCGCCGAAACAGTGAAGTTTGGGTAGTTGGAACCTCACAACGGGCTGTTTTTCGCTAGAACAACACAATGGATGTGCATTTTTTTGCTGTTTTTTGTCGTATTAAACACCACCGTCATGACCACCTTCATCATCCTGATCAGCACTATCATTATCTGGACTCAGCTGCCTTCTCTCTTCACACGCTAAACACAAGTTCAGAGGCAAACTATACATGCTTATGACGGCCCCACCAGTAAATATAAGTGGCAGACTATACTTGCCTGGAGCTACCAGCCCCATAAGCTGAGCCAAACAAAGAGCACCGCCAACAGGGTCGAAAGAGGTGAAACCATTCCACAGCATCCCCGCGCGCCTTCGGTGTGCCGAAACCATTCTTCGCCCCCAGCTCAGTTGGTACAGTACTGTCACAACAAAAGCGGATATATAATTTCAACCGGGTGGCGACTGGGTCGCGATCGGTTGAAATTCTTTTTCAGCTTTTATCCCTACTATAAAGCAAAATCTCACATTTAGAAAAATAAATACAAGAATCTCAAAAGCTTTTTTTTTTTTTTGTTTTTCTTGATTTGGCCCTAATGTTGCAATATTTCATTTATAAAAACTGTTGTCAGGCCTGAAAACAAGAAGTCTAACATTTACAGAATGAGGTCCCCAGATGGTAAATTTGATGATGCTATCCCATACAGTGGGCCAATTTATCCTCTGTGTACCTCTTTCCGTTTAGTTTTGAGACCCTGATTCACCCTCTGGTATCCTCACTTTGCAGATGACAGTCTGCTTCTTTTCTGGCTTGACTGTTGTGTGTCTGAACTATAATGATTTATTTATTGGAGTTTAACCCTTTACCTAACCTGAAGAGCAGACGACACTTGCAAAAATAATTCTTGAATAACTAATTTTTTTCATTTTTTGTCTCAAAAACATAGGTTATGACCCCTCGTTGGAACGAGCTCGACGAGCTCGTTCCAACGAGGGGTCATGACCTATGTTTTTGAGACAAAAAATGAAAAAAATAATGAAAATTAATTGACGATTTTTGAGAATAGCGCTGGCCGGTTTTGGCCGTTACGTTAGGTAAAGGGTTAAGGCCACATATTTCTGCGCAGTGGCTAATCATGACCTTGACAGTTTTACGGGTGGAGGAAGCGGAGTACCTGGAGATAACCACCGAGCAATGACGAGCAACTGTCAGACTCCCCAACGTACTAACTCCACACAAGCAGGATTAGCATTGGTTGAAGACAGGTGCACCATCGACGTGCAATACGCCTAAGTACACAACGTCACAGTGATCTCCCGCGAGCGCAATGAGGGTGAAGTGTTTTGCCCAAGGACACAATTCCGTTGCTGCAGGCGGGATTTGAACCGAGGACCTCTAGGCTTGTAGCCTGTATATCTACCTATTGAGCCACCACCTCCAAAGTATGTCTGAACTACAATTGAAACTAGAAGTCCTGTCACAATTAGCGTATAAAATGCTCGTTAGTTAATGCGCTCCTTACTTCAGAAGAATGACGTAATCTGAAATACACGAGAGCATTTGCACTGTGCGATGCCCTATTAGCGAGGTCGGTCGTGAAATAACGAACTGAACTGCTCAAACAGAAAGAAAATATTGTGACATAGTATGTAGAGCGTGGGTTACTCTAAAATCGCTGTTTTGTAGATTTTTCACTCAATAATTATTTTTATCCCATTAATGGCCGTTTTTTCCAACAACAGAAGCCTTGGATAAATTTTTTCTTTATTCACCTAGTGGGGTGATAAATTTTCCCCATTGGTTTAACACACGAAACATTTATCACCCTAGTAGGGAGTTGGAAACGGTCTATACTATGTTGACCTCTGCGTTCCATTTGAATTGTCGTGATATCTTGACCTGATTTACACGTGTCAGAAATCTGTGGAAACGAAGCGACGGTCGTCACTTGAAACGTAATGAAATGAGTTGTATCGGCATAAGAATATATGCCGCATGTAAGACGTCCATTGCGAGCAAACAATAAAGAACACTCATAATTAATTAACAAAAGTATTCAAAAATAAAACTCGATTTAATGCAAGTACTGACTGGTGTAATGTTAATTTTGGGATGTATATGCTCAATGGGGCGGTACGATTTTCCAAATGAGAGAAGCGCACATAAAGTCGAAATGAACCGATGTTTTTCAAACGCTGACCGCAGCTTAAATGTTTAGTTTTTGAATACCGTACGTGGAGAGTGGATTGTAACTAAATCACATGTGGAGTGGAGTAATCACCCAAGCTATAACTTTCAGATTTTGTACCTATCGACAAAAAACACAAGTAATGTTTCAGTCAATGGACCCCGGGTTTAACCCGGAGGTCCATTGGCTGAAACTTTGCTTGTGCTGGTTATGCTTTGCAACAAATTTGCAATTATTGCTTGGGTGGAATCTCCACTCTGCGGGCGATTTAGTGATAATACACTCTCCACGTACTGCATATAACACATTTGAACACTGCCTAACAATAAATCGAACAACAATCAACGAAGAGAACACAAATTATATCAATGTAAACCCTGCGTTGAAAAGTATATAAGTTCGATTGTGAAAGGCGGGGGACATGATGATTGATGTTTCATTTCCCCAAATTAGGAACTGCCAAATTAGGAAAGTGTAAATAAACAAATGCACGTGTCGTCTGCTCTGTTTATAAAAGTGAAGTTGAATCGACCACAAAAAACAAAAATAAATAAGAAAAAAGAAAGATAAAAATGGATGGAGATTTCACAGTGACCACTGACTTTTTTGAGGAGGAAATGGATAGGGCTGTCACGATTTTGTAATTTAGGAATCGATTAATCGTCGCAAATAATCGATGATAATCGATTAATCGTACCTAAATGCCCCACCCCACCCTCTCTTTGAAGTCGATAAAAATGAAGTTCAAGTCAGTTGACCTACCTCAAGGAAACAACGAAGACGATCCTTTATTAGGTACATTCAAAGTTTTGATGTTCTGAACTTTTGAATCGTCAGTGTAACAATCAAGACCGGTCGGCAGTTGCGAACTTCGCAACTGCCGACCGGTCTTGATTATTACACTGACGATTCAAAAGTTCAGAACATCAAAGCTTTGATGAATGTACCTGAACGACCATTGCTTCCAACAGCTTCTTGGGGGTTTAACATCGATGTTCTTAACTCTTTACCTTTAGAAACAATAGTTTTTTCATCAAATTGTCTTTTAATTATTAAACGTTTAAAACGGGATACAATTTACCGATTATTCGACAACGAAAAATACTAATCGATTTCGCCGTGGCCGATCAACAGTCGATTAATCGATTAATCGTGACAGCCCTAGAAATGGACTTTAATTCCGAAGTTATAACACAAAACGAATTGGATTGCAGTACTGGATATAGCAATAATTTAGACAATGTTGGCAAGTCTACCACCAGGACCGGCACCAGTCATGCAATATCAATGACAAAAGTGACAGTGGCAACCCTATTGACCTTCTTTTGTTGTCCATCAACCCAGATGATTTTTTGTCTGACTTTGAATGCGAGGTAGAAAATGAAAATACAGAGCAGAATACTGAAACAATTGAAGTTGAAAATAATTTAATGATGCAGCCTATTATTGTTAACGCAGAAACCGAAAATGCCCCCACATTAACACCTCACAAGCCTGAAGAGACAAATGACACTGTACATGTAGTTGAGTCTAATACAAGTGATGGAATATCCAGATTCTTAAAATTTAACAATGAAAGTGCAAATGATTTTATATCAAACAATAAAAATACAGTGAGAAAATCAATGAATGATATAAAATTATTCAAGCCATTTCTTCAGATAAATGGGGAAAAGCATGAAATACATCAAATTCCACCAACAGAACTGAACCCTTTAATTGCTAACTTCATTCTCAGTGTACGAAAAAAAAAAGATGGTGGGGATTTTGAGCCAAGCTTCCTTAGAGGGCTAATTTCAAGCATTGATCGGTACCTAAGGCGACACAAGTATGGCAGTTCAGTGATGAACAGAAATGACGATTGTTTCGATACTGCTCGGCGTGCACCTGATGTAAAGCAGAAACAGCTTAAGAAGTGTGGGAAGGGAAATAAACCATTTAAAGCTGAAGCAATAGCTGATAGTGAGCTCGAAATTTTGTACGAAAAGAGACTTCTCGGCTTAGAAACTCCCGAAGCAATTTTGAACACTCTGTTTTATAATAACACTGTACATTTTGGACTTCATGGCGTGACTGAACATTACGATTTGCAGTGGGGTGACATTTCTTTAAAAACAACAGCTGATAATAAAAAATTCTTTGAATTCAATGAACGTCAAACTAAAACAAGGAATGGTAGTGATCTCCGAAATATCCGTGAAATACCTCCCAGGATGTACAGCACTGGAATTGACTGAAATTGACAATGAAGAGAACCCAGTATATATTTATGAGGTGCATAAGGAAAAGAGGTCCAAATCTTTCTATCTGTCCAATGACCCTTTCTATGTGGCAACAAGGACCACAGCAGTTGAAAATGATAGGGATATGTGGTTCATGAAACAGCGAGTGGGGCGGAATAAACTTTCGCACATAATGCGGTCGATGGCAAAGAAGGCAAATTTAGATACGGACAAACGTTTAACCAACACAAGTGCCAGAAAACACCTTGTTCAAAAACTGAGGGAAAGCAATGTAGCCCCTATTGATATTGCTAATGTTACTGGTCATAAAAACCTTGCATCGATTAACAATTATTCTGTTTCAGGAGAGAAAGAACGTGAACGTTGTTCTTTAATTATTCTGTTTCAGGAGAGAAAGAACGTGAACGATGTTCTTTAACTATGAGTAACCTTACCTCTCCTCCCAGCACAGCAACGCGCCACACCAAGTACACTCTGCACAAAATATATGTACAACTGATTCTGAATCCACACATTGTCAAAATAATTTGAACACAGCTGTATCACATGCTGTTGAGCCCATGGCTTCCACACACGAATCTCGGGTAACCGCAACAACTATTGGCCCAAGTGTTAACATTAACGACTTACATTTTCAGCAAACTGACCTCTCGAATCCAAGCACATTATTGAATAGTTTTTTTCACGGAAATAGTATAAACATTAATACTTTAAACATAACCATACAAAAATGAACTGACATTCGTCGTGACTTGCCTTGAAACTGAAAGTGGCCCAATTGCTCTCTTCCACTCAATGTTACACGTACGCATCGTAATGTAGCATAATTAACACTTCAGTTGTTGTTTTCTTTAAAAGGTTTGAAAGTATTACACAATGCCAGTACAAAAGAATATAGATTGTTCATTTAATAAATGTTTTTTTGCAAGTTTAGCTGACGTTTGTTGGAGAATTATTTTTAGACAGAAATGTATCACTGCGCCTTGTTTATTTTTTGCAATGTCTTCTTGTCGATCGAAATGGACATATGTTCTCCTCACTTCCAGTTATGTTTTATAGCGAATAACAGAACTATTTTGCCGTGACTGCTTTGTAAAAGATTTATGGGATAAACAAAATAAAGGTATAGCGTTTTCAAGTAAAAAATGTTTTCTACTCGTAGGATTAAGAATAAAACCGACTCGCCGAAGCTCGTGGGTTTCATTCTTAATCCTACTCGTAGAATAATTTTTTTTACTTGAAAACACTATACTTTTATTCTATACAACTTCTGAGGACAGAGGGCAAGATGCTCTTGCAAACTTTCATCACACGGACAACCTGCTTGTACCCGATGGTCTATGTGATGAACGCTTCCAAGTGTTTCCCGTGGCGTTAGAAACAATTATAAATAATTTTCGAGTGAGGAATATATGGCGCTGCGATTCGTTCTGTATATGCAGTCGAATTTTAATATCTATTTGCGTCATTATATGTACCTGTATCCCAGTAGAGGTTAGAAATGATGTTAATGATCTCAACTACTAGTACAGAATTGTACAGAGTTGGTCACGCCGTTTTCCTACAGGAATTGAGTTACGCTAATGGTGCAGTTTGACTTCCAATTTCGTGTAGATCGCGATCGGATCAAGAAAATATCGTCGTTGCTATCACAATACTCCAAATTCCATTTATTACAAAGCCACCGCCATATGTCACAATAATACAGGCAAACGCTCGTGTCACCAGTCTAACTTTTGTGGAATCCGAGGCTGTTTATTTGCCCACTTTTCGAAAAGTTTGTCCTCAGAGTGCCGTTGATAAAATGTAGTGCTCCTTTATCCATAAATATATCCAGATATTCTTTCGTTCCATAGTTATAGATATTCAAATCAATAAGTAGTGAATTCGTATTGAAAACAAGATATTAACACAATTGGTGATCTTTGTCGCGCGGTTAACCCCAATTCACCACTAGTGCACCAAATGTTTACCACGTTGGGTAAAGGGTTAAAGTACACCCTTCAGAAAGCGATTGGAGATTGCGAGGTGTCTTGAAAATTGAAAATCTTCGAACATTTTTTGTTGTTGAACTTTTTTATCCATTTATAGCAACAATCAACCCTCCCCTATCTTAATGTGGCAACCGGTTTGCCATTTCTCAAAATGTGACCAATGAGTGTGTCGGCAATCCATTTTATAGATATCAGTGGAGTCCATCCTTTACTCCACCCCTGGAGGTGGTCGTCCACCCCTGGGGAGGCGAACGTTTGGCCAGCGTCCTAAACCTGCCCCTTTTGCAAACGTTCTCACAACGTATCAATGTCCCGTCCAAATAGGATAGACAGCAGGCCTGTCTCGGCCCCACCAGTAAATATAAGTGGCAGACTATACTTGCCTGGAGCTACCAGCCCCATAAGCTGAGCCAAACAAAGAGCACCGCCAACAGGGTCGAAAGAGGTGAAACCATTCCACAGCATCCCCGCGCGCCTTCGGTGTGCCGAAACCATTCTTCGCCCCCAGCTCAGTTGGTACAGTACTGTCACAACAAAAGCGGATATATAATTTCAACCGGGTGGCGACTGGGTCGCGATCGGTTGAATTTTTTTTTCAGCTTTTATCCCTACTATAAAGCAAAATCTCACATTTAGAAAAATAAATACAAGAATCTCAAAAGCTTTTTTTTTTTTTGTTTTTCTTGATTTGGCCTTAATGGTGCAATATTTCATTTATAAAAACTGTTGTCAGGCCTGAAAACAAGAAGTCTGACAATTACAGAATGAGGTCCCCAGATGGTGAATTTGATGATGCTATCCCATACAGTGGGCCAATTTATCCTCTGTGTACCTCTTTCCGTTTAGTTTTGAGACCCTGATTCACCCTCTGGTATCCTCACTTTGCAGATGACAGTCTGCTTCTTTTCTGGCTTGACTGTTGTGTGTCTGAACTATAATGATTTATTTATTGGAGTTTAACCCTTTACCTAACCTGAAAAGCAGACGACACTTGCAAAAATAATTCTTGAATAACTAATTTTTTTCATTTTTTGTCTCAAAAACATAGGTTATGACCCCTCGTTGGAACGAGCTCGACGAGCTCGTTCCAACGAGGGGTCATGACCTATGTTTTTGAGACAAAAAATGAAAAAAATAATGAAAATTAATTGACGGTTTTTGAGAATAGCGCTGGCCGGTTTTGGCCGTTACGTTAGGTAAAGGGTTAAGGCCACATATTTCTGCGCAGTGGCTAATCATGACCTCGACAGTTTTACGGGTGGAGGAAGCGGAGTGCCTGGAGATAACCACCGAGCAATGACGAGCAACTGTCAGACACCCCAACGTACTAACTCCACAGAAGCAGGATTAGCATTGGTTGAAGATAGGTGCACCATCGACGTGCAATACGCCTTAGTACTCAACGTCACCGTGATCCCACGAGGGCAATGAGGGTGAAGTGTTTTGCCCAAGGACACAATTCCGTTGCCGCAGGTGGGATTTGAACCGAGGACCTCTCGGCTTGTAGCCTGTATATCTACCTATTGAGCCACCACCCCCCAAAGTATGTCTGAACTACAGTTGAAACTAGAAGTCCTGTCACAATTAGCGTATAAAATGCTCGTTAGTTAATGCGGTCCTTACTTCAGAAGAATGACGTAATCTGAAATACACGAGAGCATTTGCACTGTGCGATGCCCTATTAGCGAGGTCGGTCGTGAAATAACGAACTGAACTGCTCAAACAGAAAGAAAATATTGTGACATAGTATGTAGAGCGTGGGTTACTCTAAAATCGCTGTTTTGTAGATTTTTCACTCAATAATTATTTTTATCCCATTAATGGCCGTTTTTTCCAACAACAGAAGCCTTGGATAAATTTTTTCTTTATTCACCTAGTGGGGTGATAAATTTTCCCCATTGGTTTAACACACGAAACATTTATCACCCTAGTAGGGAGTTGGAAACGGTCTATACTATGTTGACCTCTGTGTTCCATTTGAATTGTCGTGATATCTTGACCTGATTTACACGTGTCAGAAATCTGTGGAAACGAAGCGACGGTCGTCACTTGAAACGTAATGAAATGAGTTGTACCGGCATAAGAATATATGCCGCATGTAAGACGTCCATTGCGAGCAAACAATAAAGAACACTCATAATTAATTAACAAAAGTATTCAAAAATAAAACTCGATTTAATGCAAGTACTGACTGGTGTAATGTTAATTTTGGGATGTATATGCTCAATGGGGCGGTACGATTTTCCAAATGAGAGAAGCGCACATAAAGTCGAAATGAACCGATGTTTTTCAAACGCTGACCGCAGCTTAAATGTTTAGTTTTTGAATACCGTACGTGGAGAGTGGATTGTAACTAAATCACCTGTGGAGTGGAGTAATCACCCAAGCTATAACTTTCAGATTTTGTACCTATCGACAAAAAACACAAGCAATGTTTCAGTCAATGGACCCCGGGTTTAACACGGAGGTCCATTGGCTGAAACTTTGCTTGTGCTGGTTATGCTTTGCAACAAATTTGCAATTATTGCTTGGGAGGAATCTCCACTCTGCGGGCGATTTAGTGATAATACACTCTCCACGTACTGCATATAACACATTTCAACACTGCCCAACAATAAATCGAACAACAATCAACGAAGAGAACACAAATTATATCAATGTAAACCCTGCGTTGAAAAGCATACAAGTTCGATTGTGAAAGGCGGGGGACATGATGATTGATGTTTCATTTCCCCAAATTAGGAACTGCCAAATTAGGAAAGTGTAAATAAACAAATGCGCGTGTCGTCTGTGCTGTTTATAAAAGTGAAGTTGAATCGACCACAAAAAAACAAAAATAAATAAGAAAAAAGAAAGATAAAAACGGATGGAGATTTCACAGTGACCACTGACTTTTTTGAGGAGGAAATGGATAGGGCTGTCACGATTTTGTAATTTAGGAATCGATTAATCGTCGCAAATAATCGATGATAATCGATTAATCGTACCTAAATGCCCCACCCCCACCCTCTCTTTGAAGTCGATAAAAATGAAGTTCAAGTCAGTTGACCTACCTCAAGGAAACAACGAAGACGATCCTTTATTAGGTACATTCAAAGCTTTGATGTTCTGAACTTTTGAATCGTCAGTGTAACAATCAAGACCGGTCGGCAGTTGCGAACTTCGCAACTGCCGACCGGTCTTGATTATTACACTGACGATTCAAAAGTTCAGAACATCAAAGCTTTGATGAATGTACCTGAACGACAATTGCTTCCAACAGCTTATTGGGGGTTTAACATCGATGTTCTTAACTCTTTACCTTTAGAAACAATAGTTTTTTCATCAAATTGTCTTTTAATTATTAAACGTTTAAAACGGGATACAATTTACCGATTATTCGACAACAAAAAATACTAATCGATTTCGCCGTGGCCGATCAACAGTCGATTAATCGATTAATCGTGACAGCCCTAGAAATGGACTTTAATTCCGAAGTTATAACACAAAACGAATTGGATTGCAGTACTGGATATGGCAATAATTTAGACAATGTTGGCAAGTCTACCACCAGGACCGGCACCAGTCATGCAATATCAATGACAAAAGTGACAGTGGCAACCCTATTGACCTTCTTTTGTTGTCCATCAACCCAGATGATTTTTTGTCTGACTTTGAATGCGAGGTAGAAAATGAAAATACAGAGCAGAATACTGAAACAACTGAAGTTGAAAATAATTTAATGATGCAGCCTATTATTGTTAACGCAGAAACCGAAAATGCCCCCACATTAACACCTCACAAGCCTGAAGAGACAAATGACACTGTACATGTAGTTGAGTCTAATACAAGTGATGGAATATCCAGATTCTTAAAATTTAACAATGAAAGTGCAAATGATTTTATATCAAACAATAAAAATACAGTGAGAAAATCAATGAATGATATAAAATTATTCAAGCCATTTCTTCAGATAAATGGGGAAAAGCATGAAATACATCAAATTCCACCAACGGAACTGAACCCTTTAATTGCTAACTTCATTCTCAGTGTACGAAAAAAAAGATGGTGGGGATTTTGAGCCAAGCTTCCTTAGAGGGCTAATTTCAAGCATTGATCGGTACTTAAGGCGACACAAGTATGGCAGTTCAGTGATGAACAGAAATGACGATTGTTTCGATACTGCTCGACGTGCACCTGATGTAAAGCAGAAACAGCTTAAGAAGTGTGGGAAGGGAAATAAACCATTTAAAGCTGAAGCAATAGCTGATAGTGAGCTCGAAATTTTGTACGAAAAGAGACTTCTCGGCTTAGAAACTCCCGAAGCAATTTTGAACACTCTGTTTTATAATAACACTGTACATTTTGGACTTCATGGCGTGACTGAACATTACGATTTGCAGTGGGGTGACATTTCTTTAAAAACAACAGCTGATAATAAAAAATTCTTTGAATTCAATGAACGTCAAACTAAAACAAGGAATGGTAGTGATCTCCGAAATATCCGTGAAATACCTCCCAGGATGTACAGCACTGGAATTGACTGAAATTGACAATGAAGAGAACCCAGTATATATTTATGAGGTGCATAAGGAAAAGAGGTCCAAATCTTTCTATCTGTCCAATGACCCTTTCTATGTGGCAACAAGGACCACAGCAGTTGAAAATGATAGGGATATGTGGTTCATGAAACAGCGAGTGGGGCGGAATAAACTTTCGCGCATAATGCGGTCGATGGCAAAGAAGGCAAATTTAGATACGGACAAACGTTTAACCAACACAAGTGCCAGAAAACACCTTGTTCAAAAACTGAGGGAAAGCAATGTAGCCCCTATTGATATTGCTAATGTTACTGGTCATAAAAACCTTGCATCGATTAACAATTATTCTGTTTCAGGAGAGAAAGAACGTGAACGTTGTTCTTTAATTATTCTGTTCCAGGAGAGAAAGAACGTGAACGATGTTCTTTAATTATGAGTAACCTTACCTCTCCTCCCAGCACAGCAACGCGCCACACCAAGTACACTCTGCACAAAATATATGTACAACTGATTCTGAATTCACACATTGTCAAAATAATTTGAACACAGCTGTATCACATGCTGTTGAGCCCATGGCTTCCACACACGAATCTCGGGTAACCGCAACAACTATTGGCCCAAGTGTTAACATTAACGACTTACATTTTCAGCAAACTGACCTCTCGAATCCAAGCACATTATTGAATAGTTTATTTCACGGAAAGAGTATAAACATTAATACTTTAAACATAACCATACAAAAATGAACTGACATTCGTCGTGACTTGCCTTGAAACTGAAAGTGGCCCAATTGCTCTCTCCCACTCAATGCTACGCGTACGCATCGTAATGTAGCATAATTAACACTTCAGTTGTTGTTTTCTTTAAAAGGTTTGAAAGTATTACACAATGCCAGTACAAAAGAATATAGATTGTTCATTTAATAAATGTTTTTTGCAAGTTTAGCTGACGTTTGTTGGAGAATTATTTTTAGACAGAAATGTATCACTGCGCCTTGTTTATTTTTTGCAATGTCTTCTTGTCGATCGAAATGGACCCATGTTCTCCTCACTTCCAGTTATGTTTTATAGCGAATAACAGAACTATTTTGCCGTGACTGCTTTGTAAAAGATTTATGGGATAAACAAAATAAAGGTATAGCGTTTTCAAGTAAAAAATGTTTTCTACTCGTAGGATTAAGAATAAAACCGACTCGCCGAAGCTCGTGGGTTTCATTCTTAATCCTACTCGTAAAATAATTTTTTTTACTTGAAAACACTATACTTTTATTCTATACAACTTCTGAGGACAGAGGGCAAGAAGCACTTGCAAACTTTCATCACACGGACAACCTGCTTGTACCCGATGGTCTATGTGATGAACGCTTCCAAGTGTTTCCTGTGGCGTTAGAAACAATTATAAATAATTTTCGAGTGAGGAATATATGGCGCTGCGATTCGTTCTGTATATGCAGTCGAATTTTAATATCTATTTGCGTCATTATATGTACCTGTATCCCAGTAGAGGTTAGGAGTGATGTTAATGATCTCTACTACTAGTACAGAATTGTACAGAGTTGGTCACGCCGTTTTCCTACAGGAATTGAGTTACGCTAATGGTGCAGTTTGACTTCCAATTTCGTGTAGATCGCGATCGGATCAAGAAAATATCGTCGTTGCTATCACAATACTCCAAATTCCATTTATTACAAAGCCACCGCCATATGTCACAATAATACAGGCAAACCCTCGTGTCACCAGTCTAACTTTTGTGGAATCCGAGGCTGTTTATTTGCCCACTTTTCGAAAAGTTTGTCCTCAGAGTGCCGTTGATAAAATGTAGTGCTCCTTTATCCATAAATATATCCAGATATTCTTTCGTTCCATAGTTATAGATATTCAAATCAATAAGTAGTGAATTCGTATTGAAAACAAGATATTAACACAATTGGTGATCTTTGTCGCGCGGTTAACCCCAATTCACCACTAGTGCACCAAATGTTTGCCACGAGTGGTGAAGTGGTGTTAACCGCGAGCCTTTGTCTCGCGGTTAACACCACTTCAGCACGATTATTTATACCATGATCGTCAGATTATTGAGTCGCCATCATTTTTTCTCGATTTTACTGAGCAGCAGGCATACATACGTGCGAATCTGTTTTTGTTTACGTGAGCATCGGTGGGCGGTACTTTCGCTGTCAATTTTATCACCGAAACGAAATGGAAAAAGAAATTGTGCCTTTTTCATTTTAATAACATAATAACATACTATTTCGAGTTATGGATGCTTTATTAACATGCGACAATGCATGTTTGTTGTTTTTGGCATGTTATGATGTAAACCCTTTTAAAAACCTAATAAATAATTGCCACGTTCATTTCACTCTTCGCGAGGCGACGTGCGATAAATCTAGACAAGTTTGCATTCAAGGCTACGTCACCAAAGGTCAGCTTGGATGTAGTTCTACTGTCGGTGTAAATTTTAACCACTGAAATTCCATTGCTGGCGTGTTCACCACGGTTGGTGTGTAAAGCTACAATTTATGTCATAGGCTTTTCACATTTCGTAGAGCAGGTAATAATGGTATAGAAATCAGTATTTGGGGGATTTTTTTACTATTTTTCAATCTATATTTGGATGACTTTCGCTACTTTTCAGTCTAAAGCTATATTATTCTGGCTAAATTCTAGACATGACTGGAGAAATTTCACTAGAGCCCTGACCGAAAATTAAAACTATTACCAATTTAGGGCTTTTGGTTTCAAACTATTGTAATTTGACAAATGACGGTGAGAGATACGATACCCCTACACTGCCCGCTCCTCCCCACCCCGCCCACCCCTTCCTTGTCGCGACGTCTCTGAGCATCAATGGAAATTGATCGCGAATGTAACAAAAGCATTTAACCTTTTGATACTTTTGTACGTCTTATGACGTACGAAATCAAACAACGCGTTGATACTTTTGTACGTCTCATGACGTACGAAGTCAAACAGCTCTTTGATAGGTTGTGGTCATTTGTTTAATTAGTTTTCGAATTTTTAAAGTTTTCACCTCAATTCCTATTTTCTACCGAATAGTGCTCAGTGACAACCGTTGAGCCAAATGTTATCTCGCAGCTTAAAATATTAATATAATACAGCTGTCAAGACTTCTTAATTGGCTGCGTGCAAGTAGACAATGTCAGGGCTTTCAAAAATGAGGATATCAGAGCAAAAGCCAACACTTCCCTTGCTTATATTTCATATTCAGTCAAATAAGTTTTTGTTTATATAAATTTGTTTTATTACAAATTATTGGAGAGTGCCAGTGGGCACTCTCCAATAATTTGTAGTAAAACAAATTTTGAATAACAAATTCAGACCGCCAAAAATAATCTAGCCCGCAAGTATTTTAGAAAACGTTGAAGAAACTGACTTTCCAGTGACGTTTGAACGTCAGGATAATTAAAGTCTCAAAGGGTTAATTCGCGAATGTAACAAAAGTGTTTTTTGGCCGCTAGAGTTAATGAGAAGCATTTAAACTCACCGAATCAATCTCTTTGGAAATCCCAATTCATTCGCTTGGATTTATCTTCAGAAGTGAAAGACTATTGTCCTTTTCCTCAAACAAGAGAACACATCGATATGAATGCTATCTAAGCAGACAACGAGAAAAGGAAGTGGTAAGTGGTAACAATAGACTTCCGTATAGAAGTAACAACAAATTGTTGTTGCACAGCGGATCACGTCAATAAGAGAACCTATCTAAATAGACAATTAGGCAAGGCAGTGATTATAATAAAAATCCCGGACAGAATTATTAACAACAGAATCTGAAACGCTCATACCAACGTAATACGTATGCACTCTGCGGGAGATGATGGAAGAACACAAACGTATGTCAATGTAATTTAAATTGCGACCTCTTCCATTTGTTTTTAAGATATTGTGAGAATATTGTTTCTTTGTTCGCATAACGATACACAACAATAACGGACGACAGCAGGTTACGAGAAGTGGGAAGTTTAGTCTGTTATAGCAAGGGTCAGGCGCAGATCTATTCTATAACATCCAGTTTTAGGGGGCGCGGTGGCGTCGCTGTAACCGGTTTTCGTCAGATCACCGAAGTTAAGCAAAGTCGAGCACGGTAAGTAATTGGATGGGTGACTACTTCAGCGACTGATTCCTGCTCTCGCGTTGTGTCCTTGGGCTCGGCACTTAACCCCGACTGCCTACATGGGGGCGCGATGACGCTGTGCGCTAAGGCACTTAACCCCGACTGCCTACATGGGGGCGCGATGACGCTGTGCACTAAGGTGTACTGCACGTCGATGGTAAGCATGTCTTCAACCAATCTGACCCTGCCTGTGTCGCGGTGCATTTTAGCGTTACGGTGTTGGAGAGCTGACAGCTGCTCGTCGTTGCTCGGTGGTTCTCTCCGGGTACTCCGGCTTCCTCCACCCGTAAAACTGTCACGACATGATATGACCCTGGCTGTTAAAGTAGCGTTAAACCATGAATAAATAATTAACAAATAACACCCAGTTCAGACGGACGCTTTTTGGACGAATCTGATCAGGAGAAGACAATGTCAGGGCTTTCAAAAAATGAGAATATCAGAGCAAAAGCCAACACTTCCCTTGCTTATATTTCATATTCAAACACAAATAATATTTTGTTTATATAAATTTGTTTTATTACAAATTATTGGTGAGTGCTAGAATGTTCTATGTCCCTTTGGGAACATTCTAGCACTCAGTTGACGATTTGTCTGAATGAAAGTCGCATTTCAGATGAATCTTCGTCTTAAAGCAACGCATTTAACGCATCTATTAGATTCGAGGAGTCGTTTGATTCCGACACTCGAACTCGCGACGATTCTAAACTAATTTTCCACCTGTTTCGGTTCTGCTCGGGTAGCGTTCGTATACCGGTTTATGCTACTTAGGGAATCCTAATTACAATTGATTCAAATTGGTTATGTTAGAAATGTCCATCTCAAGTAGACCGTCGCGAGTGTACGAGCTGTTGCATTAGATTATACGATAATGCCTGCGTCTGAATCAACGGGTAATAGGTGGGACTGGAGACGCATCCAATACAATTAGGTTAAATTTTTCCAAACTGTATCCATCTGAACCGGGAGTAACATGTGGTGCCATTGCCATTTTATTTTTTGGGGGTGGGATGTTACAAAGATGAAATTTGAAAGACCGTTCTGTGGGGTTTCGAGAACCTCCCCGAATCCAAGGTAGGACCCCTAGTCGTTACTCCACCTCCCACTTCCCCGAAGGAAGGAGCGGTAATGACCGGATATATCCTAGTTACAACCAGGCCTCCACTCCCCTAGAGAACATTTTTCAAAAATCTGAGTCAATTGGGGACCATTTTAGGCTTCTAAGTTTCGGGAAAGTTGCATTAGGCCAATGTATTGGAGGGCAGCGAAACGTTTAGAGGGCCAAGGTTTACCCAACCGTCTCCCCTTCCAGCTACGCCACTGACATTGGCGCCGTCAAAATAGAAAACTTGGAATTCAAAAGCACTCTCATTATTAAAGAATCAGACAAGGAAGATTTCACAAATGAAGCAGAAGTTTGATATAGTTTTGTTCTGTGAACTACAATGTATCCTATTGCATTTTCAAGTTACGAATATCTATGTTTGCACACTCTAAACTCAGGGCAATCGTTTGTGTTTCTCGGGGCTTGCGAGCAGCTTTTTATACTTGAAAGAGCAATGGGGCGTGTGTTCAAGTGAATCACATGAATTCCATTCGTCCAATGAGTCTGTCTTTTGTTGAATTTACGGAAGAGAGACAGCAAGTCGTTTACCATCTTGCTGACCGAACTAATGTATTTGATTAACGTACCCTCTGACGTAGCCAAGGACGTGGCTAGAGATTTCTGACTGGGGAGGGTGTAGGGTAGTGAATTGCCAACTAGGGGAAGGGCCCCCTCCCGGTCCCCCCTCCTTGTTTGAAATTCAATACCTAGAAACATTTTGAAAATAAGTCATGAATGGGGGCATAAAATGGATTCTAATAACTGAAATGCCAACACCATTTTGACAGAATTATCAGGTCGTTATTATTATTTTGTATTATTCTGGCAATTGAATACGTGCTAAACAAATGCTCAAGCTGAGAACTTTGAGCAATTCACACTGTCCTAACATTAAATCAGATCTTTTACAGGAAAGATCAAGTTTCGATGTTTCATCATTTTGTAACTGTGAATAATGGAATTTACTCAGGATAACTATTTCACATGATGTGATTTTCTTGAAGTTTTTTTTTTATTACGAAGTAACGACCTATACAAATCTTGTACCGATTGACATCATGCATACTAATGAAGCTAGATATTGTGTACACAGAAGTTGTAAATAGTAACATCTGGAATGTTTGCCGGTCGGAAACCGAGTTGGAATTTGGGAAGTAAAGGAGACATCAGCATCACCAAAGAAGCTCTAAGGTCCAGATAGATGAAATGTCCAACTACTGATGACTTACTCCGAATTTCCAACTATATGAAATTTTGGCCAGAATTGGAGGGGGGGGGGGGGGGCACCTCACACTCCCTGTCGCCACATCCCTGCCAACTTGCTGTCCGAACTAATGGATTTGATTAACTTACCCTCTGACGTAGCACTCACCGCACGTTGACACGCTATTCAAAATTCTGAATCCACCACTGGTCTCAATGTAACTGGACTGTTGGAACGTCAGCAGAAACTGTCGCAATTTGATCCTCCCCGTCTACCAAGATGCTATAAAAACACAGAACGTCACACGCGTGTGAGTGGGTTCATCGGTGCCAGTGTGGAAGGAGGGAACTAGAGGCCGCAGGCCTCAAGTTTTATCCTTCCGCGATGGCACAAGTGCCATATCGATTAACACATTCACATGCGTGTGTCAGTCTCTACTAAAGTATTGTGTGCAATGGCGACTCGTGTAAATCAAGCACAAAGCGGAATATTCCGAAACGAAATCAATATTTCGGAAGCGGAACCTACCAGAACTCTTCGTCTATCATCAGGTCTCCTGTACAGGACATCCCCCTCCCACCTCACCTGTACAGGACATCCCCCTCCCACCTCGCCTGTACAGGACATCCCCGCACCTCGCCTGTACAGGAGACCTGATGAAAGAAGAAGAGTTCAACATGATGCATTTTATAGAATTGTGTAGGATTTGGAGAACATCTCGACGATTCGAAGATTTTCGAATCAGTGCGATTGAATTCGAATCGAATCATGGGGACCATTTCGAATCGAATCGCATTTCGAAGATTCGCAGGACCCTACATAAGATCTTGTAACACAAGCTTTGGTGGGCGCGTGTAATATTCACTTGATGGATCTTATGTGGCAGACAAATCTTCTCCAAGTATAAAGTCCTTTTATTAGACTGGTTCATACTTTTTCGGCATTTCATTGACAATTACCAATCGGATTCACCAGTTATTTTATCGAAAGGAAATATAAATTCATTTTTTCAGTAAAGAGTCTACATAATGACAATCCGAGCGTAGCATCAAATGGACTACCGAGCCTTAAATACAATGTACCCCCAAAAACTATTATCATTAGTCTAACTAACTGAGCGCGGTATCAAGTATAATCTTTGTGTTTTGACATTTTTATTGTATAATTATATTTTTATTTCATATTACATACTTTTGATATGTATAATTGTATTACATATCTTCTGGCGGATTCCACACACGGGTGCGCAGTTTAACCCGGTCATCGTATATCCACCATATCGTGTGTAGTGGCGATAGCGTCGCCTTGAGCGTTCATAAGAACTCAATTTGCCACCACGGAAAACATTCTTTTCAGAGCATTTCTATAGCTCAGGTCGAGGCACTCACTACATCTACAACAATATCGGTTTTTTAACTGATGAAAGTTCTTCATTTCTCAGGAATAATAAGACATTCCATGGTCAACATAAGTGGTTGACTCCACGAGGAACGATAAGAAATGAAGACAAGTCCATTTGTTTTTCAATTTCTTGGAAATTCCTAAAACTAAGAGTCTCTTTTTCGCTCAAAACCATTTTTTTCGTGAAAAGACTAACAATAATCGATGAGCTAAACTTCGAACTAACTTCTTTAAGGTAAACAATACGTTTCATGTATTATTTGACCCAGATTATGATTTCGCCGTTAAAGATTTTTTGTTCGAGTAAATGCATGTTTAAATTCTACATTAACTGCAGGGAGGTAGCGAAGGTAGGGTGAGGGGATGATTGTGTGACACTGCCGTGGGTGTCGGACGCAGGGTTGCAGGCAGCTGCCCATTGCCCTGTGGTTACGGGGAGCAAAGGAGCAGCGCATGCCCTTTCTCCGCCAGAAAGTACAAAATAAATCCTCAAGATACTATTTCCGTATCCATAGATTCACTCCAACATTGGCTGTAAATGGAGAAATGGGATTTACCCAATCGACAGAAAGGAGATGGACCAGCATGCTCCGAGTTGGGAGTCGATTACTCAGCCTGGACGGGGGCCTTTATTATATCAGGTACTTTTGTGGGATTATGAAAAATTGTTAAAGGGGGCGGTGTTCTGAAATTAAAGGTGTTTTTCAGAGTATGGGCCGAATAAATATACACGCGCATAAACTTCAATGTGATCTAATTGATTTTAAAAATACGGTTACATCTCATAGTAACTTTCTTATGGTATGAATTATATATATTGAATGATATTGAATGATGTGTATGTTCTAAGTGGTTATGAACAAAGGCAATACTGTCCAGTGAAGAGTGTTGACTTTGTCCATCAACACTTTATAGGGTGCGTTTCCAAAGATCATAAACCGAAAATAAATTGTCTAAATAACAATAGTTTAACCGTTATACTTGCAAACTACCCTCGGCAGCGTGCTGAATACCTTGCTAATGCATACGACAAAATAAAACATTATCTTTACAGTCGCCAACGTGTGTAATGTTGTAGTAAAAGATTTCTTCTCGGGTATGTTATTCATGTGGGAACCCTACGAGGTGGAACAGTGCTTGTTTACTGAGGAAATACAGAGATCGACACACGCATGTGAATGGGTTAATCGATATGGCAAGAGTGCTAGTGCGAAACGCGAGACCGCAATGGCACAAGTGCCATATCGATTAACCCATTAACAGGCGTCTGTCGTTAAGTGTTTATTACACGCCTTCATGTCTATAAAAACAAATATTAGAAGGACACTCAGCAATTCATTATTCAACTATCAACTATCAACAAACAGAAGACAGTTTATAGTTAACCAAACTTGCGAGAGGAACCCGTGTTAATATTGCGTCCCCTGAGTTCCAATGCGTTCTATACGCCTACTGGCACATAGAACACACTGGAACTCAGAGGATGATTTTCAGCTATCGCTAGGTATTCAATTTGTAATTGCGTTGCACGATTTGTAGAAAATTCCAGGGATAATTTCGCTACTATTTAGAAATAATCCATCAACCATTTCTGTTCCGCACATATGTGCGGAACAGATTTTCTTTTCCCTCATGGCTTGGTGTTGCTGTAAATGGTTGGTTACATAGAACAGTCGTGTAATAAAACAAATTCTGCTCCAATGGCAAAATAAAACTCGGAACCGACGCCTGTAGTGAAAGTCCTCAGTGTTGGAAGAATCAATGATTTTTTCCGCCATGGTCTATAAATTCTGCCTGTACTAAATGAGGCCACTGTCATGGCACTACAAACGTTATGTTCGAATAGGTGCAAATTGTTTATAACCTTTTTTCACTCGTGAACACTGAACTGTCTCGTATCGCTAAGGAATACCTCTGTTGAGGGTTTATGAGCTTAGGTACGAATCTTAAATTTGATTTAGTCTGGTCCGACTATTTTAATTTAAATTCCTACAGTACAAATTACACGCGAGAGTGAGAGAGAGAGAGAGAGAGAGAGAGAGAGAGAGAGAGAGAGAGAGAGAGAGAGAGAGATAACGAATTTTGGTTTTGATGCTATGACTTAACCCTTTACCTAACCTGAAAAGCAGACGACACTTGCAAAAATAATTCTTGAATAACTAATTTTTGTCATTGTTTGTCTCAAAAACATAGGTTATGACCCCTCAATGGAATGAGCTCGACGAGCTCGTTCCAACGAGGGGTCATAACCTATGTTTTTGAGACAAAAAATGAAGAAAATAATGAAAATTAATTGGCGATTTCTGAGAATAGCGCTGTCCGGTTTTGGCCGTTATGTTAGGTAAAGGGATATATGCAAAAATGGCCGGGTGTGTCTTGAATTTATGTTTTACATGAACACAGTACTCTGTTATGAAATGCATGTCACGTTAATAAAGAACTACTTAGGCCAAAAAAGATTAGTTTTGATTCTCAGATAATGTTTTTTTTTTCTAATCAGTGAGGGAAGGAAGATTCCGTTTTTCTTTTTTTTTCTTTCGTCGGGGCACTGAATTATAAGGAACATGGCCATGGAGTTGCACCTCAGAGTTTCATATATACAGAATTCGTCGATCTGAACATAGCGGCCACCGTGACCCATGTAATAGGATAGCCGCTACGTTCAGATCGCTGAATTAATATTATACAGAGATGCATTTTAAACATAACAAAAATTGATATTAAAATGCGAAGCAGGAGACGCACAGTACCGTACAAACGTAAACGGCAAAATCTGTCGAATGAGGACGTCATTCAGTGCATGTATACTCATAGTTAGTTAGAATATATCCCAAACAGTGACATTTCCATTCGGAGGCTTGTATACACAAATGCACGTGTTCGTTTCGTTCAATTCGACTACTTTGGATTTTCGGAAACTGGATTTTTGTACTAAATTTTTTCATCAAAAATCAGTTCCACTGTATCTGTCGTGTATTCGTGGTTATTTTCCAAGATAAACCATTCTTGAAACCGACTCCCAAGTATATAGATTTCACGCTTCTTAACTCTAGGTCCCGTTGAAATCGATCCAGGAATTTGCGACTCTACGACTTTATGTTTCCTTCTATCGTGGCACAAACAACGGTAACATTTGAAAAATGCCATTACAGTGTACCACTGACAATTCAGTGCGGTCTCTGGCAATCAACAATATTATTTTGGCCTAATAATAAAGTTTTTTTTTTAATTTTTCGTTTTGAATTTTCTTTACATATATTTACAAAATGTACAGACTTTATATACCGTAAATGTTCTGATTTTATCTCAATAAAATATTTTGGGGTAGGCACTATATTTTAGGGTTTGTATAATTACCCAAAACAAAGGTATTTTTTGTAGGTTTTAGATTGTTCATATGAAGGACAGCGGTCATATTATTAACTGCATATACACCCGGAACTTAATTAAACACCTCCTGAAATATTTTATGACAGTGAAGTTGCGGTCACTGATTATTATGTTTCAACACTTCGAACTCTATTGGTATCTTCCATGCCAGTTCAATGGCAGCAATTAGAAGAGTCCATATTCAGTATTTGGGGTAGACCAATCAATATTTTCAACATGAAGCCTCTGGGCTTGGCTTCATTGTCTACCCCAAACATTTACTGAACAGCCATCCTATTTAATGACGTTATGGCGTATCATGTTCCAGGCCGGAAAAGGGACTGCTATGTCTTGCAGTACTATTCATCTCGTAAAAACATGATTGAAAGCGTACCCCAGGAATGTCAGACACCACTACTGTGTTCAAGAGATCACAAGTTACATTTTTGGTCAGTAATTACCGGCATTGTTTCATCATCGGCCGTTCCAGCACCATACTTGTCGAGGGAACATTTTTCCATCAAAAACTTTACAGACATATATGTGTGATCAGCATCATTAAAATACTGCATATCTTCATCATTGTGTTTTCTTTCATTTATCAATAGACAATTCTTTTCGCAAACAGTAAAGTTTGGCCATCTGCTTGGTAGCAGCTGAAGGGTTCATTTTCAGGAAGAAGGTGACTAATTTTATTTTCAGTTTTGTTAACCCTCAGTGGACTGGGCAATTGTCAAGCATTCTCACTACAGTCCAACCTGTACCTGTCCAGCTGCTTAACAGTGATTTCTAACCATGTAGTGGCTGCCTACTAAGACAGCCAAGACTTGACTAGAAATCACTGCCCAGGTGATTTGTTTATTATCAACAGGATCTCCGGACCTCCTGAAGATGGCATGGTAAGGGAACAAGAGGCGAGATTCCAAACGCCTCAAATAGGCTGTTAAAGGTTAAGGTGTGTTTAGAGGAAGTCACAAAATTACTGTACATATGATTTGTGTTCCTAAAAGAATTCCACCGTTGAGCTCAGTAGCACACACTAAAAACTAAAGTGTTAAAACTGACACTTTCAAGGTCTTAAACCCATTCTAACTCTTAGGGTTTGATTTTAACACTCAAAGTGCAATGCTTTAAGAACTTAGACATTACAATCGTCAGACATCTGAAACTTGAATGGATGGCACTTCCTATGTGTCTAGAATTGGTGGTTCTTCCAGAATCGTTCATAATTTGATGTGTGCTTGGTGGGTAAGTGTCGCGACATTACACTTGTCAAGTGGTATTATTGTAACACCTGTCAAGTTCTGGGATATCTACACTTGAACAAAGTGCTAGTTCAGCACTCAGTAAGTGTTAAATACAACACTTCAAGTGTAGTTTTTAACACTTTAGTTTTTAGCGTGCCGCAGCATTTGTGGAGCTGTGGTGAAATGATACAAGAACAACTTATTCGGTATTTTCATGAAGTGATTTCATCCTTTAGTTGTATCAGCAAATCTCAGTCAACTCTCATACCGATACCGAACCAATACCGAGCTATACCCCTAAAATACCGAAACTGATTCTGAACTCAAAATTCCAATACCGTCCACCTCCAAGTCTATAATCTGCAGCAGAAATCTACAGCACATTACCATACCTTTTCGTGCTAGGAAATAGGGCTGTCACGATTTTTTAATTTTTTAATTTAGGAATCGATTAATCGTCGCAAATAATCGATGATAATCGATTGATCGTACCTATATGACCCCCTCTCCCTCTCTTTGAAGTCGATAAAAATGACGTTCAAGTCAGGTGACCTACCTCAAGTAAACAATGAAAACGATCCTCTTTTAGTTACATTCAAAGCTTTGGTGTTCTGAACTTTTGAACCGTCAGTGTAATAATCAAGACCGGTCGGCAGTTGCGAACTTCACAACTGCCGACCGGTCTTGATTATTACACTGACGGTTCAAAAGTTCAGAACATCAAAGCTTTGATGAATGTACCTGAAAGACAAATGCTTCCCACAGTTTATTAAGGTTTAACATCGATGTTCTTAACTCTTTACCTGTAGAAACAATATTTGTATTATCATTTTTCTTTTAGTTATTAAACGTCTAAAACGGGATACAATTTACCGATTATTCGACAACGAAAAATACTAATCGATCTCGCCATGACCGACCAACAATCGATTAATCGATAAATCGTGACAGCCCTACTAGGAAACATGGTTTATTGATGCAATGACTAAGACTTTTGGAAGAAAGCACTCACTTGAAATCTCTCAATTCTGAAAGCAACATGACGTCGTCTTGGGTAGGCCGTAGTGGTAATTTGTGGTCACACAGTACGTGTGGGTTTTCATTTGGCCCAACCGTTTTGCCACCCGGGCATTTTCCGGAACGACAATGAAATGTAGGCTTTACAGATATCTCACTTTCTGTATCATATTGACTCAAAACTAAGAAAAAGCTGAAATATATCTTGTATATTTACGGGAGTAAATCCGCTGAGACCATTGACGTTTTCAAATGGTTCTAAATTCATATGTATGGCCAACTGATTTTCTTGGCAACTTTTATAAGTCTTAGATACAGAAAATGTTGAATGAATTAATCCAACGAATATAGGGGAAGCTTTATCGTTTCTTTATATTTATTAGATATGATCTTCTTTCCCAGAATTCCCCATAATAGAGCTCAGCTGGTATGACACTCTTCTAGGCCGATATAAACAAGCTAGAGTTGCTCCCCTTGATGCGTTTCAAGGCGCAGCCATTTTGTTTTCCGCGAAATCGTTTACTGTTATTCGTCAGTAATCCATCAGTAAAATTGGCGTTATCGGAAAAAAAGGAAGTAGTTTGAGTATAGTGATAAATTAAAGATGGGAAAAAGTAAGGATTAGGTGAATGAAGAGACGAAAGAAGAGAAATGAACAGACAATTCATCACAAACTAATATTCAGGGAGGTAGCCGAGATTCGTCGAAGTGGGTGAAGAAGTAGTTTAGCTATCCGAACGTCTCGGCTTCCCCAGTAGGGAAGCCGAGACGTTCAGATATTATTTATTATTTATTTATTGGTGTTTAAGGTCACAAATTTCTGCACGACGGCTAATCGTGACCATGACAGTTTAACGGGTGGAGGAAGCCGGACTACCCGGAGAGAACCACCGAGCAACGGCGAGCAACTGTCAGCTCCCCAACATACGAACTCCACACAAGCAGGTTTAGCATTGGTTGAAAACAGGTGCACCATCGACGTGCAGTACGTCTTAGTACACAACACCACCGTGCCCCCACGTGGGCAATGGGGTTAAAGTGTCTTGCCCAGGGACACAACGCGGTTGCCGCAGGTGGGATTCGAACCGAGGACCTCTCGGCTTGCAGCCTGCACCTCTACCTAGTGAGCCACCGCGCTCCCCAGACGTTCAGATAGCTGAACAATCAATAAGAGGAGGGTAGGAGGAGAGGAAAGTTCGGTCTTTGTGAAGAGCCTGAGAAACAATAACACAGTCCGAAAATCGTCATAGATCTTAGAATTTTAGTAATTATTTCCTTGGTTTAATAAATAAAAAGTTTATTTCTCGGTCAGTGTAATACCAGTCGAGATATCAACCCTCGGTAACTTCACATCAGCCTTCGACCTTCTGTCCCATGCTGATAAGTTACCTCTGGCTGATATCTAGGCCGATATTTAAACAAGGAATAACCTTTGAATATCGACTCAGTCGTAATGATAAATATAGGCCTGAGCGAAAATTGATAGCAAATTGTTATTTTCCAAAATGAATGACACATGTTTGGAACAATACAGTATGTGGAGAGTGTATTATCACTAAATCACCCGCAGAGTGGAGATTCCACCCAAGCAATAATTGCAAATTTGTCGCAAAGCATTACCAGCACAAGCAAAGTTTCAGCCAATGGACCTCCGGGTGTGTCAGCAAACCATGTGACAGCGGCGGGGTTTAAGTGAATGAGGTGATTTGATTGGTTAGTTAGTTAGTACAAGTTAGAGTACCCGGAATAGGGCTTGAACTATCCAGAACTGACCTGAAAAGTTAGATATAGTAATAATAAGCTAAAACTGTTTCCAACGGAAAGGCATTTATACACTACTGGTTTATACTGGAGAACAAACTGTAACCAGAGCTTTTTATCTATTTATTTAAATTAATTATTTTCAGAAATCTGTATTTTGTGAATCGACATCTCCGATGCTGTCTCGCACGTGCATTTGTTTTGTTTTCTCGTTTCACAATACACGACGTCATAAAACTTTTCCAACAGCCAACCGACTTTTGACGCAGCACTATACGCACATCTTAACACTGTTCACCTTTTCCCGCTAATACACTTATATATGTTTTTGTTTCACTTTTTTATAGAACAGCCATTATCCATTTTGTTTATTGTCGCATAGATTATTTAAATTCTGCATATCTAGTTCCATTTATGGTAACATTGATGTATTAAATGTTCAACGAAACTGCTACGATTGTCATATAAATAAATTTATTGAACCTGCTGAATGATTGCTGATTGTCTTCTATGGAGATATTAAACGCCGTGGTTAAAAAAAAACTAATAGGGTATGATAGACAAATAACAGTAACATAGCTAATAGATACATACATAGAACAGAGCTGAGGGTTCTGGAAGAATCGGAACTTGTAAAAATGGTTGTTGGGTTGTTTGTGGTAATTCTACTAAGTAAACGAGGATTTGGTAAAAATTAGAACCAGAAAACTCGCCTGGTTTAATAGAACGAGCCTTACAGCACTACATGATTCTATTATAGGCCTAAAAGGGGACTTCATCAAGTCCAGTTCGAGGATTTGCCTCTGATTTTTGAAAAAAATGTTCTCTAATGGGTGGAGGCCTGGCTGTAACTAGGATCTATCCCTTCAGAGGGGAGGAGTAACTAATGGGGGTCCTATTTAGGATTGGGGAGGCTGGCAATGGCACCCCTTGTTACTCCCGGTTCAGACGGACACATTTTGGACAAATCTAATCTAATTGTATTGGATGCGTGTCCAGTCGCACCTAATAATACCTATGGATTCAGACGCAGGCATTATCGTCGAATCTAATCCTACTGCTCGTATACTCGCGACGGTCTACTTGAAATGGACATTTCTAACATAACCAATGTGGATCAATTGTAATTAGGATTCCCTAATTAGCATAAACTGGTATACGAACGCTACCCGAGCAGAACCGAACACAGGCGGAAAATTGGATTAGAATCGTCGCGAGTTCGAGTGTCGGAAACAAACGACGCATCGAATCTAACAGAAGTGTTAAATGCGTTGCTTTAAAAGGAAGATTCATCTGAAATGCGACTGAAAGATTTATTTGATTCAGACAAATCGTCGACTGGGTGCTAGAATGTTCTATGTCCCAAAGGGGACATAGAACATTCTAGCACTCAGGCGACGAAATGAATAATCGTCGCATATAATTCAAATAGCACCAAATATTAGATCAGATTCGTCCAAAAAGCGTCCGTCTGGACTGGGTGTTATTTATTTATTCATTTATTTATTTATTTATTTATTTATTTATTTATTTATTTATTTATTTATTTATTTAGGGTTTAACGGCACTTAATCAGCCAGTGTCATATCATGTCGGTGACAGTTTTAAGGGTGGAGGAAGAGTACCCGGAGAGAACCACCGAGCAACGACGAGCAGCTGTCAGCTCTCCAACATCGTAACGCTAAACTCTGCACCGCGGCACAGGCAGGGTTAGATTGGCTGAAGACATGCGCACTATCGACGTGCAGTTCGCCTTAGTTCACAGCGTAATAGTGCCCCATTGTAGGCAGTCGGGGTTAAGTGCCTTGCCCAAGGACTCAACGCGGGAACGCGAATCAGTCGCCCAAATGGTCACCCATCCAACTACTTGCCGCGCTCGGTGATCTGACGAGAAGTGGTTACCGCGACGCTTCCTAAAACAGGGTGCTATAGAATCGCGGCTACGCGCCTGACCCTTGTTATAACAGATTGAACTTCCCACTTCTCGTAACCTGCTGTCGTCAGTTATTGTTGTGTATCTTTATGCGAACAAAGAAACAATATTCTCACAATATCTAAAAAACAAATGGAAGGGGTCGCAATTTAAATTACATTGAAATACGTTTGTATTCTTCCATCATCTCCCACAGAGTGCACACGTGTTACGTTGGTATGAGCGTTTCAGACTCTGATGTTAATAATTCTGTCCGGGATTTTTATTATAATCACTGTCTTGTCTAATTGTCTATTTAGATAGGTTCTCTTATTGACGTGATCCGCTGTGCAACAAACATTTGTTGTTACTTCTATACGAAAGTCTATTGTTACCACTTACCACTTCCTTTTCTCTTTGTCCACTCAGATTGCATTCATATCGATGTGGTCTCTTGTTTAAGGAAAATTACAATAGTCTTTTACATATGAAGATAAGTCCAAGCAAATGAATTCCAAAGAGATTGATTCGGTGAGTTTGATTGCTTACCACTAACTCTAGCGGCCAAAACGAATTAAACACCTTTGTTACATTCGCGAATTAACCCTTTGAAACTTTAATTACCATGACGTTCAAACGTCACAGGGAATTCAGTTTCTTCAACGTTTTTCAAAATGCGGCGTCAACCGTCGGAAAGTACAAATAACAAGAGATTTTTCACATTAGTGATTGCCTGGTTGCGGACTAGATTATTTTTGGTGGACTGAATTTGTTATTCAAAACTTGTTTTATTACAAATTATTGGAGAGTGCCACAGGCACTCTCCAATAATTTGTAATAAAACAAATTTATATATGTTTAACTGAATGTGAAATATAAGCAAGGGAAGTGTTGGCTTTTGCTCTGATATCCTCATTTTTTGAAAGCCCTGATAGTGGATTCTCTAACTCGGCCAGTTAAGACGTCTTGGCAGCAGGATTATATTAGTATTTTAAGCTGCGATAACATTTGGCTCAACGGTTATCACTGAGCACTATTCGGTAGAAAATAGAAATTGAGGTGAAAACTTTAAAAATTGGAAAAATAATAAAACGAATGACCACAAAGTATCAACGTGTTTCTTGATTTCCTACGTCATAAGACGAACAAAAGTATCAAAAGGTTAAACGCTTTTGTTACATTCGCGTTGTATTTCCATTGATGTTCATGGACGTCGCGACACGGAAGAGGTGGGGCGGGGCAGGGCGGGGTAGGGGTATCGTATCTCTCACAATCATTTGTCAAATTACAATAGTTAGAAATCCAAAGAACATAAGTTGGAAATTGTTGGACTTTTCAGTCAGGGCTCTAGTGAAATTTTTCCAAATCTCTATAATTTAGCCAGAATAATATAGATTTAGAGTGAAAAGTAGCGAAAGTCATCCAGATATTGGTTAAAAAATAAAAATAAAATCCACCAAAATATTGTTTTTTATACCATTATTACCTGTTCTACGAAATATGAAAAGCTAATGACATAACTTTTAGCTTTACACACCAACCGTGGTGAACACGCCAGCAAAGGAATTTTAGTAGTTATAATTTACACCAGCAGTAGAACTACATCCACCTTGACCTTTGGTAACGTCGCCTTGAATGGAAACTTGTCTAGATTTATGGCACATCACCTCGCGAAGAGTGAAATGCAAGTGGCAATTATTTATTAGGTTTTTGAATGGGTTTACCTTATAATATGCCAAAACTTAACAAACATGCATTGTCACTTGTTAATAAAGCATCCATAACTCGAAATAGTTAGTTATTATGTTATTAAAATAAAAAAGGCACCATTTCTTTTTCCATTTCGTTTCGGAGATAAAATTAATAGGGGAAGTACCGCCCACCGATGCTCATGTAAACAGAAACAGATTCGCACGTATGTATATCTGCTGCTCAGTAAAATCGAGATAAAATAATAGAGACTCAATAATCTGACGATCATGGTATAAATAAAATATACCCAAAGTAGCTTAGTGTACCAAATGTTCACCACTCGTGCTGAAGTGGTATAAACCGCGCGACAAAGGCTCGCGGTTAACTCCACTTCAACACTCATGGTAAACATTTGATACACCAAGCTACTATGGGCATATCCTATATGTACTGGGATTTGTGACTCCCAAGAGCCCCAGTTGGATAATTTACAGCTAAGGATGGGGGTGGGGGTGTAGAAATAGAATTTTGTAACTTAACCACTACATACAAAACGCTGCCGCTCGTATTATTACGGGATCCATAACGCTATTATCAAACAACACCATTGCTGCATAAGCTACATTGGTTCCGTGTTCAACAACGTATCACTTTCAAAGTTTTTTGGAGTAAGTCTTTAAGTACATTAAAGGATCGGCTCCACAATATCTTCAGAACCTTTTGACTGTTCTATCATCAAAACAGAATCTCTGCTCATCCAAACAGCTCAGACTTCTTATTGCGTCTTCCCGTTTCACCTTGGTGAATACCAGAGACTTTTCCTTCGTTGGTCAACGACTCTGGAACTTATTGCCAACACACATGCAGGCTTCCATAAGCTTAGACGACTTTAAAACAAAACTCAAGTCCATCACTTTAGAAAGGCCTTCGAAGTTTGAGAGCCGTTAAAAAACGTCGGTAAAGCATACAGGTCAGGTCTATTTATCAGCTTTGGTCGTAACGACCAAAGCTGATAAATAGACCTCACATGTATGCTTTACCAGACGTTAACGACAATTATACTGTCTGTGCATTATCTCGTCTGGGGGTGGATTTGGTACTTGTATGTCTGTAAGATTGCGATCTATTTCAGTTAACCGATTTTTTAACAGACTGTATACATTTTAGCGTTTGCTGCCAGTTACCGCAAAAAATGATCCGAAATCCATCGAAATTGACAGTACCAGAGAAACGTAGCTGGCGAAAATATGGAGGAGGCTCTGGATCCGCCCCTTGTTTCACCAGTCATTGGTTGTGTTAAATATGTGCGTACAAAAAAGCATGGCCGGGAAAAAAGTGGAGTGGCTGTACCCCATCCAGCCTCCCCCTACCTAATTTGATCAGTTTTTGTTTACTTCAGTGCTTTTGGTAGGGAGCTCTAAGATGTATTTATTTCCCACGTAAAATGTTTTAGAGCACAACCGTGTGATTTTAAGCTATATAAAACTATGCATTATTATTATTATTATTATTATTTATAACGAATCGCCCGCAACCGCCCACGAAATTTACAAATTCAGCAGTTGAAAGAGAATTCTTTAAAAAATATCTGCAACACCATGGCATGTGGGCACTCATTGCAACGAACCCGTCGAACTTGTCCCAATGAGGGGTTACATGGTAGGTTTCATTAACATGTTTTGAAAATTTTATAAACAAACGAAAATAATAAAAAAACGAAATTTGATATCGTAAAACTTGTTATTGAAAACCTTTGAAAGGATGGGGGTGGAAGAGTGCTAATGTAAATTTCCACTTATTGGAACGTATGTCGTTGTACTACGTATTTTGTCTGCCGAGAAATTGGAAATCTAGAGGTGGGCCCCGCATCTGAAACCTCTTAGCAATGTCCATGTTAATGTTTGTTCCGTTTCTCATTGTATGCTTCTATATGCAAAATAATTGTTCTATTTCGTAGTGCAAGAACAGGAAGAGCTGTCTCGCATTCCTAATATATAAATCGCTGTGAATGATATTATTTAACATTGAAGTTACTGTTTAAGAGGCTTTCCAAAGTTTAGAATGCATAACTTGATTTTTTGAATCAATAACTTCCATTGCTTATGCATGTGTACGTTGTTTGCAGGTGTGGATTAGGTGTTTGGGTATATGTGCATTTAACCCTTTCAACACTGGCACTCTGGAAGGTATCATTTCATTCAATACTGTCAATGGCGAAATGGGCGAAACTACCTTGGTGTGTTGGGAGGTTCAGTAATAATTTTATCCAACAGCTCGACAGAGCTGTTGGATTAAATTATTACCGAGCCTCGCTTCAGAGTTTTTGCTCTTTGTATCATCTGTCCGTCCACTACCACTTTTTTCTTCACGCAAATATTTATGCACAACGTGTTGAAAGGGTTAATAAGGTTCTGCAATTCTCAACTGTTGTGTCGAATCGATTCTTGCAGATGATTTCGAATTGAATCAGATCTCAACGTTTTTCGAGTTGTAGCCATTGCACCTTACAATGTAACTACTTACTGTTAATCTGCAGTCAAGAATTGTATGTAACGGCGACTCGTCTGTTTGAGCAAATCAATAAAAAGCGGAAGATAAGATAAGATAAGTTTATTTAACAAAAAAAAAACAAGGGCAAGCAGATTACATGATATACATAGAACAATAACAATAAGTGTGTTCCAGAACAGAATTAATGTAGTTTCGGACAGGGAACTTCCTTGACCTCTATTTCTATCACCAGGTCTCCTGTTGGAGAAGAGTTATTATTATTATTTATTGGTGTTTAAGGACACATACTTATGCACAATGGCTAATCGTGACCGTGGACGTTTTACGGCTGGAGGAAGCCGGAGTATCCGGAGAGAACCACCGAGCATCGACGAACAACTGTCAGCTCCTCAAAATTCTAACTCTGTTCAAGCTCAGCTCAAGCAAGATTACAGCGGCTGAAAACATGTGCACCATCGACGTGCATTGCCCCCATGTAGACAACCGGGATAAAGTGCCTTACCCAAGGACACGACGTGGGTCATCCCGGATGGGGATCGAACTCGGGACCTCTAGCATAGAAGTTCAACAGTTTACCACTGAGCCACCGCGTCCCCAAGAAGAAAAGTTCAAGAAGAAACACTTGGTAGGATCTTGAGAATATCTCAACGATTCGAAAACTGCCAAATCGGCGCGAATCACATCGAATAAATTCATTGGGACAATTTCGACTCGAATAGAATTTCGAAACATTACAGGGTAATGGCGTTTATATCTGGTATTATATATGTCGCATCTCTCTGCGGACAGGATCATAAATCAATGGATTGAGCATGATGCTTAAATAAATAAAAATAAAATAAAATAATATAGCATGGTGCATAAAAAATATAGCATGATGCTGAATTAATTTAGCATATTGCTAAATTACTGGAGGATCATACACTTTAATTTAGCATGATGCTTAATTTATGATTTGTTATGGTTTCATGAATGCTGCATAAATAATATACATGATGTATTATGATGCTTTAATGAGGTCCGCGTGTGGGAGCATGATACTCTAATAATTAAGCATGTTGCTATATTCTTTGGTATAATTTCATGAATACTGCATAAATAATTAACACTTTACCCAACGTAACGACCAAAAACCGGCCAGAGCTATTCACAAAAATCGCCAATTAATTTTCATTATTTTTTCATTTTTTTGTCTCTAAAACATAGGTTATGACCCCTCATTGGAACGATCTCGACGAGCTCGTTCCAATATGGGGTCATAACCTATGTTTTTGAGACAAAAAATGAAAATAATAGTTATTCAAGAATTTTCGTTGCAAGTGTGGTCTGCTTTTCATGTAAGGTAAAGGGTTGAAAAAACAATGAAGTCCCCATTACACCCACGTTAAAGCGTCTTCGGTTGCGCGCACGGATACATGACCCAATTGTTGATTGCATAATTCACTTGTGAAGTCATCGTTTATAATCAAACCCGGAAATCTCAGTAAATCACACTTTGGAAAGTTATAATACAGCAATATCCTATATCATCTAGGCGCTATCTTTTATCTTAATTATTTAAGCATCGTGCTGAATTCATTGACTGATGATTCTATCAAAATGTCTTATCTCTCCACACTCTAGCCCATACAATTGCAAAGGCTTATTTACCACATATTTCCTACACTAATGTTCAACAATTACACAACAGTGATAGTGCTATCGGCAAGTTTTGTTGTTTATGTACATTTTTATTTCGGTAAATGTTGCAGTAGAAAGCGCGCAGTAAAACAGCAATTGAAGTCTACCTGGGTGTAGATATTTCCTCTTTGTCAAAGAACGGTGTTCTTTGATGAGCCGCGCTCCTGTGTATCACTGCTTTGTTAGGAAACTTGGTCAGCTTTTCTTTCCTACAGATATATGAAAGTGTGAAACTCGCTGACGGCATTATAATGGACGTGCTATTGATGACTTCAGACCAAGACATGTACAGACCCGTGGGTGTATTTTGTTGGAAACAATAATTCCACATAGTAAGTTAACCTTTATCCAACCTAACGGTATCGTTATTCGCCATTCAAATTTTATTATCATTTACATTCTTCGTTTCCAACGGTATCCGGACAAAATACCCTGGGACAAAATACCCTTAGGACATAATACCCTCAAAAAAAATACCCTTAGGACATAATACCCTCAGTGGGGAGGACAAAATACCCTCGGACAAAATACCCTCAGACCAAATGTATATAAAGTTGGATTTTTGGTGTTGGGGTGGGGGGGGGGGGGGGGCGGGGTAATTGCATCTAAGGCACTAGCCGGTGTTTTGTTTGAAATAACAAGTACCAATATTTTTAATTTTTTTTATTAACCATTTACCTAACGTAACGGCCAAAACCGGCCAGCGCTATTCTCAAAAATCGCCAATTAATTTTCACTGCTTTTTCATTTTTTGTCTCAAAAACATAGGTTATGACCTTTCGTTGGAACGAGCTCGTCGAGCTCGTTCCAACGAGGGGTCATAACCTATGTTTTTGAGACAAAAAATTAGTTATTCAAGAATTATTTTTGCAAGTGTCGTCTGCTTTTCAGGTAAAGGGTTAAACTAAATAGATATGAAGCACAATACCAATGGCAGATGGCAATTGAATATGAAGCACAATATAAATGGCAGATAGCACAGAACATGAAACAAATATGAGGGTATTTTGTCCGAGGGTATTTTGTCCTACCCATTGAGGGTATTATGTCCTAAGGGTATTTTTTAGGGTATTATGTCCTAAGGGTATTTTGTCCGAGGGTATTTTATCCTACAATCGTCTCCAACACATTGCTTATGGCTCATGATTAGAAGGATCTCGTCGTGTCCGTCCTAATGAATAGTTATAGGCTATGCTTTTGAGGCAAAAATGAAAATATTTAGTCATTCAAGAAATGTTTTTGGAACGTATTGTCTGATATTCAGGTTGGATTAAGGTTTAAACAAGAACCATTGGCTAGTCTGTCAGGCAGTAACACCAGACATCCCCAGTACTCGATTGACCAAATTTAGTTTAAACAGCATTTATTTCCAAAGTTTGATAATTAATCCAGTAACAGTGAATTGACAAAAAGGTAACAAACATGGAAATGGATTCAGCAACAAGCCGAAGGCTAATACCAGGCTGTCTCCAAGTGGAACGAAATATCACCAAAGATTTATGCGGCAATGATCGACTTGAGATTTCTGAGCCAGCAGTGGGCTCCGTACTGGCAGTTGAATTGTATTCACTGAAAGTTAATTACAAAACTTCAATCCATTTTCACTTGTTCGCATGTATACAGTTAACTTGTTTTTTGTTTTCAATTAATATTGTTTAAACTAGATGGACATTTTCATCGTCACTGCTGTCTGAAGGAAGGGCCACATATATCAACATTGTTCGATTCATAATTTGTTATTGTTACCCACACTGCAAAAAATATAGGTTCTCTTTAGAACCAAAACTGGTTCTAATCTTGTCCCTGAGATGGAACCAGTTCTGTATAAACAGTATTTATTTCAAATCAAATAAATTTGCCACGATTAGCGTTCAATTTTAATAGAATATTACATGAACTGAAGTAGATTCAGCAGTAAACTTGGAGCTTATGCAACGCAGTCGCCAAACATTTTGAAACAAAGGAGATATAAACAGTTGGCATATCGAACCAGTTTTGGTTCTGTATAGAACCAAAACTGGTTCGATATGCCAACTGTTCATATCTCCTTTGCTTAATAATGATTTGAGACAACCTCGTATGAGCTCTAAACTTACGACTGAAACCCCCTCAATTTATGTATAATTCTGTTAATATTTAATGTTAATCTTTATAAATTTATTTGATTTGAAATAAATACTGTTTAAACAGAACTGGTTCCATCTCAGGGACAAGATTAGAACCAGTTTTGGTTCTAAAGAGAACCTATATTTTTTGCAGTGCAATGTAACGGCCAAAACCGGCAAGCGCTATTCTCAAAAATCGCCAATTAATTTTCATTATATTTTCATTTTTATCTCACAAACGTAGGTTATGACCCCTTTTTGGAACGAGATCGTCGATCTCGTTTCAAAGAGGGATCAAAACCTATGTTTTAGATACAAAAAAAACAATTTTATTCAAGAATTTTATTTGCAAGTGTCGTCTGCTTTTCATGTTAGGTAAAGGGTTAAATAAAGCATAGTCATGCGTCCAATAAAACCTCAACACACATGTATCGCCAGTGACAACGTAAATAAAACTGCATCGACGCATACACAATAAATAGAGCACAAACTAATAAATTTCCACGTAGCATCCACGACGCAGGGGGTTAGCTCTCAGATGGACCTTTGTCTAGCGCTGAGGGCAAATGACCCTCGTATATGCCTCAAAGCAATCCTCGTACACAGCTAAACAATACCCGTCAGAAATAAAACGAGAAGATACCTTAGTACAGGCACTGAAACGACAGCGCGATCTTGACTCATCCATATCTTCCCTGTGTTGAGAATGCTACTGCCCGGCTACAACGCTGAACGGTATGTGGGCGGGTCAGTAGCATCCTCGACGCAGGAGGATAGTTCTTAGATGACCCTTTGTCTAGCGCTGGTAGCAGTTTACCCTCGTATTTGCCTCAAACGAACCCTCGCACACAGCTTAACAATACCCTTCAAAAATAAAACGCGAAGATACTTTAGTACCGATACTAAAACGACAACGTGATCTTGATTCACCCATATCTTTCCTGTGTTGAGAATGCTGCTGCCCCGCCACAACGCTGAACGGTATATGGGCGGGTCAGTAGCATCCTCGACGCTGGATAGTTCTCAGATGACCCTTTGTCTGGCCCTGAGGGCAAATGACCCTCGTATATGCCTCAAAGCATTCCTCGGGTCAGGTAAATTAAACCGGTGTGTCTGTGTCGCGATTCCATCCAACTAAGCATTGGTGTCAATATAATAGCGAACAGGTAAATCGAACCGGGTAGCGAGTGTATCGCGATCCGATCGAAGTTATATGTAGTCTGTGACTGTTCCGACCGAAGTCTAATCCCGGTCTGCAGTCTCGTTTCACCTGGGCATCTTGTCTGTCGAAAAAGAAATTATCGTATCAAGATGCGAACTGTGAGGTCCGAATCTTCACATTTGTAGTATGGCTTGATGAGACAATAATATCAATCCATCTACTACCCCACTCACTGTGCACTGGTGTGATTGCAGCTGCAGACAGATCGGATGGTGACTGGGTTGTGATCCGATCGAGGTTATCTTTCCGCATCCTACCTAGTATCAATACACCATCTTCGTCATCGGATAGATAATTAGTGCACTTAGTTGTGAACTTGGACGTTCTAAATAGCGAGTTTATCGTCTCACATTCTACATTGTGTCGACACAGCTTCTTCGCCTGAGAAGATTCTATGGTGATATGTGAGCTTGTGATCTGATCGAGGTTATCTTTCCGTATCCTACCTAGTATCAATACACCATCTTCGTCATCGGATAGATAATTAGTGCACTTAGTTGTGAACTTGGACGTTCTAAATAGCGAGTTTGTCGTCTCACATTCTACATTGTGTCGATACAGCTTCTTCGCCTTCGCCTGAGAAGATTCTATGGTGATATGTGAGCTGTGATAGCCTAATAGCACATTTGTCGTCTCACATTCTACATTGTGTCGATACAGCTTCTTCGCCTGAGAAGATTCTATGGTGATATGTGAGCTGTGATAGCCTAATAGCACATTTGTAGTGTGTCCAGACATATACGATAGTGCCATGGTGTGTTTTGATGTGTTTGGTGCCTCGGCGAGTTGAGGGTGAGTTTTTTTCGCGAGGCTTGCCGAGCGAAAAGGGCTCACTTTCAACGAGTTGAGATGTCAGGCGTGTCGGGGCACACTATGGTATTGTTGTATTTATCTTATACCGACCATTTTTGTTCTTTTCTGCATTTTTAAAAGGGTTTGGGGGATGATTTCGTGTCAAAATGTCGACACACTGGAGTCTCCAATCTATATGACATAGGGGTATGTGTTATAGATAATCTATAACACACGGGCTATATCTTCAACAGGTACAAGATAAAATGCAATAATACTGCCCGGCTACAATGCTGAACGGTATATGGACGGGTCAGTGGCATCCTCGACGCAGGAGGATAGTTCCTAGATGACCATTTGTCTAGCGCTGGTAGCAGTTGACCCTCGTATTTGCCTCAAACCAGACCTCTCACACAGCTTAACAATACCCTTCAAAATAAAACGAGAAGATACTTTAGTACCGATACTAAAACGACAACGCGATCTTGATTCACCCATATCTTTCCTGTGTTGAGAATGCTGGTGCCCCGCCACAACGCTGAACGGTATATGGGCGGGTCAGTAGCATCCTCGACGCAGGACGATAGTTCTCAGATGACCCTTTACTAGCGCCGGTGGCAGATGACCCTCGTATATGCCTCAAACCAACCCTCGCACACAGCTTAAACAAAACGAGAAACTGCTTTAGTACGAAAACTAAAAGGACAACGCGATTTTGACTCATTCATATCTTTCCTGATTTGAGAGTGCTGCTGCCCCGCCACAAAGCTGAACGGTATATTGGCGGGTCAGTAGCATCCTCGAAGCGGGAGAATAGTTCTTAGATGACCCTTTGTCTAGTGCTGGTGGCAGTTGACACTCAGTATAGAACATTTTAGTATACTAAAGTTCTCATTTCTTGCCCCGGGGAAACAGGATGCGCTCGTCCCGTTTGGGTGCCGTGGGCTGTGCTTTGGGGTAAGTGAACATATTAAAAAAATGAAAGACAATTTACCAATATAGCGCTGGCCGGTTTTTTGGCCGTTGCAAGGGTAAAGGGTCAAATAGATCTTCATGGTCGCCAGTGACATCTTCGAAGCTTTACCACGTTCTCCCCTCTCTGACGTGTCATTCATTTCCAAGATGAACGTAGGCATGCCCGACGAACGTTGAAAACCAAAACTCGATTTCTCTGTGCTAATACAACACGTCGTGACTTCACACCGGCCACAACCGCCACAAACATCACCACCCACATTCATTACACACTCCCGGGCTTCATCCCACAATCATGTATATAAACTTTACTGTTTTGTACGTCATATCAACTGTATATATTTGTACTATATCTGATTCAAGCAAACCTACTCTACCACTCTCATCCATTATGAATCAAACCGTACCTTCCAGTGTGCAAATTAGAAATGCGTGTGTGTCTCGAGCAGGTGAGTCTATGACAAGACACCTAAACTGTTTAATTTTTTTGATGAACTCTCATCTATTGGTATTATCATTTTCTCCTCCTGATGGCTGATATAAATGATTATCGGATGAGAGTTGGTCTCTTTGTACTAATAGCCCGATCTGGGGTCGCCTTCAAGAAACGGCTAGACTATAATTGTGTCTTGTTAGCAATGTTATTTTTTAACTTCGGCGTGAAAGGGTTAACTGTGATGATTTCTTTATTGCATGTCTTGAACACGCTGGAGAACGCGATGCTTAGAAATTATCCATTTGGAACATTTCCTGTTAACCGATATCCAATCCGACGTGGGACTCTGACGTTGGCCTTGTTCAACAACATGCTCATACTTGGTTTCTTTGCAAACCTGTTCTGGATTGCGCTAAATCTTTACATATCGGGTGACATTGAAATGAACCCTGGCCCAGAAAGCACGTCAGCTTCGATCTCGTCCTGTAGTTCACCAGACCATTCCTCAGACGATCCATTATCACACAACAAAGCAAATGGCCTATCGGTCTTTCACCTAAATGTCCAAAGCATTCGCCCCAAAATCGACATCCTCAGCTGTGAAGCTCTTCCATATGATGTGTGCACCTTCTCAGAAACATGGTTGGACCGGGGTGTGAATGACGATGAACTTCTTCTCCCGGGCTTCCAAGCACCCTACGAAAAGACCGCGAATCAAGGGGTGGCGGTGTAATTATGTACCTTAAAAATAGCATACCATTTAAACCCCGCCCTGATCTGGATATTCCCAATCTTGAATGCCTTTGGGCGCAGGTGTACACCTCCACAGGCTCGATTCTTGTAGGTGTCCTTTACAGGCCCCCAAATGCTAATAGTGAGACATGGGATTTAATTGAAACGTCGATAGACCGAGCTACGGATGTTGGAACCAACAATGTCCTACTGACAGGCGACTTTAACGACGATCAGTCCAGAGGCTCTTCGGGGCATTTACTTCAACTCACATCCCAGTTTAATCTAAAACAATTGGTGGAAGAGCCCACATACTATTACGAAAACTCATCATCACTGATTGACTTAATCCTGGTGAGCAATGATCTTCCAGTTGCCTCGACGGAAGTCCGCGATCCATTCTTGGGAAACTATATTAGGTACCACTGCCCAGTTTCTGCAACAATCAACCTACGTAAGAAAGCAACGAAACCTCACAGCCGCCTCGTTTGGTTTTATGACAAGGGCGACTTCCCAGAAATGAATAGGGAACTGCGGCGAGTCGACTGGTCTGACTTGCTTACCAGTTGTGAAATTACGTCCGCTGTGGGTGAGCTCTCCAATATAATATTAAATAAAGCATACAAGTGCATACCTCATAAAATAGCTACTATTAGGCCCGACCAACCTAAATGGCTGCATAACAGTTTAAGAAAACTGATTCAACAAAGAAAACGCCTCCACCATATAGCCAAAGCAAAAAACAGTCCACAATCATGGGAAAAATACAGAATGAAAAGAAATGAAGTTGTCTCTGCGGTTCGTAAATCCAAACAGAATTACTTCACGAAAATTGACAATACCCTAAACTCCTCCACTACAACCTCATCTGAGTGGTGGAAGACTCTCAAGCTAGTCCTATTTAAAAGTCAAGTACCCATTCCCGACTACATTACAAATGACAAAGTCGCCTCAACTAATCTTGAGAAAGCCGACATTCTGAATGAGTATTTCTGTAACATCTCATCTTTAAACGACGAAGGACTTTCCCTACCAGGTGTGCCCTTCGATACTGACCGACCAACATTGAGCCAGCTTACTCTTACCAACGAGGAAGTGCAAAACATACTAAACTCCCTGAACGTATCCAAAGCCTGTGGCCCAGACGGTATAAGTCCAAAGTTGCTAAAAAACTGCGCTTCCACCCTAGCTCCTCCGCTAACTCTGATTTTTAACAGAATGCTAAGTCAATCATTTTTCCCAAAGGAGTGGAAGAGGGTCAGCGTCGTCCCGGTCTTCAAAGCTGGAGACCACCATAGCGCAGCAAATTATAGACCCATAACCCTACTTAGCTGTATAAGCAAAGTTCTCGAAAGATGCATCTTCAAAAAAATTCTAGCCTTCTTGCAAGATAACTCTCTACTCACCCCCCTCCAATCTGGGTTTCTCCCATCTGACTCGACTGTCCTACAGCTAACGGAAATATATCATTTGTTCAGCTCAGCTCTAGACGAAAATAAAGAAATTCGGGTGGTCTTCTGTGACATTAGTAAAGCTTTCGATAAAGTTTGGCATGCTGGACTCCTATACAAATTAGAACGTATTGGCATTACAGGCCCCCTTCTACAGTGGCTCTGTAAATACCTGGAGGATAGACAACAACGTGTGTGTATTAACTCTGTATCGTCATCTTGGAAATTTTTAACTGCCGGCGTTCCCCAAGGCTCTATATTGGGTCCATTGCTATTTTTGATATATATAAATGACATAGTCGAAAATATTAGAAGCAACATAAGACTGTTCGCTGATGACATAACGCTATTTCTTATTGTCGAGAACCCCCAAGCAGCAGCAGATATTATCAATAAAGATATTAGAGCCATCGAGGACTGGGACTGGGCAAAGACCTGGCTCGTCAAGTTTAATCCTAGCAAAACTGAAGCAATGACAATTACCCGAAAAACATCCAAACCAACACACCCCCGTTGGTAATGTCTGCCCAAACCATAAACCACGTTGAAAAACATAAACACCATGGCCTAACCCTAAATGACCATGGCAGCTGGTCTGCTCATATTGCTGAAGTGTCGACAAAAGGGTGGCAACGGCTAGCCATGATTAGGCACCTAAAGTTCTCGAAAAAATATATTTTTCCTTCATACGTCCCGTTTTGGAGTATGCTGACGTAGTCTGGGACAACTGCAGTATTGAAGAGTCCCAGTCTCTTGAAAAAATACAAATAGACGCAGCCAGACTCTGCACAGGCGCTACAAAAAGTGCAAGTAAACATTCTATATATACAGGGACTGGGTGGGAAACATTGGAGTCCAGGCGTAAAAAACATAAGCTTATTCAATATTTTAAAATGTACCATGGCTTAGCACCTTCCTACATATCACTGATGATACCCCCCGCCTTGTCTGAAACACAGAACTACAATCTCCGAAATTTGTCTAACTTGACCTCTGTACCATGTCGAACGAATCATTATCAGTCGTCTTTTCTCCCATCGACTACTAAACTATGGAATGAATTACCAAACGACGTAAGAGAAAACCCAAATCTTACAAATTTCAAAACCTACCTCAACAATGACAAACGAATTATTCCCAAATTCTATGTGAACCACACATCGCGAGAAGCTCAAATTCTTCACTGCAGGCTCCGATTAGAATGCAGTAATTTGAAGGATCACCTATTTAAAAATCACATTTCCGATACAGCCAATCAATGCAGACACCCTCATCTACGGAAGTGAATTTTTATCAGTGTCACAAAATCGAACAATCTTCGAGTCGGTGCATCAGTTTATTCTGCGATCAAAAAGGTTTTAGTGTTGGCTTCTTCAAAATCGACTCTGAAGCTTATCTCATAAGCATGGAGAGTAGACGAGGGGAGGCTGAGGTTCTGCCCCGCATTGTTTATACTTCTAGAAGCTAAGTCCATGACAGTGCTTTCACCTGCCTTCCTACTCATAGGCACCCCACATCAAGGCATGCCATACTGGATCGCATGTGGTGTCTGTCGTCGACGCCCCTACTCGAGACGCTTCGCATTGCACACTCCATCAGCTCAAAAAGTCCTCTTTCTCTATCACTGTTCTGTTCCTTTCCTCATCTGTCTTCTAACAACATTAACCATAGCCAAAGTATAACAATTGTACAGCGCCTGCACGACCGGGACCCATCACTCGATGAGAACTGGCTAGCAATTACTTTACAACGCAAAAAGCGAGGAGTGAACATAAAACTAAGCATGCATCTATGGTGGGTCCTTATCGTGCTGGCGTAATAGTGTATGTACCAGCCGCATATGATATATTTCTACAAAATATTTGACTGGAAACAGCCGAGAATAAGCTCTTTAGCTTGATGCTGAATCCATTTCCTTAATATTTGTATGCTTTTATTGATTTGTGTAAAAATGTACTTTCATACTTTGGAAATAAATACTGTTTAAGCTAATAAATTTCCTCTTATTTTTTTCCGAGAAAGCAAACGAGGAATAACGAGGAATTTGGAAAATTACCTTGCAGTTTCAACCGAATTTTCTGTTAGTTAACGGCTAACCAGGAGAGAATGCTATAACAATTTTAGAATTGCATTTTTTAGAATTGTATTTTCTACATATTAATATAACTGACTAAAAGTAATCATTAGCATTTTAAAAGATATGGCAATTTGCCAACTGGCAAATTGCCACATCTTTAAAAATGCTAATGGTTCATTTCAACCCATTTAAAGTCATAACTAGAAAATACAATTCTAGAAAATACAATTGTAAGAGTTCTATAGTATTACACCCTGATCGAGATGAACAAATACTGCCTGCCTTTTTGAAAAAGTCAGTAAATTCTTGACTTTTAGTTAATTTCGTTAATCGAAACGAAAACCTTCGTACGGCTGATTCATGTTTATTGAACAAAAGCGTACTATAGCATAAAATTGTGGTTTTGTCAAATTGTCAGCTTATTTTCTTTAAAAAATATCGGCTTATAGTCCTTTTAATGAGAAAGAAAAGTTCTCTGGGTCCAATACTATAAAGCTTTTTCAATTGCATTTTCTTGAATTGTTTGTTTTCTGTCTCTGGTTAAAATGGTCCGCATAAACCAATAGCGTTTTCTGTTTTCAGAGACGTGTCTATTTATCGGTAGGTAAATTATCACGTCTTTTAAAACGCTAGAGGTTTGTTCTGGTGATTAATATTTACAGGTGAAAAATACAATTCTTGAAAATACAATTGTAACTTATTTACAGTTGTGGCCCCTGGGAGAGCGTAGGATTGTCAGTCATAATTCATTGTTGGGATATAATCCCCTTAAATCTAACATCAGTTTAATTTTAAAAACGTTGTAAAATGATTCAAGCCGATTGATGATATAGCCACGGAATTTCACTGCACATAAATTTATTTACAACATGGAGGGTTAATGTGCCTGTGAGGGTACATGTGTATTCCCATGATGTTAACAGTCTGATGGACTGTTTGTATTCAGTTAATTATCAGTGTGGGTATTGTGTGTTTCACTGATGGATGGTGAGGGCGAGCAGCTGGTAGTTGTAACGCAAGATGGGTTTAGAAAAATACCTTCTCTTTATTCGACGCTCGGTCAGCAGTGTGGCAGGTCCTCTTCACCCACCCGCCCACCCTTCTTCATATTAAGGGTTTTTTTTAAATCTTCTGACGAATGTCGATTTTCCCAGACCAATATCTTTTGCTTTTCACAAGTAATGAAATGTTTTGCTCATAATGTTCAGTTTCTGTTTCGAATAAATTCGAATGTGCTCGAATCTGCTAAACTCGACATGACGACCATATTCCCGAGGATTCAGGTCTGTTGTCTTTCCTTGTTGTAAGTTATTTATATTCGGCTGAGTTCGACGAATTAGAACATAGATATTAGCGAAAATTAAACTTCGTGAACTGGTCGATAAAGTTGTAGAAATGACATTGGTGGGACCTACGGTATAATATCGTAGGAAACCAATCCCCAGACATGTAGGACAAGAACGGTCAGAAGGCTGTTTATAACTATTTAACATGTAGTAGATCTGGAATGATGCATCAATAGCGGAAAAACATTTCGACGCCTGAGTGCTAGAATGTTCTATGTCCCCTATGGGACATAGAACATTCTAGAACTCAGGCGACGATTTCTCGATGGAGAGTGTTTGGGAATTGAGTTTTTGTAAAGGCATGTTTGGACAGCAATGAAAATAACTGCCTCCAAAATTCTCTTTAAGGTGAAATTATAAAATATTTAAATTAGAAAATATTTTTTTGAAAGTCTCAGCATATGTTATTTATGATACATAGTGCAAAAACAAAAAGAGTACATCCTACACTATACAATCAGTTGTGTTACGCATCAACCCAAGTCGACTATGTACACTCGATCCAGTTGTTTTGGATTGGTTTTAACCCAACTGACTTTCGCGTGTAAACTAAGATTAAAAATTAATTCCACACATCAATTTTCGCCAAATTGTTTCTGTTTACATTCCCCTTGTGGTACTAATTGAAATTAGATTAATGATCATTAATGGGCTGCTAAGTATAACATACGGTACGGAAGTGGTACCCCTAAACCAGACGGCCGTAAAGAGCTTGGAAATCCTGCAGAACGATGCAGGCCGATGGATAACGGGGTCGAGTAATGCCGCAGCTCTGGAAGCAATCAGGGGTGAGCTTGGGTGGATGAGGGTCAAGGACAGGATAGACCTGTTGAAGCTCGGTTATCTTAATTATTTGGTAAATCTCCCCGACAACCGATGGTGTAAAGTAATGTTCCTGAGAATTTTCAACTCAAATATCAAAACGGGGTGGATGGTCCAAGTGAGGGAGCTAGTAGAGAACTACTCATTGGAGGTCTCGGACCTGGACTTTGGGGCAAACCAGGGTAAAAAAATCGTCAGAGAAATGGTCATGGAGGATTGTAACCGTAATTGGCGAGAGGGGGTCAAATCAAAGAGGTCTTTGGGTGGCCTGCGTGATAAAGAGAAGCCAGGTTTTGAAGAGTACCTCGATGGCACCTTTGGGGGGGGATCACTGTTGTTCAAGCTGAGGTCGCGATCCCTGGAGCTGAGGGGAAAAATTGGGGAAGACGGTGAAAGGGAGTGCCAGATGTGTAACTTGGACATGGTGGAGACCCTGGAACACTTTCTTCTAGAATGCCCAAAGTATCAGTCTAAAAGAATGAGATTCACTGGGAGTATAATGGGGAAGTGGGATGGGAGAATGAAGGACATGTGGTTAGGGGAGACTCAAAAGAGAGGGTTAATATGCTAATCGGAGAGATTGGGAAGAATGGGACAAGGGATATCATCAAGCAGTTCGTCTCCGAGTGTTGGGAGGAGAGGAGAAGCGAGGGAATAGGGAGGCAGTTGGGAGTACAGGGGTAACCATGGCCTTCTCGTCCGAGAACCGCGACAAATCAGCGGCTGGCCAAAGTGTTATTATTAATGTTCTGCATTACCTGGTAATCAATAATGGGATATGGTTATGAAAAGCTTAATTATTTAAAAAGACTGTGATTGTTCTTCGTTAGGACTTATATAATCACAGTGTTATTTACTTAAACCACGTGCTATTCGAACATTTCCAAAGCAATGTTTGCAAACCAATATTTTTTAGTCTAACTCCGGTTTTTCAGTTTATAATTTTCTGTACTTTATTAATTCCATTTTTTCTTCAAAGACATTTTTTTCCATTTTCATTTTATTTAATACTTTGAATTCTCATAACTTCTTGTGGGTACTTTGATTAGGATGCAGGGTGAAAGTACTGATAGATCTAAATTTCACACCATTTACTGGAAAGCTTCATCTTCACAAGGACACTTGTCATTTTATTCACTGGATGTCGACCTAGGGAATTGTATGTAATTTCCTTTGAGAGGATTTTGTCTTGAGGGGTTTTGTCCAACTTTGTCATTTGTCTTGAGGGCTTTCCTTGATGGATTTTACGCTAATTTCTATGAGGAGGCTTGTCCACATTATTCATTTTTGCTGAAGGGTATTGTCTTGAGGGGGTTTGTCTTGCGGGTCTTTGTCCGTACCCCGAATAAAACATCGTTATCAGTTGCCGGTATTTCATGTATGTCGCATGATTTTTCAGGACAGATCATCATAATAGATCAAATAACTTCAAAAGAAACGTGTTTCTTTTGAAGTTATTTGATCTATTATGATGATCTGTTCTGACAAACCACGCAACAAACATGGAGAAACAGTCATACAAACAGCACACACATAATCTCTTTTGTGTTTTGAGTAATAGCTCGGGTGAAGGGTCCGGTGCACCAGGATGATGTGGAGTATGTTTGCCTCTTGCGGTATTGCATCTATAGAATGCCAATCTGCGCCCCAGTTCGCATATGCCGACAAAGGTAAGAAACCAAGAAGTCAATCAGGCCACCCCAACCCAACTATCGTCCACTGGATTTCCAGTTCTTTTTCCCTTTCCTTGGTTGTAACTTTGAAGATGAAGAGGTGGAATTTCTAATATTGGATAATTGGTCTATCATGCTATTGATTTTATTGAGTGCGGCCTCCAGAGGTTGGTGTGATTCCTCTCCTTCTTTCTGCCCCTGATCTTCTTCTGCTTCTCGTGTCCATCTTGCCTCGAGCGCGTCCAGGGTCTCCATGTCATCCTTTGAGGGAGCCATTTCTTCGTCAAAGCTATGGTTCTGGGAAAGAGAAACGTTGGGAACTGAAGGCTCGAGAACGCTATCGTCCGCCCCCTCCTCGAGCACCGATGGCATACCGTTCTATTTCGACCACATCATCCATGTGGAACTAGTCGAACGTCGGTGGAAACAGTCGGGCTGGAGTTATGCATCCCACAGATTTGCCGCTGTACTCCGTCTAACCATCCCGTGAGAAAGGAGTCGGCATAGGAGTAGGCAGGAGATGTCAGATAGAGACAGGAATTCGATGCTTCCTTCCCGTCTCTCCCCCTCTTCTCCAAGAAACTCTGTCAGTCGGTGGGCATCTGGTCGTCTGGCAGAGAAACCATTGTTTATGTTCGTTTTTCTCTTGTTATTCTACACATCCAGCAAATTATCCACATCACTCGGGGTTGACCAGTGTGATGTGGATCCTCCCACGAACGTGCTACCCCAGCCCAAGGATGGCGGTTCTGTTGTTCTATCAAAATGCACTGCAAACTGAAATTTGACCCTGCGCACTTGGATACTCAAAGGACTGCAGTGTTTCCCTGATCTCGGTGGGTAACTTAACACAGAAGTATTTAATGAAGACATCGGACTTAGAAGTAGGTACAACCCAGGGTAAAAAAATCGTCAGAGAATTGTAACTTTAAATGGCGAGAGGTGGGTGGGTGGGGGGCGGGGGGGGGGGGGAGGTTGTCAAAGCAAAGAAGTCCTTGATCTGTTCAAGCTGATGATGAAGTTGCTTAGAGGAAAAAATGGAAAGCGCGGTTAAAGGGAGCGCCAAATGTGTAATTTAGGGGTAGAGCAAACCCCGGAACGCTTCCTATTAGAATGCCTTAAATACCAGTCTAACAAAATAAATTCACTAGGAGTATAATGGGGATGTGGGGGTGGGGGAATGAATTGTATGTGGTTAGTGGGGGAGGGGCAAAGAAGAGGCTTGGTATGCATATCAGAGAGATATGACAGAATGGGGTACATGATGTTTTCGAGCAGTTCGTATCCGGTGTTGAAGAGAGAAGGGGCGTGAGCATGGGGGGTTAGGAATGCATGGTTAATCAAGGCCTTCTCGCGTGAACACTGCGACAAATCAGCGGCCAGCCAAAGTGTTATTATAAAGCGCCATCTGATCAGCAAATTTTCACACCTCGGTGTAATAACCAGGTAACAACCCGTGTACACGAAAATTGAACTAGAAACACTTTCTAAGCTTATAATTGCTGCTTTTCCTTCGTTGCCAAGAAGACATCCCTGTTAATAGGCGGGGTACCAACCCTAATTTGCTTTTTAATTGTTACGGCATTCAGTTGGTCGAAACCAATTGACAGCGATCAGTGTCACGGCCACGGTGATCGAACGTAAAAAGAAGAACAGTGGCAGAAAGGAGAGGAATCACGCCAACCTCTGGAGGCCGCACTTAATAAAATCAATAGCATGATGGACCAATTATCCAACATCAGAAATTCCACCTCTCCATCTTCAAATATTGACTAAACTGCAGGGAATAACACAAGAAAAACGTTTTTTTAAATAGGTAATAAGTTTTAGTACACTTCATCATTATATGACCAATTGTGGAAAGTATTTGTCAAGGAACAAGCAGTTAGAATATTATTTTTATTTTGTATTTTTTGACTCGAATCTGATTGTTTAAATATCCCGGGTAAACAAATCTGAAAGAGAAACTTTGAATTTCCAAGCGATCTCGACTCCGGTGCATTCAACCAACGATGACGCGATTTTATTTTTTATCGTACAGGCAGAACAGTGGAAATCCAGTGTTTTACCTTAATAGGTGTGTGATAATGATAAATCTTTGACCTTCCGCTGATTTGTCGCGGTCCTCTTGCGACGAGGCCTACATCGACCAGTCCCCGCCGGGTTATTTCTCACCCACTGTCTCTCCTAATCTCCCAGTATTCAGTCAAAAACTGTTTCATAGTTCCACCCAATGGCGCTGTCTCAATCACCCCAACTATAAAATTAACTCCTTCAATCATGCCATTCCTCATGCACTTATCCTTCATATTTTCACCTAATTTTTCCATCAGTTTCCCAAGAGTCCTGTTCAGGGTACGAATGTGATTCGTTCCAACAACAAATACATAATGATATACTAATTTCATCACCTTTACATTTGTATTCAGTTTCACATTAATTAGACAACATTGTACTTATTATTCATTGAATAGAGCAAGGTGGCTCAGTGGTTACGGCATTGAACTTTAAACAGAGAGGTACACAGTTCGATCCCCGCCACTGGTAACTGCGTTGTATCCTTGGGCAAGGAACCGAATCCCAATTGCCCATGTGTGTGTGGGGCGGGGGGGGGTAGGGGAGGGGGTCACGGTGGCGTTATGTGCTAAGGCGTAATGTACGTCGATGAAACACCTGTCTTTAACCTATGCCAGCCTTACATGTGTGGAGTCGGGAAGTCTGACAGTGCTCAGTGGTCCTCTCCGTGTGCTCTGCTTCCTCCACCCGTACAACTGTCCGACACGAGGTGATCCTGGCTGATGAAAGTGTCGTTAAACTCCAAACAATAATAATATAATATTAGAACGTTTCTTCTCCACTCCCGAAACACAACATTCTGCGAAGGACGCAATAGTAACCTAAATCTTGCACATGTCTTCCCCCGTTGATTGCAATAGCAAGGTAAATGACTTGATAAAGTTTAAGACGTTAGTAAAAAGCGTATAACCTGTTCTATAAACGTGTTTTGCTGCAAGTGGCATCCTGATTGGTCAAACACATCCCAACCCGAGTAGGTTTTAGTTCTTCGATGTCATCGTACAAATCCATGAATGTTCGTAACTTCATTTAACTCTGGGCATTGCCATTTAGAGTTATTCGCGCATCATCACTGAGACTTATAATGGAGACTCGTATCTGTACATAGAATAAACGCATAGTGTTATAGAATAAACGCATAGTGTTATAGAATAAACGTATGGTGTTTTCAAGTAAAAAAAAATATTCTATGAGTAGGATTAAGAATGAAACCGACGAGCCTCTGGCGAGTCGGTTTCATTCTTAATTCTACGAGTAGAATAATTTTTTTACTTGAAAACACTATACGTTTATTTTGTTTATCCCATAAATCTTCTACAGGGCAGTCGCGGCAAAATCGTGCTATAATTCGCTACAAAACTCAGCGAGAAGTGAGGAGTACACTGGTCCAATTCCACCGACCAGCAAAATTGTCAAAAATAAACAAGGCGCAGTAATACATTTCTGTCTAGAAATAATTCCCCTACAAACTTGAGCTAAACTTGCAACATATATGAGCAGTGGGTGGTGTTTTCTACTGGCATTAGTAGGTAATAAAGGCGGATTTACGACCACTTGTGCATGTACGTGCACAAACATACGCACACCATGCGTTCACCAACGTGGAATTCAGTGTTAAATCACACGCTTGTTCACAAAAACTGTACATGGTCTTGAATCCCCCCCCCACCCCCCCCCCCTCCCCCCATGTACAGTTGTGACTCCTAGATCGCACTTTTAACGTTCAAATACTCATGGTGAACGCGCGTTTTTTAAAAAAAGGGTGAAATTGTACATCTTCACTTGCATCTTGTACGTAATTTTTGTCGACGTTCCCATCGCAGATCAGACCCATCGATCCATCGTTGGCGAACGCGAGCAAAAGCAAAAAATTCTAGGTCATCATCAAAAAACAGTTTTGGGGACTCTAGACCAGCGGTCCAGAACCCGCAATTGTGTTGAGACAGATGGTCCAGAACCCTGCAATTGTTTTGAGGCGGTGGGGTTTTTTTTCCCCATTTATGACATTATTAGGGGAATTCCTCCACTATGAGAAATTCTCAAAAACTCAGCTGATCGAGCGATCGGATCGCTCGATTCTCGTAAAAACTCGATCTGAACAAAGAGTGTCGTCGTCGGTGTGTTGGAAATTCGAGAGCCCGCTGTCACGTTTTTGATTGATATATATATATAGGGGAGAAAAAAAATATATAAATAATAGTTATTTAGAAAATTAAATATATCAAATCGAATAGATAATAGAAACAAAAAAATACGTAAATCATGAGCGATTCTCAGACTATTAGAGCAAGGTTTCTTTTAAACATGCTGATGAGAGCATACGCAATCTGCGTGAACGAACAACTACGTCCCATCTTGTTAGAACGATGCGTCGGATGTCGGGATCATCTAGACTTCGCTCACGAGAATCATTCGTGTCTGACGATGGAAAGGGAAGATATGGTCGTCATGTATTTCGAACGCGTTAAATTCAACGATGTGATCACGTTTTGGAAGAGATTAGTCTTCTGTAAGAATCGAGACAGGCCCACAGATTCGGAAGAACTGAAATTGGCGCGTAGAAGTTTGACTTTAGAAGACAAGGGATGCATCAAGAAATTATTGCTGAACGAAGCATACGTCTAAGTTTTTTTTTCGTTGATATAAAAATAAGGGAGAGTAGAAAATAAAAAAAAAAAATAAATACACACATAAATTTTTTTTTATCTAATATTAGAAAGAAAGAAAAAAAAACACAAAATGAGAACCAGAAATAAATTGTATCCGACGTTAGTGGACGACGAGGACGAGAAGCCGAACGGCGTTTTGCCGACGGCGCCGTCGCTAGAAGAAAGAGAAAGGGGAGAGAGGTATCGCATCGATCAAATCAGTAGAATCCAATTGTATCTGACTCGAGAGAGAGATTCTCGTCGTTCCCTCAAGAAGAAGTATTCGCGTTTCGTGAAATTCGTCAACGCGATCGACACGACACTCATCACGATTTCCATGGGTTTACACGCGGCCGGCATCGGATTGTTGTCGACCGCGGTCGGCATTCCGATCGTGTTGACCGTAGAAGGAGTGGCTCTCGCCGCCGGATTGTTTAGCACGTTCAGAAACTTTTTGAGTAGGAAATTATATCTGAAGGCGAGGAAACATGACAAGATTCGCGTCTTGGCCGACTCCAAGATCGACACGATATCCGAAATGATCTCTATGGCGTTGAAAGATGGTAGGATATCGGACGGTGTATACTTCGCGATATTGAGCGAGAAAACGAAATACGATGCCATGAAAGAAGCCGTGAGAATCAAGACTCGTCAGATCATCAAGGAAGAGATGAAGGATTCTCTCGTGGAAAAGGGGAGGAAAGAGGCCAGGGAGGAATTCAGTAAGATGATAGAACTCAAGAGCAGCGATTGAAAAAAAATATATATATATAATAAGAACAGAATTTAAAAAAAAAAAAAATATTAAATTTATATATATAAAATAAAAAAAAAACGAAATTAATTTAAATAACTCTTAAAAAAAATGTATTGCGTAAAGTGTAAGAGAGTTACCGAGACGAGTAATTCTAGAGAAGTGCGAACTAAAAACGACAGACGGATGCTTCGCGGAATTTGCGACGTGTGTGGTTCTGTCAAGATGCGATTCGTCAAACAAAAGAACACGAGCAAAGGTAAAGGCATCATGAATAAAATGATCAACAATCTACCTTTCGAAATGCATCTGCCCGGTCACAGTTTCACGGGACCCGGAGCGAAATTGAACAAGAGACTCAACGCCGATCTGACTCCCAAATCTTGGAGCAAACCCATGAATAGGGTGGATGCGGCCACGTACGATCACGATCTGTGCTACGCCGGACATCCCGACACCAAGACTCGCAACGACGTCTGCGACAAAAACATGTTGGGGAGATTGAGAGGCATATCGAATCCGACCAGGAGAGAGAAGATGGAACGTTCGCTGGTCGGCAATCTGATCGGTGCGAAACGTCGATTCGGATGGGGCGTTCCAAAAAAAAAGCACATCTGAAAAGAAGAAGAAACGATTATTGACGAGCGAATTGGCCGAGGAGTTACACAAACCCATAGTGCGTAAATTTCGAAAGAGAAGGGTGTTCGTGAAGGGTCTGGATGACATTTGGTCTGCCGACTTGGTCAACATGAGATCGTTTTCGAGGTGGAACGAGGACGTCAAATATCTATTGATGGTCATCGATGTGTTTTCCAAATACGGTTGGATCAGAGCTTTGAAGGATAAATCGGGACCTTGCGTCGCCGAGGCTCTGAAGAGCGTGTTCGACTCGTCTTCTCGAAAACCGAGTAAATTGTGGGTGGACAAGGGAAAGGAATTCTACAACATCACGTTCGTCGATTGGTAGACCTCTACTCGATCGAAAAAGAAGAGAAAGCCAGCGTGGTGGAACGTTGGAATCGAACGATGAAGGAGAAGATGTACAGATACTTCACGGCGAATTCGACCAAGAAATACATATATGCTCTGAACGGTCTGGTCAAAGATTACAACAACATGCGACACAGATCGATCAAGATGACTCCCGCGGAAGCTAGCGATCCTCGAAACGAAAAACGGGTCTACGCGAATCTATATCCCGAGAGATCTAAGATCGGGAAGAAGTCTAGAACGCCGAAATTTGCGGTCGGCGATCGAGTGAGAATCTACGCTTATAAGAAGCACTTCGAAAAGGGTTATACTCCTCGATGGACCTCGGAAATTTTCGTGATCATCAAAATATTTCACACCGATCCAGTGACTTACGAAATCGAAGCTTTGGATGGAGAAGAGATCATCGGAAAGTTTTACGAACAACAATTACTGAAGACAAAGTTTTGATGAAGAACACAAATTTTTTTTTTTATTCACTCTCTTTGACATTTTCTTGTTTACACACATATATATATATATCTAAGAGAGAAAAAAATAATAATAAAAAAATAATTAAAAACTATTTTTAGATAAAGAAAGCAAGTGAATTAATAAACAAAAAAAAAACTAAAAATCCTTTAAAATGACAAATATACTAGATATAACACAAAGCATAGTGAAAGATGAAAGTATTCAAGAATATGAGGTTCACGAATATGAACCGGTAACCGGAACGAGTTTGAACACTGCAGGAGAGATAAGAATCAACGTCGAAACTCAAGATCTATTCGTACATCCTAGCGAGAGTTACATAGTGGTGCAGGGACGTCTCACCAAGGAAGATGGGAGCGACTACGCCGACGACGACACGGTTACTCTTGCCAATAATGGCATCATGCATCTATTCAGTAACATAAAATACATGCTATCCGGACAAGAGATAGAATCTGTTTTTCATCCCTGTCAGGCCACCAAGATGTTCGGACTCTTGACGTATCCTGATGATTTTTTGAAATCCAGAGGACTTAATCAGTTGTGGGTGAAAGACACCGTAGGCCCTGCTAGCGCAGGTACCGCCACAATATTCAACTACGTCGTCAAGATGTCCAGACCTAAAGGAACGTTTTTGTTCAGGATACCTTTGAAACACATCTTCGTATTCGCAGATGATTACAACAAGATCATGTACGGATTCAAACACAATCTGACGTTGATTCGAAAAGGAAATGATGACGCAATAGTGAAACTCACCGCGACCGATGCGGGTAAGATAACTCTACACAAGATATTGTGGTCCATTCTGCATGTGGAGCCTTTGATCGTGGAGAAAGCGCGTCTCTACAAGATCATAGAATCCAAGAGTAAATTACCCGTGGGATTTAGAATGAGACAGTGTGACACGGCTAGCATTCCTCTCTCCACGAATCACTTCGATTTGAGATTGATGGTGAAATCCGCTTCTGAGAGACCACGTTTCATCGTGGTTGCATTTCAGACTGATAGGGACGGGTCTCAGGAAAAGAATGCGTCGCTGTTCGATCACTGCCATTTGAGAAACATGCAAGTGTTTCTGAATGCCACGAGATATCCAGCAATCGATTACAATGCATCGTTCGACAAGAACGATTTCTCCAGACTGTACGGCGATGCCGCTGATTTTAGAAAGAAGTATCACGGTCTAGACGAATTGATGAGCAATCCCAACATATCTCCCGGCGAATACAAGTCGATGTATCCCATGTTCGTGTTCGACGTCAGTAAACAGAGTGAACGACTCAAGAGTAGTGTGTTAGACATTCAGATCAAGATGCAATTCGATAGGAATGTGCCGAGAAAAACTGAAGCCTTCGCCCTGATCCTGTCGGACAGAGAATTACAATTCGAATCGGACGGAAATAAGATGTTGATCATTCGATGAGAGACGAGTGTGTGAAAAAAAAAATAAAAAACAAAAATAATAAAAAGTAATGTGTGATTATTAAAAACAAAACAAAAAAAAAATAAATAAAGTAATGTGATCTAGAGAGATTGAACATCTCTCTATATCTCATTACTTTTTTTTTGTTTTTTTTTTTTGTTTTTAATAATCACACATTATTTTTTTTTAATTCATTATTTTCCACGCGTTCACTGTTTGTTCAAAGGATCTAGTTCGATCAGTAGACTCACCACAGAAGTGGCGGCTTCGGGATTATTGGTTTTCGTGACGAAATTAATCCTGTCTCTGGCGTTCACTTTGAGAGGCGTGCCGAACGTGCTAACATTCGCGTGTTGATTCTCAGTCTTTTCAATGCTGTATCTCTTATCGCTCTCCACACCATTCACCATGAGATTGATGACCGCTCTGTTATTCAAATCTGAGGAAGCCAGACTCATTCGAAGGATTTCACCTCCCAATGGCATGGGATATCCAACCTGACCGTGTTTCGATCCGCTACCTCCATTTCCGAAAGACCACTCGGCTTTTCCCTCATCTAAGGCGCCGGCCTCTTTGGCCCACACGGTGATCAATTGTCTAGCATATTTGACTTTCTCCACCACTGAAATCAGGATGCAGGCATCGGTCATGTTCACGGGATCCGGTAGATTCGTGAGTGCATGTCCACCCATGTCTAGTTTACCTTCCATGATGTCGCCCTTTCTCCAGACTGAGTTGTCGTCCACGTACTTCCTGCTTACCACACTGGAATTGAATTCGGGATCGTGATCGAGACCGAATAAATTGTGACCGTTCATGTTGATGCCACCCTCCATGGTTCCGCCAGATTCTTTGTTCAGGTAGAGATCGTCCACTTGCGATTCTAGGTATTCTTGCGATTGTATCACGGCAGAATCTACATAGCCCTTGTTGACCATGGTTGAGTCCGCATCCGTGTCATCGATCTTCGACAGATTCAATATCTTCTGGAATCCCGCATTCACATCCGATTTCATTTCTCGTCTGTCAGACTTTCTCTGTTCCATATCTACGTAGTGTTTGGTCGCCACGTCCTTGGGATTCGTGGGAGTGGCCACGTTCGTTATCTTGTTAGAATTGGTGTTCAATTCCGAGTGCATCGTTTTCAGAACGTATCTATTTCTCAGGTGTTCGTTGAATCTCGCGTGAGAGTCGTCTGCATATTTCTTGGTTGCGGCATCGGTGGGATCTATGGGATTCGCGACGTTCACCAAACATTTGGATTTCAGATCGAGATCGTCGGTCATGGTTTTATCCACATAATTATCCAGCAGGATTCGTTCGAAATCGGCGTTCCCCCTGTCGACGTATTTTTTAGTCGCAGCATCTGCGAGATCTATCGGCTCGGGAAGATTGTAGAGCTTCTTATCGTTCATGTTCAAAGGTTCTTCTCGAGGTTCGTATCTCCGAATGTAACGTTTGTCCAAGTTGGCAACGTCATAACCATCGTCGACTTTGAACGTCTTCCTCTTCTTTCTTGGGTTGACTTTTTCGTCGTCACTTCTACCAAATTTATCGACTGGCATGTTGTTGTGGGATTTTTTGTTTTTAGAAAAATATGTTCAAAATGCAGTTTATTAAAAATGAACTATGTTATTTTATTTTTCGTTTTTATTCGATTAAAATTTTTTTAAAATAATTTTTTATCTTTATATATACTATATAAAAAAAATCTCTCTCTAATGTAAATCATTGAGAATGTCTTGAAATCGATCTCCTTCAGACCATCTCTTGAGAACGTAGAGACACAGGTGACCGCAAAACACTTGATCTGGTGATTGCACTTGTTCCGTGTTGTAACGAACCATTGATTTGTTGAAATAGTTCTTTATTTCTTTTGGCGACGAGATTCCGTAGCTGTCGAAATAATAATTTTTCTTCTTCCAGTTCTTCATCCACGCCACCCAGTGAGTGCCTTCACCCGATGAATCATCTAGATTTAAAATGCCGCATTCCGATTGTCGAGGTCTGCTCTTCGGCAAGGAATCTCTGGAAAACACTCCTAGAAAATCTTCGATTTTCAAATCTTTTGCCGCATTCAACAGATCGATGTTGGATAGGGGTTCATTGGGTAAGACGACACCTTCTACGGATATCATTATTTTCTTATTCATAAATAAGTATATATATTTTTTTATTTATTTTATTATAATTTACTAAAAATGACGTTATTTTTTTTCTATTTTTTTCTTTTTCTTTTTAAACTAACTTTCTCGATGTCACTATCCATTTCTATAATTTTGCGTTCATCTAATTCGTCTTGATTTTCTGGAATCCTATCATCCACAATCATATCTGGAATCTTATCATCCACAATCGCATCTAGAATCCAATCATCTCCATTCATATCGTCTAAAATTAGATCCAAAGTCCAATTTCCGAGTGCCAAAGTGCTTATTTTATCATCTAACACGAAGCTCTTGTCGTTGTCGGCCGTCAGCGAAATCTTGTTGACTATTTCGGTATACAAGTCGTGATTTTCACTTCGAATCGATTTCATAGTCTTATACACCGGACCACTTCCTAACAGACAATCTTTATACTCTTGGAAAGAGATGTTTTTCTTCAACACGCATGCTTTAACTCCTTTGCACTTCTTGATCTCTTCATCATCTTCTAGACGATAAGCATACAGTTTGGGTCTCAAGCCCGCGAATTCGACGATCTGTTTACCGCCACTCTCGTCCTTAAATTTACCCAACACCTTCTTGTTGTCGTTCGAGTGAATGTTGGACGGCTGATCGACGGGATAATTGCTCGTGTCGAACCAATCGGCCACGTCCGGAGATATATCTTGGTAGACGTCTTTTGTCTCTATCTCATAAACTAAACTGTCCGTGTCGGTGAACAGTAGTTTGGCTTTGTCACCAAATTTTCGTTTGACGTAATCGTAGTGAAACTCGTACATCAATCGCTTGCTGATATCTAAGATGATCGGTCCAAGATAATACGGTTTGTCGAACTTCAGGTGTGTCTTTTGCATGTGAACAGCCACTAGATTTTCGTCAAATATGTTTCGGTGTTTGTAATTGGGTTTCGCCACTAATTTTTTAGCTCTTTTCTCAGACGTGACGAGTCGAACGTCAGTTCTCTTCCTGATGTTTTCCATCGATTTGCCGTACACGCAGTTGTTCATGAGTTTGAAGAAATCTTTTTCGAAATCGTTCTCGGCTCGAGTTCTGAGATTCGTGTTGAGATCGATGTATTTTTTCATCCAAGGCTCTTCGTCGAATTGAATGATGTGATGTATGTCAACTAATTTCATCCCGTAATCGACGTACTGTTTCAAATTCTCGCTGTAGACGACGTAGTTACGTTTGTTAAATAAATTGGGAATGAGTTTTTCCTCGTCTCCTCCGTTCGGTTCCATTCGTTCGGGAGCCAGCGGATAATCGTTGTGTGGACTGTGTAATTCTTCCGGATAGTTCAAATCGACTTCTAAAATGCAAGGATAGTCTCTCCATTTTTGCATCTCTTCCGGTTCCGTTACCCATTCGAAATTTCCAATCGGTAAAGGATGACTCATAGCCCAACCGTACAGATTATTGGCGTCCCAATACTGTATGTATTTAGTCGACCGTTTCGAATTGAAACCTTCTTTCATGTAGGGATTGTTAGCTTCAGAATGTCTGTGGGAGATCATCGAGACACCACCTCTCGCAGCCCTTTTGAACATGAGCAACATGTCCACGTCGGATAATAATTCCAATTGGACTTCGGTGGTCTTCAACAGAGCGTCCCACACCAAACCGGGTGCGGTGAAATACCAAGTGGGATCCAGTTCGTAATTTCGACAACAGACGTTCGAAAATTTTCGAACACGTCTGCCAAGAGCAGAACGTCGGTCTTTAGATAGAGATCATGATAATCGCTCATGGTTTTCATATCGAATGATTTCCACACGTTTTTGGCGTGTTCGTAATTCTCGTCGGAAATGTCGGATTCATATAATTTCGAATAAAAATCATCTTTCAAAGGTAGTGCAGTGTCTTCGAATCTCTTTAGATCATTCATGTAATCATAAGGATAGACTCCTTTCCTCAACATGACATCTACTCGTTCTCCAAAATGTTCGCTTGTGATTTTAAATTTATCCTTGCTCATGTTATCGACTAATTTTTCCAGTGCGGTCGACATGAATTTAAAACTGTCGATGAAACGTATGCATCTACGAATGGATTTCGTTTTTTCTTTCAACGTATTTCCGTCGATTACTCTTTTCCTCTCCATGAGCTTCCATTTCGTGAAGGAAATGTATCTTTCTTTGCTGTTCGCAATGCAATTTAATTCTTCGTGTGAGGTGCCGAGATTTTTCACGAACAGATGACTGTCGTAACCCGAGAGATTGTGAAACATCACCAGATAGAAAGTGGCGTCTCGATATTTTAAATTCCACTTGCTGTGAGCCGGACCGCGATACAGACCCGTGTAATGATCGTGATCTCTAACCTTCTTATTTTCCTCCGAATTCTCGTCAAATGATTGTCTGCATATGTGACATTCGGTGACTCTGTTATTTTCGTCCTGCTGCTCTCGCGTGATGATCATTTTCGCCGGAGTTTTGACTTTGTCGTATAACATTTGAAGTTTCGATTCTAACTCTTCCACGAACCTTTGAGCCACGTCGTCGTCTTCGCACTGTTTCGTGTAGGTGAAGGGCCCCATATCGTGTTGCGAGTCGAAAGCGCATTTCACGTAAATGCAATAGCCCAAAGGTATGTGTTTTTGATATCTTTCGACATAACTTTGAAGAGTGTTGGGTTGACAGGAACTCATTTTCGCGGTGAAACATTCGAAATCGGCGTACACGACGAATGGTACTTTTAACCTTCTATTGTGATTTTCAAACTTCACGATGGTGTTGGGTTTTGGCATTTCGACGGTGACACCTTGATTTTCGTTGCAATATTCCTGATGTTTCGCTAATGATTTTTCGATCTTAAATATGTTCATGCAATTGTAACATAAAGATATCTTTCCTTTATGATTATTATTTTGTTTCGACAGTAATCGGGTCGGATGTTTAACCCAACAATAATGACGATTGTCACCATTCGAAATCAATAATAAAATAATTGTCTTTTCTCTTCTGAGATACGAAGTCTGTCTGAGAGGATAGACCGTTCGTTTTTCGTCGTCGTATCCAAGGACGTTCACTGCTACGGTGGGATTTTGAGCCTCGAAATGTTCGATATGTTTTAACTCTGTTGGAAAAGTCACTCCGGTCCAATCGAGATTTTTAGAAGTTTCCCCGTAATGAGAAACTCTATCAGTGTGTATTTTGACAGGGTATAAAGCGGGGGTGACTGCCCATTTAAAACACTGATCATCTTTATTTCTCACGTTGACCACGGCGTGTTTCTTAGTCAAGAAATATGGTAATTCCAAGTAGGAAGATCCTTTCAATGGATCATTTTTATTCATGTGAATTTCGAGTTTCAACACCTCATCGAACGTCCAATTACTACCTTCATATTGATAATTCGCGATAGACGTCAACATCTTGTCTTTCATCTTTTCAAAAATGTCCGATAGATCTGAACCTCGAAATATGGGTTCGACGTTAGATCTGAAATATGCATTTTTCACGATGCTCTCGCCGGACTTCACGTCGATTTTATTCATTACGCAATGGAGTATCATCTTAATTTTTAATCCCAACGTTCATGTATTTGTGAAACAAATCCAATACTTCTTTCTTCACTCGTTCCATGAACAATTTCTGATTGACTTTCTTCAATGAGGGAATCACGTCAAAAGTTTTAAAAATGCCTTTGATCGCACTCTCCCGTTCTATGGGTTTCGATTGGAATAGTTCCACAACGAGTCATGTTACATATTCTTCTCCTTTCTCTTCGTCAATTGCTCATTGAATTTCACTCGATATATCTCGTTTGTCTTGAATCTGAAGTGCATCACTCGTTTTCGTTTTAGTTTTTCTTTTCTTTTCTTTGGAAACTTGATGTTCTTCAACGGCTTTTCGTTTAGTCGTCTTCTTATTTTTCACAACCGATGCATCTTTTGACGTCGTTGCTATCGACATTTCGTTTGCCTTTCTAGCGTTTCGCAAATATTCTTGTATGACTTCAATTTTTTTTGATTTAGTTCTATGATTTCTGAAATCTGAAATTTGTAGTAGTTTACAAATCTTGTTTAACTGAGGTATGGTTTTCTCATTTAAATTTACCATTGTTTTATCTGTTTGCTTCATTTGTAAGAATATTTTATTTTTTTTTTGAATTTTGTATTAAATAATTTGTTAAAAAAGTTTTGCTTTTTTACTCTTTTTATATATATATAATAGAAAAAAAAAAAAAAAGTTAAATTTTAAATTCAATTTTTTTTTTCTTTAATGTGTTTTTATTCAAAAACAATTTAAGACCGCTTTTATTTCTCGCTCGCAAACCGAACACGTTTTCTCATCTTCGGAATGACATTCTCTACAGTAACGCAGGTGTGCGCACGGTAGAAACAAGACATTTGCGACACCTTCGCAGACCAGACACTTGGTGGTGGACGTTTTACTCAGTTTGTTTTCGACGAGTGACGATAACTCGTCCGCTTCCGCCGTGAATTTGATGAGATGTTCTAAAGTTATGAATTGAGACAGGGTCTTGTTCGCTTTGTTTAACACATCGTACAATTGTTCTCTGGTGTATCCGAGTTGTAACATATCCATCAATAATTTTTGGTTTTTATCTCTATCTCTCTCTTCGTCTTGGATTTTGATCAATCCCAACGTTAGGATCTTGTTCAAATAATCGCATTCGCCTTTTTCATTATTACTTATGTGTTCTAGTAAAGGTACGTCATGAGGTTCCCAATTCATCAAATGTATGTCACAACAAAAACATTTGACTTTGTCGTCTCTACCCACGTAAACGAAACCCGCGGCGGCTAAATCTTCGGGTTTTTGAGCGAGATGCGAAGGCCAATTTTTAAACGTTTGAAGTCTTGCACGTTCTAGACTATAATTCGGATGTTTGGACTTGATCATTGTTTTTACCTCAAAATTGAGTTTGTAAGAATTTTTTTTTTTTTCAACTTTTATTTATATATAAAGAGAAATAAAGAGAAACTTTTTTTAACAAATTATTATTTAAATACAAAATTTAAAATATACATTATTTGCAAGAATTCATAAAAACCAAATAATCGATCATGACAACAACACCTAAAAGATGCAAATTGAAATTGAAACGAGACAAAAAGTATGAGAAATCCAGTTTTAATATCTATACATTACAACCACACGATCCCATCGAATTGAATGAGGTCGAGATGGTGGACTTAGAGTGCTACTACCACAAATATCGAATGTGTTTGAAAGTGGATGAAGCCGCGCTCAATTTGTTTTACGAGTACCAAAGCGAACTGCTGATTAATATCATCATCACTGAAGACAGAGAATTCGACAGGGGTGATTTATTGTTGTCCTATGGAGATTACATATATCCAATAATCTCACCCAAACTCCTGAAGAAATCGGGTGGTGAGAGCGCATTCGCCTATAAAAAAAAACTCAAAAGAGTAAAGATAAACATTCATACCATTTTCGTATGTGGAAAAATGACGAATGTCAACTTGTTAATAACGGACTTGGAAATATAAACAATAGAGAGATTGAAATTAAAATTTAACTTTTTATATATATATATAAAGAGAAAAAAAAAACTTTTACTAAAAAAATTTTACATTAAAGAAAATTAAAAATTAAAAAAAACAACTTTTTTATATATATATAAAGAGTAAAAAAAAAACTGTTTAAACAAATTATTATTTAAATACTAAATAATCAATCATGAAGACAACAACACCTAAAAGATGTGAATTGAAATTGAAACGAGTCGAAACATATAAGAAATTCGGTCATAAAATCTATAGATTACAACGACATGATCCCATCGAATTGAACGAGGTCGAGACGAAGGGCTTAAAGCACAAATACGAGAAATATAAGATGCCTTTGAAATTGGATGAAGCCGCGCTCGATTTGATTTACGAGTACCAAAGCGACCTGCAGAACATCGTCATCGCCTAATTCGACAGGGACGATTTGTCGTTGCCCTATGGAAATTACATATTTCCAAACATCTCAATCGAACTCGTGAAGAAATTGGGTGGTGAGAGCGAGTTGACCGATGTAAAAAAACTCAAAAGAGTAAAGATAAACATTCAACACGTTTTCGAAAAAGGAGAAGACACGAGTGTCAACATGCTAATAACGGACTTGGAAATATAAACAATAGAGTGATTGATTTTTAGTGAAGAAAAATGAAAAAAAAGAAAGTAATAAGATCATCGTTAGATCTCATTACTTTTTTTTTTTTTTTTTGTTTTCCTTCTTCTTCACTATCATCATAATATATTATAATAACATTTCCTTTTCTCTCAAATTTCAGCGTTGATTCTTCTTTTTCTTTTTCTTTGTGATGTGATACGTTTATGGTAACATTTTTGTTTATCCGAATCATAATTATGAACGAATGTTGTGCATCTCTTGGTAACACTCGCATCATTACCATTCTCTTCAGAAGGTAGTGGTGACCATGGAAAGCATCATCTCATTCTCAACTGTCTATCCCGCGCTTCATCTATCTCTTTCATTAGTTCTTTCCTTAGATATCCATCATTAGCGTCTAACCATTTTTTAATTTTTTCGCTCTCTGGCTCGCGATGTTCGTCATTATCGTCAAATTGTTTCTCCACCTTTTCATCCAGGTGATAAATTTGTTTCTCCACCTTTTTATCCATTTTAAATATATTATTTTATACTTTCTATGATTTTATATTTTATATAATTTTATATTATAATAACATATTCAAAATCGGTATGTTCTTAAATGGCGAATTCTCACCGAGCAACAAACCCTTGCCGAGTCGCTCGATGTTCCGTCCACACTTCAGATAGAGACCGTTTCCTCTCAGAGAGTTGCCACCTCTAACGGGTTCTAGATACAATCCTTTACCGCTGTCGTCTACGTGGATGCGACACACGGCTCCTCCCTTCTTCAAAAACAGTCCGCTGCCACCCATTAATTTCTCAACTGCCGAACTAGCGAGTCCCGTGAGAGCTCCCACGCCGAGAGTCTTTCCGAGAAAGGGTAGCGCCTTTGCGGTGAAGGGTAATGCTTTTGCGGCTATTCCTGCCAATAGCGGTAGGAAACCACCTTTCATTCTCAAATTGTATCTCAATTGAGCGGGACTCATTCTCACCGTCAACCCTCTTCCATCGCGAATCGCTTTCTCCATCCTTTTGATTTGACTTCTGGTCCAGGCGATCGAATCCTGACCGCCTCTCATCAGATCTTCGTGAGTGAATTTGAATCTCACCGCCTCGCCTCGAGTTGTTAATGTTCTCTTAAGTTTCTTCCTCTGTCCTGCGGACATGTTCACGTTTTTAACCACGTATTCTGCCATAATTCTGGTTTTCTTTTGTTTTTTTTAAAATATATTTACTTCAATTGTTTCTTGTTTAATAATTATATTAAAATAATTTTGTAAAAATTAATATTGCGTTTATTTTATTTTTGTTATCTATATATATAATATTTTTTTTTTTTTGCTTTTATATTTCTCTTATGTGAAATCGTATCGTCACTCTCTCTCCGCGAAGATCTAACAGTTCACCATTTTGATCCGTCAACGTGGTTTTGAGACTATACAACGTGTCTAAAATCACTGGTAGATAAACTAAATTTCGAGGTCGCTCCACGATCTTATAACCCGGCGACACGTTTGGAAAGAAGGAATAGATCTTCGGTTGAGCGCTACCATTCACGTAGCTTCCAGCAATCATGTCCACGTTCACCAGAATGCTATTGACAGCGAGAATGTCGACCGTATTTTCAGATGCCGTGTGGCCTCGATACATCTTTCGATCGATTCCCAACATCTTGCCTATAGAATCGTCCGTGTTGAAATCCACTCGAAAATTATCTTCCAAATCCAACATCGTCTGTAAGGTATTAGGATTGGGAGCGAGTCTGATCTTGTTGCTTCCCTTTCCATCCGTCTTCATTCGTGTCTGAATGTAATCGTTCAAATCGTCTATGTCATAACTCCCTTTGGGAATTCGAATCTCCAACCAATCCGTTCTGTCGGAATACTTGAACGAGTTATTCTTTTCGGTGACGTTGGGAAAGGAATAATAAGTCTCCAGATTCACCAACGCCATCTCGTAACTTTTCTCTCTATTCATTCGATGGAAGGTTCGAATTTCGTAGCGAATCGAGTCGAATCGCCACTCACCACGATTTGAATGGATTGTTTTGCAGCCGTATTCTCGGCTATCCGTCCTAACAATTCTCCATGTTCGAACATTATATTTAAAATTTTTTTTTTTTTTTTTTATTCAAAACTAATTATTTGAAGATTTATTATTTTCTAAATTTTATTTTCACGCTCTATCTTATTATTATCATCGGAAACATAAAACTTGTCGAATCCGCACCAATATTTTCCGCGATTAAATTCGCTTGTCAAATCGATCACGACGAAATTGTAAAGTCCACCATCCCAAACCCTCTTGCAGAATCTCCTGAATTCCGCAGCGCTCATGTCGTTTGCGACGTGATCACCGTAGATGTGATTGAGATTCTTGAGATCTTGGCGAAACAGAAATAGAAAATTAGCGTTCTCCCTTATCGTCTGTCTGGGCAATCGAAAATAATTCTGCGACAGGTAGAAACAGTCCACGTTGCTGTGTCGACCCCTAACTTAATACGATTCACATCGGTTCTGTCTCTCCAAAAGCAGATCGTCGAAAATCATGAGATTCTTATCTTCCGATTTCAGTTCTCTAGGATCCGGAACGTCGCTAGCGTTCTCATAAAATCGACACTCGACGTTCGAAGATGCATTTCTCTTCATCAGCTCCGTCGCCGCGCCGTCCAAAATGGTCGAGAGTGGAGCTCCGCTCTTGTCGAATTCCTCCCTACTGTCAAAGATTCTGGCTATGACGTCCTTGGGCAATCTGCGATCCATGCACTCTCGAAGCAATCTGTATTCGGGTTGAAACAAGCTCTTGCCAAACACGAACAATCTGTCGTAATCCAACCAGTCGGGTCGGGACAACAGATTCATCAACAGATTGGTCTTTCCACAATTCGATTTTCCCACTATCAAACTTCTTATGCTCTTGGGAAAGAACTCGTTATTCGACCTCTTGGTCGCGGCGTCGTTCCAAGACATATCTTTAATGTTCATCTTTGTTTTTATTTTGTTTGTTATTTCAGATTCTTTTCAAACACAAATTTTTTTTTTATGTTTTTCAAACTCTGTTTTTTTAATGTTATTATTATTTATTTATATCGCACCGTCGCGAGTTCTCTTCAATCCGGATCCACTCGTCATTTTGGCTAAATCTTGTATGGGCACCACGGCATCCTTAAAATCTTTCCAACTTTTCGGCGTTCGCTCTAACGCAGCTCGCTTCGCCGGCGGACTGATCAACGCGTCGATCAACGCGTCGGCTGCCCTCTTGCCAGCCACAGAAGCTATCCTACCACTGGCTTCGGAAGCGGCTTTCTTACCAGCATCCAAAGCCGTCTTCTTACCGACCTCAAACGCGGTCGATGCGAGTTTTCTACCCGCATTGCTTGTGAACGCTCGCATTATAGAATCGACGATGCCAGAACCGCCTTGAACGTAAGTTCTGACGTATCCCCTGTTCTTTATCACCAACATATTTTATTTTGATGATATATTTTTGTTTTTTTCACTGGTAAATCGTTTTTGCCATTTAAATACTTTTTATTATTCTAGTGTAAGAATTTACTGTTTTATTTTTGTTTGTTTGTTTGTTTTGTTTCTCTCTACTTATTATATACACATCAATCCTTCAATTCGTTCATCAGCCTTTTATACTGGTTTTTATTCAAAACCTTCTGTCTTAACAATTCGTCAGATATAGCAACTATCTGATTATCTAATCCCGTGTTACCAGCCCGTCTGCTCGCCATCAACAAACTCAATCTCTGAGACAGAGCGTCGGAATCGCTCGGAAGAAAAGTGGTTTTCACTTCTTTGCCAGTCACCGATTCGACGAACTTCTTGTTCATATCCCATATGGGTTTCACCACTTTCGTCCACTTGTAACCTCTGTTGCCTTTGGGTCTCGTCTCTCTGGCATCGTTATTTCTCTTCATGGCGTGGGTCTGGACCAGAATGTCTCCGTAATTGTCGAAATCCTGTTCCGTGTAATCGCCGGGCTTGTCGTAAATGAGCAATCTGCGCAGACCATCAGTTACTTTATATTTATTCGAACCCACGATCAATTCATCATCATCCATTTCCATTTCCGTATCACCTACAAAAGTTCTACCCTCAGAATCCTTATAAATTCCATACGACTGATCTCTCTTACCGCCATCATCATCGAATGATGCGACGCTACTAGTGGTGATAGTCGAAGCCGTATCGTCACTCTCGCTCAAATCTGTTTGAATTCCCGTGGGAACGTAATCCGGTGTAGATTGAACGGAATACCGATTTCCAAAACTAGGAGGCAACGAACCCGTTCTCAAAGAACTCTCCTTTATGGGTCTCAATTCTTCGACTATCTCCTTCCTGCTTCGCTCTTGACCCTCCGTCACGGGTTTAAATATTTTTGTGGCTTCGCGTCTGAGTTCCATCTCACCAAGACGTCTGCTTCTGTCAGCAGACTGAATGCTCTTCTTCTTGAAGTTTAAAAAAATACGTTTAAACAGTGCATGACAAACCGGTTTCTGATTTAACGCATTTTGACAGTAGTTTTTACATTTGTCAATTCACTGAGTGTCGAATTAAGAGAGAATCCTTTTGATGACTGCGATTGCTATCATGAATATATTAAAAATTTTACCACTCAAAACCTAATTGAGCGGAAAATGCATTTTAATTTTCTCATAGTGGGGGGAATTCCCCTAATAATGTCATAAATGGGGAAAAAAAACACCGCCTCAAAACAATTGCGGGGTTCTGGACCATCTGTCTCAACACAATTGCGGGTTCTGGACCGCTGGTCTAGAGTCCCCAAAACTGTTTTTTGATGATGACCTAGAATTTTTTGCTTTTGCTCGCGTTCGCCAACGATGGATCGATGGGTCTGATCTGCGATGGGAACGTCGACAAAAATTACGTACAAGATACAAGTGAAGATGTACACTTTCACCCTTTTTTTAAAAACGCGCGTTCACCACGAGTATTTGAACGTTAAAAGTGCGATCTAGGAGTCACAACTGTACATGGGGGGGGGGGGGGGTTCAAGACCATGTACAGTTTTTGTGAACAAGCGTGTGATTTAACACTGAATTCCACGTTGGTGAACGCATCGTGTGCGTATGTTTGTACACGTACATGCACAAGTGGTCGTAAATCCGCCTTTATTACCTACTGGCATTGTGTAATACATTCAAAAAGATTTAAAGAAATCAACAATCCAACTATTAATTATGCTAGACAAATATGGTAGAGGCCAGAGGTCAACAAGTCCGTCGCTACTAGGGGAATAAATTCTTTCAGTGTTAAACCTATGGAGAAAATTTATCACCCTACTAGGTGAATAAAGCAAAAATTTATTCAAGGTCTTTATTGTTCAAATAAACGGTCATTTATGGGATAAATACAGAAAAGCACAGGGTGCGACACAATTGCCGATTTTCGGGAACAACGCAAAATATTGTCACCAAACATGTCGAGTTTGTAACCTCGGATAGAAATACACTCATCTGCTGTGTTTGAAAACGATCGAACCCACAGAGTCTAAAAGGATTGGCCGCGTCACGACAAATAGAATAACGCAAATTACAGTAAGATGCAGAGGCAAACATGCGAACGTATTTCAATTTTGGAAGTACGTTAGTCCCTATTACAGCCTTGTATATCGTAATTCCTTCCATCCCACAAAAACACCTCACTGATTATGATGCATTGGAACCCGACGAATCTCAGTTGTTTTCTCAAATGGAATCTCGAACGAATAGGGCAAAATGTTCGAAACCGCGTCGAATCTCGAATCGAATCCACCTCCCAATTTTCACGACACCATGGCTATCTTACCAGTGCTGCGTATCTCCCATGTGAACTCAGCATCAGTGTGCGTACGTGTTAGACTATTTCGTACCATCGAATCACAAGTACAAGTATATGACCTATCACTTGTTTCTGAGAGGTTTAGCAGTTTATTCACATGACTACCAAGGGTATTCCGTGTAGAAATGTCGACATACACAAGTGCATTGACCCGATGTTAGGGTCCTGCGAATCACCCATTTTCGCTTCGAATCGAATCGAGTGTATTGTGCGAATTCGAATCGAATCAGGGGCGTCGTGGAGATAACCGGCTGGGAAGGAGGATTCAGTAAACCTGATTCGTTCCTACATTGATGGATCAGGCCCAGACTGATAAAATATTCAAATATTCCAACTACATCGCCAAGGCATGCCTTCGTCGAAGGCATGCCTTGGTGTTGTAGATTGAATATTACCTAGTAAGGATTATGGTTCAAAAACAGAAATGGGTGTGAGAATCATAGGTACTACGCAGTGAACAGGGCTAGCCGGTAGCAACAGCCCATCGTCGAATCGAATCAGGGGCGCCGTAAAGATGACTGGCTGGGTGGAGGGGGGAGGGTTGGATTCGGTAAACCTGATTTGTTCCTACAGTGATGGCTCATGCCCAGACTGATAAAATATTCCAATATTCCAACTACATCACCAAGGCATGCCTTCGTCGAAGGCAAGCCTTGGTGTTGTAGATGGAATATTACCTAGTAAGGATTATGGTTCAAAAACAGAAATGGGTGTGGAAATCGTCGGTACTAGACAGTGAACAGGGCTAGCCGGTAGCAACAGCCCATTATATTACATGGAAGCTTTAAAAAAAATTCAGAAGCTGCAGTGTCAAGTGAGACTGGAATTCGCATGGCAGATGGCAGATGTTGTTCCTGTTTAGAGAAACTACACCCAGTCTTTATTTTCAATATTATTTCTGTACAATTTCCACCACAACTATACGTATTTTGAGACGACGAAGGTGACTGATGCCAGGCTACATTCTAGCGAAAAGATTCGAATGGAAATGAATCGTACAGCCGAATAGCAACTTAAGATTCGAACTCGAATCGAATCGCGAAACTTTGCAGGCCCCACCCGATGTGCAACGTATTTTCATTTATACAAGAACCGTACAGTTAAAACTAGAAGTCCTGTCACGAATAGTGGGCTTATCTTATCTAGGCTTAATTGCGCTTTGGAATTGCGCGCAATTACCATATCGAATGGCATCCAAAGCTCGGCAGGTTCTCTTGGATACTCAGAGCAAACACATGCAATGTTTCTGCCAATGGACCTCCGGGTTACCCGGAGGTCCATTGGCTGACACATTGCTTGTGCACAGGCCATATGTGCAGAATTTGATAGCTTTACTTGGGCCATAACGCGTACATTAACGCGCATATCAACGTGCTATTTGTGCGCATTTCATGACAGGACTTCTAGTTTTAACTGTATAGGGCGGGCTTCTGGCGCATTGACAATCAAATTACTAGAAGCTATCATTTTAACCCTTTTACTGGCACGCCCACTTTAGCCACATATGGAGGACCTCTATGTACGCCTGTGTGCGAAGGAGTTTAATAAAATGTATGACGTACTTGACACTCTATCATGTGATTATTTGTTGGAAAGGGCTCTTTGTGGTCTTTCCAACAATTATTCAGATGGTAGGTTTGGTCTGCGCATACCCGAACGTACAGATAATCATCATAAAATAGGTGACAATAGTCGCTTTCAGCAGCTTAAGGGTTAAATGTATTACTAGCAAAACGAGTTTTGACATCTTTTGTTCTTAATATTCTAGTGCTGAAAACTCACCCCACAAAACTCACCCCACAGTTATCCTGGCCACGGAACTAGATTTAAACAAGAACTGGCCATCCATCACCAAGGTGGACGATTCAAAATACATTTATCATACTTGGAGTGGAAAAGGGCACCGTTTAGCATTGCAAATGGCGCCTGGCTCCCCTCAGGGTGCGATATATTGTGCTGTCGCGTCAAATTACATTTATTAGGAATTTTCCGATGAAAGTTGTGCTATCTAGTTAGGCTAGAGACGGTCAGTCTCTCCACTGAAATTACAATAAATCGCCGATAAAGAAATGTAAAAAATCCTAAACTATCTGCGATTCGAAGTTTTTCGAATAATCGAGATTGTTTCGAACCGAATTATATCAGTGAAAAGATTCGAAACGGAATTGAATCTTGAACGTCCGCCAGGCCCTATGATGCATATTGGTTTATGGGTGTCCTTCTATAACCTCCTTCCTCCCTCCCCAAGTTCGGAATGCTTCACACGTTCCCATGATATTGCAAATAACTTACCTACATCAATCGGGTACACTTTACCATTGTTGTTAGAAATCACCCCATCGGACATACGGCACGAATCAGTTTCTTTATCAAAGGTGAAGGAAATGCAACTCTTGTCCTTGGTGCACGAATGGGCGCATTTAATTCTGGATGTCACAGATAAACTGATTATATGTGGCGTGGCCCAGCCGCCTGCAATCGTAGATCGCGGTGTGTAGAGTATCTCTCTGTTATTCAGTGCCAAGCAAGTAAGGATATTAATACAGTACATAAACAAACATGTCCACACCACATAATTAGCCAACTTTGTTAAAACAGAAGCCATATTGTGAAGTGCATGTTAACGTTCGAAGCTTGTTATATGCTGCTCTGACTACGTCTGTTCACCGAATGAGTTCACGGATTGCGCTTAAACAAATATCTTTAGTGGCTTTGTGTAAATGACAATAACTTCGTCAACAAAGTGTAGTTTAAAATGCAAGCTCATCTATGTGGCGCGCGTCTCTCTTTCAGTCCCATATCGACTGCCTGCCAACTTGATTATAGGTTTTTAAATGCCAGAGTCGTTGTTGAACGGGACGTATTACATAATATACATGACATCTATTACTAGACAGTAAAGTTCTGTCCCATCATAATCAATGCGGTTCCTTTTAACGTTATGTTGAAAAAATGTTGCAGGAGACAACGGAACCAAAAATCCATCCCTAAATCGTCTCTAAACTAGGGACATAGAACATTCTAGAACTACGGCGATGAAATATCACGGACTTCACTCTTCTTCTCCAAAAAAGATCAATTAGACATACATGCAGTAGTCGTGACACACCTTCTTAATAAATTAATACCTACCGTACAGAACGACCGCCGTGAGAACTAGGAGAGCGGTGAACCGAGCCCGATTGGCAGGATCGCATGTCGCATCTCATGTGATGTCATAGTCACGTGCCCTAGTTACGTTATGTTTAGTTGTCATGGTAGCCCGCGTGAGTGGTCGTCTTGTTCCGTGATCCCCATAGTGACATTTGGTCATAGTGCGCATGCGCAGCGCGTGTTGTTATGGTGATACGTGTTTCCTTCGTCCATTTTGTATACTGGAGACTCCCATCTTGGTTTCTATTTTAGTACGTGGGTAGTATGGTTCTGGAGGGGCTAGGGTGTAGTGGGAGCGTATTCGGAAGGTATCTTCGATTGAATAAGAGTTATTTCCCGATTCGGAGAATTACCCAAATGAACCCGTCAATCCCTCCTATTCACCCAAAACACTTATATATAATACTCATTCCCCACGAATCCTTCTTATAATAGTAGCCCGCAGCACTATCGGACGAATTCCTTTGCATGAGGGTAGTTTTCCTTTGAAGAATTACCCAAAATAGACCCAATAATCCCCCAAATTCACCGAATGCGGCCTAAACTACCGAAACAGACTTCAGAAAGTCCCAGAGTGCGCTTTTATCCCCCAATAACAGTCGCGTTCCTTTGTATAATAGTAGCACGTAGTGCGATCGGACGCGCTGGAGTATTCTCAAGCAGAGTAGAAGAGCCTATCATTTGGAAAGGTTTTATTATTATATTTTAGCTTTTCTGGCCTGTTTTGGCTAGTTCTAACCCTATTTCAAGTAATTCGGTTCTCGGTTCGTTTATCCAGATCATCCAATCAGTTCACTTTATTGCAGCTAACTAACCAATCAGAGTGCTTGATTTTTCATAATCATTATGCAGAGTTATCTCCCTTGTGTACAACAAATTCCTATATGATTATCATCTTCTCGGTATCTAATTGCCACGTTCTGTGGAGTCCCCTTTTAAGAATCCCTTTTTTGGAAAGTACCTGGCCTTCGGCATTCTTTTTTTTATCTTTGAGGCCACGATGGCCATGAGAAAATCCCTCAATGAGGTCTAATCTACTATCCCTCTTAGCCTCGTCTCGGTATTTAACATACACGGCACATGGAATCCCTTTTGAGAATCCCTTTTTGGAAAATACCTGGCCGTCGGCAACTCTTTCTTATCGTATGAGGCCAAGAGGGCCATGAAAAAATCCCGCAATGAGGTCTAATCTACTATCCATCTTTGCCTCATCTCGATATTTAACTGGCACGCCCCATGGAATCCCTTTTGAGAATCACTGTTTGGAAAACGTCTAGCCTTCGGCACCCCTTTTTATCGTATGAGACCGTGAGGGCCATTAGAAAACCCATCAATGAGGTCTAATTAATTTCCCCCTTAGCCTCATCTCGGTGTTTGAAGATACCTATGACATGATGATGTACAATTTGAGGATACCATTTGAGGATACCCTTTATAGGATACCTTTTGCAGAACATCTATCTGAAGATAGTTATGTATACTATACAGTTTCTAGACCATCCATCACCATCATAGCTCCAAGGCCACTACTGCTGACTTGTCCACAGTCACCATCATCTGTCCTATCATTGGCTTCTATAGCAGTCACCCAATACTATATTATTCTACCACTCTGGCAGCCTTGAACCATTACTTCTGACTTTTAGCACTCTTACAGGGATAGTGGATGGCTCTGCCTCGACTCAACCTTGGTTCAAGCCTTTTACCTGTTCAATCAGATTGCTTCAGTTCCCAAAAACTGTACGATTTTATACATAGTTCAAAGCACGGAATACCACTTTACGGAATCGGCTAGGAGTCCCACATACAGTTAAAACTAGAAGTCCTGTCACGAATAGTGCGTTTATCTATGCTTAATTGCGCGTTGGAATTGCGCGCAATTGCCATATCGAATGGCATCCAAAGCACGGCAGGTTCTCTTGGTTACTCATAGCAAACACATGCAATGTTTTTGCCAATGGACCTCCGGGTTACCCGGAGGTCCATTGGCTGAAACATTGCTTGTGCACAGTCCATATGTACAGAATTTGATAGCTTTACTTGGGCCATAACGCGCACATTAACGCGCATATCAGCGTGCTATTTGTGCGAATTTCATGACATCTAGTTTTAACTGTACAGGATTTCTTCCATAGCCTGTCTATATGTATTGTTCAAATCACAGAATCCTACTTTACGGAACCGGCCAGGAGTCCCACTTACGGAACTCCTTACTTGTTATAAAAGGGATTTGAACTATGTATCCAATCGTACATGTTGGGAGAAATGAAGCACGGGGAATCCGTATCAAATAAACACCAGCACACAAGTTAACTCTTATTTGTACCCAAGAGACCATAATACACTGATTTTTTTGATGAATCGAAGAAATTCGAAATGCCATTTTCCTGGCTATGGCCATCGTGAGTCAAAAAAGTTAATATAGACCGACGATGCAATGATTGTAGAATAAAATGTTCATTAAATTTACAGTCAGTTTAACCAACCGTCATACCGATTGATAGAATAACAGCACCGTTTGGAACATTTGGAATTTGCTTATATTGGTGACAGTATTGTATTAGTTGGGAAGAGATTAAATTAAAGTGTCATAGCCTGTGTGCAGATAACAGAACAAATTTGCTATAAAAATATGTATTTAGGTTGGAAGTAATCCAGAGGCCATTATGGATTCGTAAGGAAGAATACTATCTGAAAATTTCAATGTTTAGACATTCTATAGTTTTCTGTACTCATTTTCTTAAGACAGGAAAATACAGCTCAAATTGTTTTCCCATAGCTGTTTTAAGTTATTCGGGGATAACGAAGTTTCTATAATATGTTGTTGTTGTGTCTCACGCGCCGAGATAGCTGTAATGACCACTTGGAGTCTGGTAGCGACTAACAATTCACTTTTTTCAGGTTTTTCAGGTTTTTCAGGTTTCACTGCTCATGTTCACAATGGGAAACTACTCAGCGCCGCATTACTATTCGGCTTCTATGAAACAGGAAATGCTATTCTAATCCTTCGAACATTAATGGTATCTTCCATGTCAGTTCAATGACAGCAGTTGGAAGAGTCCATATTTATTATGTGGGGTTAGACTAATTAATATTTGCAACATGCAGCCTTAGGGCTGCACGTTGAAAATATTGATTATGCTACACCACGCATTTACCTTGTAGCCATCCCCCTTAATGACATTCTGATGTAGCTCATGACCAGGGCGGAAAAACAGGCCTCTGGTGTTCAAAGGGTGAAACCTCTGAAGACCGAAGTCGAAATATCAAAATTTGAAGCTGTCAATTTATTCCATAACTAGGAATTAAACCAATTAAATATTGTTTTTCATTTATGACTTATATCGTCATGAAAATCTACTTTCGATCAAGTTTTCTCCTTTTATATTATTAGATGAACGAGGGAAGTCCAATTAAGTCCAATTAAGAAGCACGTAATTGTTGAGAAAAGCTTATGACATCAGTCGAAAATAAAGGCAAGATTCCGTTTGCAACTTTAAGAAAAATCGAAAACAACAGAGAGCTCTTGGGGCTTTCGTTTATTAAAAGTTACAAAAGAAAGTTGGCTATTTATGGCAAGGTATTCAGAAGCAAGCACATCACAGATTATCAGTCATTAGGAATATCTCACCATCGCACCTACCAATACTGAGTTAGAGTCGTCCACTTTAGCTCCGGGCTTAACGAATGCATTTTTTTTATGCTCCCCAGGAAAACAAATGGCAAGTCGTACCCCCTAGTCATTTATATTAATGAAAAACACAGCATCTTTATTATATGTACCAATAAGAGTAAAATCCTCGCCCTCTGATTTGATGAGAGTTGGTGTAGTTTCTTTTATGTTTACGGCTCCAGTAGCAAATGTTACCGACTGACGTCACATCGCGAAATATTTGAAATGACGTCGCCCGTTTCATTGCTTCATCAACGGAGTGACTAGCACCCGCTTCATTTTTCTGAATTTTTCACACGTGTGGCAGAGCAGACAGTGTTCCAAATAAAGTGTTGTTCAAATTACAAACTAATTTACGGTTTGAACTAAGATGGAATGATTTTATCTGATGTATTGATTATTTATTTGCTGCTGTGGTGGGGTACACGAGAGGTTTATTTACTAAACGTGTGATCGTTAAAAGTTGCCTTGAACAAGGCAACTTTAAACGATCACAAGTTCAGTAAATAAGCCTCTCGTGTTTCACGATGTAGGTTTTGGGCTGTGGGTAGGGTCGTATTGGAACATTTACGTTATTGTGATAAATTGACGGTAACATGGTCTGAGGCTTGCGGTTCGGTACGTTTGTTCAACCTCGACGCTTCGCGTCTCGTTTGAACAAAAGTCCCGAGCAGCAAACCTCAGACCATGTTCCCGTCAATTCGTCATAATAACTTGTCACTGTTGATAAAATAACAGGAAGACGTTACAGAACATCAAAATATGGAGGAAAGGTCGTTTTCTAAATTTTAAATTGGTCTCGACAGAGAATAATAGTCAAACTTTAAAACTAATTAGGGAAAAATGGTAAAATGCCAACTTCTGTATTTTTTTGCTCTCTATTTATTTATTTATTTATTTATTTATTTATTTATTTATTTATTTATTTATTTATTTGGGTTTAAGGTCACATATTTCTGAACATTGGCTAACCATGACCGTGACAGTTTTACGGGTGGAGGAAGCCGGAGCACCCGGAGAGAACCACCGAGCAACGGCGAGCAACTGTCAGCTCCCCAACATACCAACTCCACACAAGCAGGGTTAGCATTGGTTGAAGACAGGTGCACCATCGACGCGCAGTACGCCTTAGTACACAGCGTCACCGTGCCCCCACGTTGGCAATGGGGCTGAAGTGTCTTGTCCAAGGACACAACGCGGTTGCCGCAAGTGGGATTCGAACCGAGGAACTCTCGGCTTGCAGCCTGCATCTCTACCAACTGAGCCACCGCGCCCCCTATTCCACTCTACACGGATATGCCGTACGTATTTAAAATGATACGCACATCGATAATACAAATTCACTAACATCTCGTAATTTCAATTTTATATGAAATGTCAGTACCTTAAATGTTAAATGTGCTGAGAGGTACGGGAAATTAAGGGGAACTAACTTTCCTGAAAATCACTTCCAAATGAAAATTCTCAGCCGTGTTCAGTTTCTAGTTGCATTATGGGAAAAATTTACAGCCTGATATCTCGGTAGGTTGCGAACTGTATACCGTTGGTCAAGAGTCTTTATAACCTTAATCATTACCTATTTCAGGTACAGAAAAACTAGTGTAAAAACATCCTTAAATTGTCAGAAAATTTTGCGAATTTCTGGGTTTTTTTAAGAAAAAAGAAGGAAATAGCATGACAAATGCCGTGAACAGTTGTAGCCACCATGTGGAAAACAACATCACTGATATAAAAATGGTTTCAATATTAACCCCTGAAAATCTCGAAAGACCGAAATAGAGTATATTTTTTGCATAATGTAAAAAAGTTGCAAGAGCAATTAAACAATGTTTAGAAAGACAAATTTTCTCCGAGGTGTTCAAGTTCACGACTCCTCGCAATCACTGATGGCTTTTTAAAGAATATATTTTAACCTTTTGTACCCCAGAGACCGTTTTTCTGGCCCGGTCACTAGCTATGTCATAATGTCATTAAGTGGGATGGACAAACGGCAAATGTGTGGTGTAGACCAATCAATATTTCCAATGTGCATCCCTAAGGATGCACGTTGAAAATATTAATTGGTCTAACCCCAAATAATAAATACGAACTCTTCCAATTGCTTCCATTGAACTGATATGGAAGATACCACCAGGGTTAAAAAAATAATGTCCGGGAAAAATGAATTTGTTGATGATAAAGCATAAATAGGTACTGGGGCTGGTAATCAGATGTAAACCACTTGTTGTGTAAGGGTTTTAACCACGAGGCTCTGCCGAGTGATTAAAACCCTTATTCCACGAGTGGTTTAAATCTAATTACAGGCTCTATAACCTATTTGTTTTATTTATACCATGCTCTTAATAAATAATCAACTTTGTCACTTAAAATGGAGAAAAAAACCGATGCTTTCTATCGCAAATACATGGTTTTTGTTTTGTTTACATCTGCGCCAGTGGGCAGTACTTCCGGCAGTACGTAAATGCTTGATTCACAGCTAGACACATCGTCAAAGTTGATTGAATTTATCTTGCCTTTTCAGTCAAATTATAATTAACAATTCTCAAATTGTATGTTAACTATTAATTGTAGGTATTTTAAACTTAATAAGTCATTGCACGTAGCAGATAGTACCGCAAACGTCGTTTGTTTGAATGAAAGATCGCGAAGTGTACTACTTTAGGTGTAAATCTTTGTAATGGAATTCCTGCTGAAAACGTTTTAATCGCAGCAGATGCTTTACACCGTTAATGTAGTTAAAAGCTAGAATTTAACATAGGGCTTTTCAGTGTGTTCACAGGTAGTAATATAGGTGAGCATGTTACAAACATTTCTTTGCAGACATACATATTTCATATTTACAATATATTGTCGTAATTATTGAGAAAAACTAAGTGCCGGGATTGGTAAGTTGATACCGTGTAAATAGTTTTCGTTCTTGATAGACATCAAAACATTTGATGAAATGAAAGCTATTACGCTGTGTCTACAGCCACAGCGTAACAAGCTTTTGCATGTCATCAAATGTCGACGATGAGAGGATTTACCGCACTGATTGACATGGCGCCATCTTGCGGAGGGTGGCAGATTTAGTTGCTACGTTTATTGCAGACATCACAGTAATCCAGTTGTGTAAAGATTAGTACTGAAATGGTTAACCGGATAATGGGTTTGAAACCAGTTAGCTATCTAAACGATTAGAAAAGCCGTCAACCGATTATCCGAAATATCGATAGTGATTGTCATTCTACGTTTAAAACGTAGTAAATCTGTCGCTTCTCCTTTGTGAAAGATTACACATCGAAGCCGCTTTCTGTATATTGAGAAATAATCGACTTTGGCGGTCAAGACTTCGTTAATGATCTGCAGTTTCCGTGAATAATGAGTAATCGCAGAAACTATTCCGAAGTGTGTATACAAACGAACGTTGTCGAGTACTCGACAACGTTCGTTTGTATACACACTGCGGAATAGTTTGAGAATACTACTTTCCAAATCCTATAGTTTTGATCCCATATTCTGTGAAATAATGACCACGGATAACCGGATATTATCCGGTTATAGCGCCCGGTTAGTCGGTTACGAAAATGAGCCAACCGTTTCAGCCCTAGTAAAGATAAGTGATCTTGAACCATGTTTTCAGAAATGGTGGCACGTCAGGTTTAAGCGCCTGAAGCAAGATGATTGCTTGAATAATATTTCTGTTGAATAAATGTTAAAATTCTTTCGCATCCCGGGTCAATTGGCCAATACTTTAGACAGCAACTACTTACAAAATACAAAGTGCCTTCAGTTACCATTTTCCACCAGTATTCTATCGGTTAAGGTTTGCCCCTGACTATATTTGATGTTGTTCGTTTTATCCAATACATGTCTCAGTTGCTCGGAGAAAAATACCATCAGGACAAATAGAATTTTTAGAAAATTTTGCAATTTTCTGCGCAAAGTTTTCCCCAACAAAAAGATTGTAAATCAAATTCTTTTGCATTGTGCTACTGGTACTGCGCCTTCAGGGAACACGACATTTTATATGACATGTATTTGGGTATTATGATGAACACAACAGCTGTATTGGCTGATTACAGAAGGGTACTATCAGAAAATATTATACCTCACGTGACTTCCTTGCATTCTGATTGGCTGAAATGTGATACCCTATTTCGTGTAGTTGTCCAGCACAGAGCTGAAGGGTCACTACATGCGGGCACTACATGTTTTCTATTTTTCAGCACGGGCACTATATGCATTTTCTGGTTATAAAAACGTACAAAGCAACGATTTATCCAAAATGGTGGCAGGAAATCCCGGCCACCAATTAGACAATTTGATTTACATAAAAAATATGTCGTTTTTTTTAGTGTCGCAAGAATAGCTGCAAAGTTTTCTGAGGTGATACGTTCTGATAAATAGAGATTATTACCATAATGTGGATGAACAAAATATGTATCCGAGTCGAGCTCCGGGTTTTAAGGGCAGATCACGACGAGTCGAAGACGAGTCGTGATCTACCCTTAGAACCCGGAGTGAGACATTGGCAGAGGCGAGGAATAGTATCATTGTGTCGAACAATTATCAATATCCACACATTATTCTCATTTTTCCTTTATTGTTTAAAATAAAAACACCATTACATGCTTACAATTTGGATTGTAGATTATTCGCGTCGGGAACTACACCACCTCACTGGGCACTATATGGGCGTAGTCATCTCCAAGCCATGCACTAGTCCTTAAAAAATCACTTCTCCACGAATTTCGTAGTTTTCGGTATTCATGGTTTACCAGCAAAATTGAAACATCACAAACCATTTTGCACTGTTTTATTCACTGTTTATGACACAATACATTTTCTGTGTAAACTATAAATCATTATCTGTTTAAGTGCTACAAGAAGAGAACTGTCAACACCACCATCAAATACAGGAAGTTCAATGAACGTATTTAAACGCTGGACAGAGCTTAATCAATAACTGATAGTGACAAAGGGTCGGTCAACAAACATAAATGTTTCTAAAACACAAAAGACAAAACAGTAGGCAATTCCATAATATCACAGAACCCTGTTTGTGAGGGCAAGTGAACTTATATAATTAACCCAACATGCTTAAGGCTATAGTCTATATCTGATTTGGATCGGATATTTTGCGGGAAGGGTCAATAACCGTGGCGAATAACCATGGGTGTCTGTTGTGTAATTTTCATTGACTTGAAAGATTTGTAAAGCTTAAGAAGCGCATATTTGTTTTCTTCCCAAGTTTAACCTCTGATTATCTTCCGAAAATTGATGTGGATAACTTGTAAGTATATACAGTACGTGGGAAGAGTATTGTCACTAAATCACCTGCAGAGTGGGGATTCTACCCAAACAATAATTGATTGCAAACTGGTTGCAAAGCATAACTGGAGGGGTGTCATTTGTGTGCAAAGCACACTATAGTATATCCCCGCATTCGCATTTGTGATTATTGGTAAATTGTTGACACAGAATTGAAAAGATTATGCAGACCACACTTATACGTAATCCCACAGATACAAACTTTGTAAGAAAATAATCAAATGTTAATATTTGATTACACATTTTATATAAAATACTACAAACAAGTAAATTATTATCAGAATGTGACAACAATTACTGTTGCAATTGAAGTCAATGGCGACAAACTTTTGGACTGAATGGTTAATAATATTTGTGCTACGCCAGCTAAATGTTTCATTTTATACAATGATTTGATATTTATGATGAGAAGAACAGTCTGACAAAATTACACAAGGCCGGAAGATATACATATATAATAATATTACCCACTTCCCTCTTTTATGTTTATTATAGCAGATACAGAAACACTGTTTTAAAAACCTGTAAATTTGCATAAAAGTTATATTGTGGAACAACAGTGATTGTTTTCATTGACAAGATCAGTTTAAAACCTTTATGCACATCTACAGACCCTATCAATGAACATGAACACACTTTCAGTTTTTCGAATTCAAACCCCTAGGAGTTTTTCGCCGGAAACAATTCCTCTAGCGACAAAAGTGGTGCCCCTTACGCCCCCCCCCCCCTCCCAGGGCCGACTCAAAAATCCAAAACCTTTATGCACATCTACAGACCCCATTGATGAAACATGAACATACGTTCAGTGTTTCGAATTGAAACGCCTAGGAGTTTTTCGCCGGAAACCATTCCTCTAACGACAAAAGTGGTGATCCTTACGCCCCCGAGAACCGAATCAAAAATCCAAAACCTTTTTGCGCGTCTAGAGACCCTATGAATGAACATGAACACACTTTCAATGTTTCAAATTGAAACCCCTAGGAGTTTTCCTCCGGAAACCATTCCTCTAACAACCAAAATGGTGCCCCTGCGCCTCTCGAAACCGAACCAAAAATCCCAAACCTCCATGCACATCTACAGACCCTATTGATTAACATGAACACACTTTCAGTGTTTCGAATTGAAACCCCTTGGAGTCTTTCTCCGGAAACCATTCCTCTAACGACAAAAATGGTGCCCCTTGCAACGCTCGGGGCCGAATCAAAAATCCAAAACCTTTATGCACATCTACAGACGGTATTGATTAACATGAACACACTTTTAGTGTTTCGAATTGAAACCCCTAGGAGTTTTTCTCCGGAAGCCATTCCTCTAACGACAAAAATGGTGCCCCTTGCACCCCGCGGGGCCAAATCAAAAATCCAAAACCTTTATGCACATCTACAGACCCTATTGATTAACATGAACACACTTTCAGTGTAGGAGTTTTTCACTGGAAAACATTCCTCTAACGCCAAAACTGGTGGCCCATGAGCCCCCGAGGGCCGAATCAAAAATCCAAAACTTTTATGCACATCTACAGACCATATGAATGAACATGAACACACTTTCAATGTTTCGAATTGAAACCCCTGGGAGTTTTTCTCCGGAAACCATTCTTCTAACGACAAAAATGGTGCCCCTTGCACCCCTCGAAGCCGAATCAAAAATCCAAAACCTTTATGCACATCTACAGACCCTATTGATTAACATGAACACACTTCCAGTGTTTCGAATTGAAACCCTGGGAGTTTTTTTTCCGGAAACCATTCCTCTAACGACAAAATGGTGCCCCTTGCGCCATCCGAAGCTGAATCAAAAATACAAAACCTTTATGCACATCTACAGGCCCTATTGATTAACATGAACACACTTTCAGTGTTTCAAATTGAAACCCCTAGGAGTTTTTCTCTGGAAACCATTCCTCTAACGACAAAATGGTTCCCCTTGCGCCCCTTGGGGCCGAATAAAAAATCCAAAACCTTTATGCATATATACAGACCCTATTAATGAAGATGAATACACGTTCAATGTTTCGAATGGAAACCCCTAGGAGTTTTTCGCCGGAAACCATTCCTCTAACGACAAAAATGGTGCCCCCTGTGCCCCGCGAAGCCGAATAAAAAATCCAAAGCCTTTATGCACATCTACAGACCCTATTAATGAAGATGAACGAACTTTCAGTGTTTCGAATTGAAACCCCTAGGGGTTTTTCGACGGAAACCAATCCTCTAACGACAAAAATGGAGCCCCTGCGCCCCTCGAAGCCGAATCAAAAATCCAAAACCCTTATGCACATCTACAGACCATATTGATTAACATGAACACACTTTCGGTGTTTCAAATTGAAACCCCTAGGAGTTTTTCTCCGGAAACCATTCCTCTAACGACAAAAATGGAGCCCCTTGCGCCCCTCGGGGCCGAATCAAAAATCCAAAACCTTTATGCACATCTACAGACCCTACCAATGAACACGAACACACTTTCAGTGTTTCGAATTGAAACTCCTAGCAGTTTCTCACCGGAAGCCATTCCTCTAACGACAAAAATGGTGCCCCTTGCGCCCCTCGGGGCCGAATCAAAAATCCAAAACTTTTATGCACATCTACAGACCCTATGAATGGACATGAACACACTTTCAATGTTTCGAATTGAAACGCCTAGGAGTTTTTCGCCGGAAACCATTCCTCTAACGACAAAAGTGGAGCCCCTTGCGCCCCTCGGGGCCGAATCAAAAATCCAAAACCTTTATGCACAACTACAGACCCTACTAAGGAACATGAACACACTTTCAGTGTTTTGAATTGAAACTCCTAGCAGTTTACGCCGGAAACCATTCCTCTAACGACAAAAATGGTGCCCCTTGCGCCCCTCGGGGCCGAATCAAAAATCCAAAACATTTATGCACATCTACAGACCCTATGAATGAACATGAACACACTTTCAATGTTTCGAATTGAAACCCCAAGGAGTTGTTCGCCGAAAACCATTCCTCTAACGACAAAAGTGGTGCCCCTTACGCCCCCGAGGGCCGAATCAAAAATCCAAAACCTTTATGCACATCTACAGACCCTATGAATGAACATGAACACACTTTCAATGTTTTCAATTGAAACCGCTAGGAGTTTTTCGCCGGAAACCACTTCCGGACGTACGGACGGACGGACGGAGACAACCAATATAACCCCGCAATTTTTCAAATTAGGGGATAACAAGCAGAAGTAAAGTTCCAGTCAATGGACCTCCGGGTTAATTCGCTGAAACATTGCTTGTATTTTTTCTGCACACGTGCAGAATTTGAAAGTGATAATTTGGGTGATAATTCTACTCGGCGGGTGATTTAGTTACAATCCACTCTCCACGTACTGTATATATATCTTACGCAACTCAGTAAAGTCGGTTCAACGAACACATAAAACCCACCGACTGTATCTCTGATTGATCTCTGAACACAGAAACATCTCACTAATTAGATATGAACTGTAATTACTATCAAAACAAACTGACCGAGTTGTGAATTTTAGGTTTTCGACGTTTTGGGTTGTAAAAAAACGTTCTTCTGTCAATAGTTTGCAGTGTTTCGTTTTTCTTTATCTCCATGGTGAATTGTGAAAGATTTGCATAATGTGGTGTACTTTTTCAGTTCGTTATTAACTCTTTGAACCCGAGAGATCCTTTGTTTGGCTTACCAACGATAGTTGTGTGAGCTTATGGCATAGCCCTCATGTCGGCGTCGTTGTCGGCATCGGCGTCGTCGGCGTCGTCGGCGTCTGCGTCGGCGTCCGGATTCATTCATTTTGAACTTTTGTGTGCAGGTTTTGATTTTTTTTTCTTTCAGTTTGCTTTTTTTATGTCAGCTTGCTTTTCAGGGATAGTAATATTTTATTCAACCCTTTCCATGCTTAGTTACTTGAATTTTGGACTTTTGTGTACAGGTTTTTGACTTTTCTGTGCAGTTTTTTTACTTTTGTGTACAGGTTTTAAAATTTTGTCTTCAAGTGGAGTTTTACCTTACTGGCATATTGCCATGGTGGTAACCTTAACATTTCAGGGTTTTTTTTCTCAATTTTATCCCTTTGAAACAAATGTGATACTTTTTTTACTTTTATGTGCAGGTTTTGAGGTTTGTCTTTCTTTTCTTCCAAGTGGATATATTTCAAGTAGAGTTTCACCTTACTGGCATATTGCCATTGTGGTTACTGTGACATTTGCAGGGTATTTTTCTCAATTTTAACCCTTTGAAACAAACGTGATACTTTTTTGACTTTTATGTGCAGGTTTCGAGGTTTGTCTTTCTTTTCTTCCAAGTGGCGACTTACCTTGTAGCATATTGCCATGGTTCCTATTTTATGTTAGGATGCTTCTTGGGGATAGTATTGTATTATTTAACCCTTTAGCTGCTTATTTACTTTAAAGTTGGACTTTTGTGTGCAGGTTTGTGACTTTTGTGTACAGGTTTTGATATTTTTTTTCAAGTTAAGTTATACCTCACTGGCATATTGCCATGGTGGTTACTGTAACATTTTAAGGGTATTTTTCTACATTTCAACCCTTTGAAACAAATGTGATACTTTTTTGACTTTTATGTGCAGGTTTTCAGGTTTTTCTTTCTTTTCTTCCAAGTGGATATTTTTCATGTAGAGTTTCACCTTACTGGCATATTGTCATGGTGGTTACTGTAACATTATCAGGGTATTTTTCTCAATTTGAACCCATTGAAACAAATGTGATACTATTTTTTTTTACTTTTATGTGCAAGTTTTGAGGTTTGTCTTTCTTTTCTTCAAAGTGGAAACTTACCTTGTAGCATATTGCCATGGATTGCTATTTTATGTTAGGATGCTTCTTGGGGCTATTATTTTATTATTTAACCCTTTAGCTGCTTATTTACTTTAATTTTGGACTTTTGTGTGCAGGTTTTGGACTGTTTTTTTTTACTCCGGCCACCCCTTTACATTGGCAACCTGTTGGTGGGTCACGGGGTACTGATACCCCCTCTAGTTTCTTTCCCAGGAACACGATACAGTTAAAAATAGAAGTCCTGTCACGAATAGTGTGCTTATCTAGGCTTAATTGCGCGTTGGAATTGCGCGCAATTGCCATATCGAATGGCATCCAAAGCACGGCAGGTTCTCTTGGTTACCCATAGCAAACACATGCAATGTTTCTGCCAATGGACCTCCGGGTTACCCGGAGGTCCATTGGCTGAAACATTGCTTATGCACAGGCCATATGTACAAAATTGGATAGCTTTACTTGGACCATAACGCGTACATTACCGCGCATATCAACGTGCTATTTGTGCGCATTTCATGACAGGACTTCTAGTTTTAACTGTACGTCATAATTCCATTAAGTATGGTGGCTGCTTATTGAATGAGTGAGGTAGACCAATCGATATTTTCAACATGCAGCCTCAATTGGTCTTTCCCTGAATAATGAAGTAGGACTTTTGCAATTGCTGGCACTGAACTGATATGGAAGATACTACAAGGGTTCAGAGGGGTTAAATAATGCTGGATCATACATATATATGCGCTTTTGACTCAAATCTGACATTAAGTTAAATAAGGAATCAGTGTCTTGGTTATTCTTTTTCGCCATTTTTACAGTGGTGGCTGTTTTTTCACCTCGAAAATAAAGGGCAAGCGACGCCAGGGTTTATCGATCGCCACATTGCTTCCAGTTGTCTAGGAGTTGAGAGTTCACTAGTGAAGCTCGTGAATTGTAAAGTATTGTGCATGCCCCTTGCACAGTACTTAACATAAAACATCCACAATTCGAAATAGTATGTTATTATGTTATTAAAAAGAAAAAGGGTCAGTTTCTTTTTCCATATCGTTTCGGCGATAAAATTGACAGCGGATGTACATGTACCGCCCACCGATGCGGACGTATGTATGTCTGCTGTTCAAAGAAATCGAAAAAAATAATAGCAACTCTTAAAAATCTGACGATCATGGTATAAATAAAATATACCCAAAGTAGCTTTGTGTACCAAATGTTCACCACTCGTGGTGAACATTTGGTACACCAAGCTACTGTAGGTATATTCTATATATCTCTGTTTATGGATGCTCATGGGTGGAGTGAAGAAATACATAACACTACTTTATTTTGACTTGTAAAAAATGAAAAATAAAAAAAATTCTCATTCTGCTTATTTTTTATTTCTTTCCTATTTGTTAATATATATATACATGTATATAATATACAAAATAACAGATGAAATGAAAAAGCGAAAAGATTTGTATTTTATTGCGTGTCGAAGAATGGCGAGAAAATATTCTCTTGTCGGCGTGCCAAGTGTTAAACGTAAAGTCAGTATGGTTTGAAGCATGGGTTGCAGATTTTAAGTGAGTCGTTTATTCAGGACGTTTTGCTCATGAGTTGACATCATTTTGCAACGGTTGCTTTCTGTTGTATGCTGGTCAATTCTAGACAGGTTCCAATATGGAGCGGACGTTCAATTCTTCTTTGCTTTACATTTTCGTTTCTTATTTCTTTTTCACAAATAGACGAGGACGTTGAAAATTCCATTACTTCCAAAGTTCATGAGGCAGTTAGAAATACGCAAAGCGACTTATTAACTCATTTGGACTGGGGCGCGGTGGCAGAGTAGGTAGAACAGGCTGCAAGCCGAGAGGTCCTCGGGTTGAATCCCACCTGCGGCAAACGCCTTGTGTCCTTGGGCAAGGCACTTCACTCCTGTTGCGCACGTGGGGGAACGGTGGCCTTGTGTACTAAGGCGTACCGCACGTCGATGGTGCACTTGCCTTCAACCAATGCTAACCCTGGACAAGTTAATAGGCGTTAGATTATCGGAATTTGAGGAGAGTAAATAAAAACAAAACAGAGCTTTCCGACTGACAGAGTCCCAAAATCTAAAGTTTGTCAACAGAGTATAAATTTAGAAGAAGCTGGGAATGAAATTCAGTATAAACACAACGTAAAAGTAATTCATAAAATCAAAAACATACATTCCGGGCACCTTGACTCCGAGGTGCTAACTACTAAACACTGGAGCTCCCACTTGTTATCCAGGAAACACTTGTCAGAGTGAAGGCTACCCTTGCTACCACCTGGAGTATCCAGGTGCTCAAGGGTAAAATTCACCTGACAGTGGATTTTGATAGAGAAGCCGAACCGACGTCCTTGGAGAGGTGTAGTACCTTTCGTGAGGGGATTTCCCCCCGCACTGGTCACCCTCCAAGTGAATCGGACCTGCAAAAGGATGATGACAAGCGCCGAACACAGACAAAGGACAGCCAGAAGAAGAAAAGGAAAAGAAAGAAGGGACCTTCCGCCAGACGACGCGATGCCCGCCGACTGACGGTGTTCATGGAAAAGAAAAGGACGGAGAAGGAAGAGAGGGAGGCTAATCATGGCATTGAACGCTCAATGCCTGCTACCCCTGTCCGTTCCACGTCCAGCTCGGTACCCTCCACTCCGGTGGAAGGTCCAGAGGACGCTGGTTCGCCAGGTAATAGTCTAACCTCCAGCCCATCACACTCTTCCCCGAAGAGGAGATGGAGGAGAATAGTCTGTTTGTGGAGCAGGAAGTTGAGGCTGACATCGCACATGTCGCTAAACCCACTCTTGATCTTCCTGCTTTTTCTGACCGGGACACCATCCAGGAAGCAAACACCGCGGAGTCCGTGGAAAGTATCCTAGGAGAAAAGGCCAGCGACGACGACCACCTTATATTTCCTCAAGCCCATATTAAGGCCTTGAGAGATCGCGGGTGCAAAGGCAACATGCTCAGAATAGGATTAGAGAGTCTCAGCAACCACTACTTGAAAACAACACCAAAAAGCTCTTCACCACCGGCAGCTGCGAGGGCCAGACCTTACCAACCGAGTCAGCCCTCCACCACTCCTTCAACACCACCAAAGGGGGTATCACCAACTTCATAAAATGCAAGAAGCCAAATCACCTCTAGACGGTAATGGCAGCATATCGGTGGAAAGAGCTTCACAGAATCTAATAGAGGGTTACCAACTGGAGTCAAACCTTGCGAAATTAGTTTCGCAATCCGGATTGCTGTTGAACAACGAAACCAAATGTTTAACAAGCAGCATGGCTTCTTATCTGCTAACCCTTTTCCTAACATGAAAAGCAGACGACATTTGCAAACAAAATTCTTGAATAACTAATTTTTTTCATTTTTTGTCTCAAAACATAGGCTATGGTCCCTCATTGGAACGAGCTCGACGAGCTCGTCACAAAGAGGGGTAGGGGTCATAACCTATGTTTTTTTGAAAAATGAAAGAAAATATAAGGAAAATTAATTGACGATTTTTGTGAATTGCGCTGGCCGGTTGTGCCCGTTACCATGGGTAAAGGGTGGTAAAGGGTTAACTGCGAGAGCTTCCATGACGTCAGTGAAGTACTTTTCTTCCTTTTCAAAATGGAAATCGTTCATCGAGCAGAAAGGAGGAGAAGCTCTACCACGTCAACCTATTCAATGTGCCTTATATTTGACATATTTGTTGGACTCGGGTTTGTAAGAAACATTGCCAGTGTTTGCTATGAGTAACCATGAGAACCTGCCATGTATTGGATCCCATTGCAATATGGTAATTGCGCGCAATACCTACGCGCAATTAAGCCTAGATAAGCGCACTGTGCAGGACGGGACTTCTAGTTTTAACTGTAAGGTTGTGTCATTCGCTTTCCGATGGGTGCACGAACTTCATGGGATGGACATTCCCTCTCAGAATTCATTCGTATCTAATACTGTGGAGAGTGCCAAAAAGACATTTGTAAAAAAGAACCAGGAACATCAGAAATGCTTATTCAACTTTGTGATAAATATCTTGACTCTCATGATCTAGCTACAGTTAGGGACTTAACGATGATTGTTTGGGGGATTTCGCAATTCTTAAGGTTGGATGAAATAGTTTCCATAAAACGGACTGATATAAAATTTGATGATTCATACTTTTGTATCAACATTTCCAAAAGCAAGACAGATCAACAAAGGTGCGGAAACGAAGTGTTAGTTTCGAATGGTAGTTCAGTCGCATGTCCTTATGCGGATGCGTCGGCGATATCTTGATCTAGCAGAATTAACAGAACTTTCAGCATATTTTTTATTTAGACCATTGTTCAAACAAAACATACTAGTAAACCAACATACAAGAATAAACGACGCAGCTCCATCCGGGATAGGGAGTGTTTAATAAGAAGGCTTACAATAGTTTCGGGCGGTCTAAACTTAGGTTTATATTATTTGAGGGTCGGCGGTGCCACTGCTGCTGCTAGAGCAGGGTGAACGAGAGATGCTGGAAAAGGCATGGCAGGTGGATATCAGATTGTGCTAAGATGGTTATGTTGTAGACCCACTAGTTTCTAGGCTAGAGGTCGACCGAAAATTGGACTTATAATTTAACCCTTTGAACCCGAGAGGCCGATTTTCCGTCCAGAAACATGATACGCCATAACGCCATTAAATAGGATGACAGTTCAGTAAATGTGTGGGGTAGACCAATCAAGGTTGCACGTTGAAAATAATGATTGGTCTACCCCAAATAATGAATATGGACGCTTCTAATTTCTGCCATTGAACTGGCATGGAATATACCATCAGAGTTCAAAAGGTTAAGCTGAGAAGATCGTTTTGTGTTCCACCGCTTTCCAAGAATTCGTACAACTCGTTTTTTGCATCTCCCGTTCTTTTGGTATTCTAAGCCTGACTGTCTAGCTGCAAAAGGATATTGTTTTGTTAATGTTTAACCCATAACAAAGATCAGACTTGTATTTTCTCGCGTTTCGACGAATAGCGAGAAAATATTGTCCTGTCGGCGTGGCTAGTGTAAAACGTCAAGTAAGTATGGTTTTAAGCATGGATTGCAGATTTTAAGTGAGTCGTTTATTCAGAACGTTGTTTGTTCAATTCCAGACATAATTTAATCCGGAGCAGACGTTCAATTTTGATTCTTGATCAAATTTAAAAAATGTAATGTCAAGATCGGCATAAATGTTTCTACATCTTGTAGTTTATTTCTGAGCGTTGGTCCAAACACTCCCTCGAGGTAGCTTTGCAAATGACATCGGACGCAAATTTCCAGGCTTTTTTCCACACGTGTCACATGGGAGAAATAAATTAATCGTTGGTGCTGTTAATCGAGGAATATATTTTTGTTTTTGTTTGACATGCTGCATATAACACATTGTACCTTACCTGCTTCTTTAAGGCTCATATTGAATTATAGCCTCCAAACTTACTTTGCACAACAAATCGCCCCTAAGCCCGACTGTCTAGTTGCAAAAGGCATTTGCTTGGTTAATGTTTAACCGATAACTAAGATCAGACGAAGTGCGTCTTTAGCTTCTCAGAGATGTGTTTTACAGAACGTGGCCAATCTCTAGAAAATATTATTATACGCTAAACGATAGATTATCGAAGAAATGCGGAAATATAGAAATCGTATCCCCCACTCTGAATATATAGACATTTTCACTGGCATAGTATCAATCAAAATGGCGCCTTTCAAAGCATCACTTCAAGGTCAATATGAGTCAAATTATCACTGGAAATGATCAATTTGTTCTAAAAACGTATAATGAATAGAACATCTAGTGTTTTTGAGTGTATACCGATAATTTCCAGCAATAATTCAACACATATTCACCTTAATTAAATTGATGCCAGCTGAATCAGATCGCAAGGCGCTACCTGTTCCGAATATCGATCAACCACTTCCGCGTATCAATGCGCATCAGCTATTTACATTCATGCATACATTCAAGGTTGAAACGAGTGGAATTATCGATAGGAATGATCAGATTCTTATAAAAAGCGTATAATAAAAAGAAAATCTAGTGTTTTTGAGTGGATGCCGAAAATTATCTCACTCATGACCGAGACAAATGGTCATTTGTCTCGGTCACTCATGAAATAATTTTCGGTATCCACTCAAAAACACTAGATATCCATGATTTCTAAAGAGCTGATGATGAAATGTCCCGGTTGCAAATACGATTCTGACGACGACAACGACCACCAAATCTGCCCGAACATGGAATACGAAGACGGAAATCATTATGTGTTTAATGTCGGAATTAAATATTGTCCGTGAGTGCGACTTATCTGTGATGAGTGGTTGGGGAGGGGGTGGGAGCGGGTGGGGTGGGAGAACCGAGCCCCTCTCCATTACAATGCACGTACTTTCGGATATTTGCAAGTGATCTCACGACCGAGGCGCGAGAACGAATTCTGAATTTTTCACAAATAGAAAATATCGCATTCAATCGTTGTAAAGAAGCACCGGGGTGACCCCGGTGCGTCATTGGTGGAAATTTTGCAAGGTGTCAGAGCGGATCATCTATGAATTATATGCGTAGAAAAATGTCCACCCATAGATTGTGACCCATCCACGATGGCTCTACTGTAATTGGTCCTCTCTATTATATCCAGATGAACGGTAAATAGATAGATTGTGACCCATCCACGATGGCTCTTCTGTAATTGGTCCTCTCTATTATATCGAGATGAACGGTAAATAGATAGATTGTGACCCATCCACGATGGCTCTACTGTAATTGGTCCTCTCTATTATATCGAGATGAACGGTAAATAGATAGATTGTGACCCATCCACGATGGCTCTACTGTAATTGGTCCTCTCTATTATATCCAGATGAACGGTAAATAGATAGATTGTGACCCATCCACGATGGCTCTACTGTAATTGGTCCTCTCTATTATATCGGGATGAACGGTAAATAGATAGATTGTGACCCATCCACGATGGCTCTACTGTAATTGGTCCTCTCTATTATATCGAGATGAACGGTAAATAGATAGATTGTGATCCATCCACGATGGCTCTACTGTAATTGGTCCTCTCTATTATATCCAGATGAACGGTAAATAGATAGATTGTGACCCATCCACGATGGCTCTACTGTAATTGGTCCTCTCTATTATATCCAGATGAACGGTAAATAGATAGATTGTGACCCATCCACGATGGCTCTACTGTAATTGGTCCTCTCTATTATATCCAGATGAACGGTAAATAGATAGATTGTGACCCATCCACGATGGCTCTACTGTAATTGGTCCTCTCTATTATATCCAGATGAACGGTAAATAGGTTATCTCAAAATTTGAGATTGTATTCTCTGCGAAATACACAAATACGATCCCGTGACGCGTAACAATTTCCACAATGCAGGAGAAATATGAAGCAATATCGAGTCGCAAGATCTCTTCGTTCATCTCAGCGAGAGTTATCCCGTGGTAGAATGATGATTGACTAAAGCAGCGGGCGGTAGCGAATACGCCGACGAACATGTCATCACTCCATAGCGGCGAACAATTTTTATAAAGAAGCGAAATTTCACTGGAATTTTCTACAAATCGTGTTCCGCAATTACAATTTCAATCCCTAGCGATAGCTAAAAGTCGTCCCCTGAGTTCCAATGTGTTCTATGTGCCAGTAGACTGCCAGTAGGCACATAGAACACATTGGAACTCAGAGGACGAAAGAGAAAAACAGGTTTCCCTCGCAAGTTTGGTTGGCGACAAAATGTGTTCTTTTTGGTGATAATTATCAAATGAATTGTTGAGTGCCCTTCTAATAATTGTTGTATAGACGCGAAGGCGTGTAATAAACACAGAACGACACGCGTGTGTGGATGGGTTAATCGATATGGCACTTGTGCCATCGCGGAAGGATACAACTTGAGGCCTGTGGCACTCGTCGTTCTATCCTTCCGCTCTGGCACTAGTGCCATATCGATTAACCCATTCACACACGCGTGTCGTTCTGTGTATTTACAGTATCCCTATAGCATCCCTTTTTATCGAAATAGGTCGGCGAGTCGCAAGTGCATTTGATCATTTAGCAATTACTAGCAATTACTCTGTAGCTCATTTGCTCGATGAGATTCGAGTCACAAAAGTATTTACTCAGGGAACAATCCCTCTTATGGTTCTTTATTTCATTCGATGAAATAATCAACCCGTTTCTCAGCACTCAAACTCCCAGAATCCCTATTAGGCCGTAAATACACAGAACGACACACGCGTGTAAATGGGTTAATTGATCCGGCACGAGTGTCTGCGCGGAAGGATTGAATGAGAGGCCACAGGCCTCGAGTTTTACCATTCCGCGATGGCACAATAGCCGTATCGATTAGCCCATTCACACGCGTGTGTCGTTCTGTGTTTATTACACGCCTTCACGTCTATAAAAGAAATTATTAGAAGCACACTCGGCAATTCATTTGACAACTACCAACACAAAGAACACATGTTATCGCCGACCAAATTTGCGAGGGGAACCCGTGTTAAAATTTCATCCCCTGAGCTCCAATGTGTTCTCTGTGCCTACTGCCCTCGTAGCCAGCCATAAGTTACAGAAAAGCCACTTTGGGAGGGCAACCTGGTCAGAACGTTCCAATTTGATAATGTGATATCGAGGCTCATAGATCACGTTCGCAAGGCTAATTCAACGAATTAGTGTTTCGCTAAATTTCACTTCTTTGGATTTGCATCCAGAATTTAACCCTTTGGACCCTGGTAGTATCGCGCATGTAAGTGCAATGGAAGCAATTGGAAGAGTCCATATTTATTATTTAGGGGTAGACCAAACAATATTTTCAACGTGCAGCCCTTAGGCTGCAAGCTGAAAATATTGATTGCTCTACCCCACTCTTCAACTTAGCAGTAACCTTCTTAATGTATTGATGACGTGTCCTGTTCCTGGATCGAAAAATCGGTGTCTTGGGTTTAAGGGGTTAACGTATGGAGCGTATAATGTTAATACATTAAGGGTCGGATTTAAAGCGAGCATTATGTTGGGCTTTACAAAAACCAGCAATTAACAGCGAATGCATTTTAATCACATTTTATTATATCTTGAAAGGGACAGGATTTCCCCTCCCTGCCCACTTGGTCAAATGAAAGGAGAGGAGAGTACGCCAACTGCGCGGCGAACCTGGCTGTCCTATGGATTTGCAATACAACTGCCGAATAACCGAACAAAGATATGGCATTGCGAATCATGAAGGTCTCAACTTTTTTCTAAACCCTTTAACCAACGTAACGGTCAAAACCGCCCAGCGCTATTCTAAAATTCGCCAATTAATTTTCATTATTTTTTCATTTTTGTCTAAACAAACATAGGTTATGGCCCCTCGTTGGAGCGAGCTCGTCGAGCTCGTTCCAACGAGGGGTCATAACCTATGTTTTTGAGTCAAAAAATAAAAAAAATAGTTATTCAAGAATTTTGTTTGCAAGTGTAGTCTGCTTTTCATGTTAGGTAAAGGGTTAATCATACCGCATGCATTATCCAAATGTTTGCTTACATCATGAATAGCATTTTTACTTACATACCCATCACAAACTGGAGTCAACCAAACACTTGAAGGCTATGCGCACGATGCGATAAGTGATATGTAAGTATATTTCAACAAAGTGTGATGACTCTCATTCGAGGCTGGTTGTACAGATTGATTCCGGTATGTGAAATCTGATTCATTACACCAGAACTGGCCTCGTCATAGTCTAAATGTTCGTGTGTTTACAAACAGACTTGAATATGAAGTGTGTATGTCGAAATTGAACAATACAGTTGTTAATTATTTGAACAGGCGTAATGGCGCAACGCTTGCATTGCGTTCAGCGTGTTATGACTTTCGAAGAAAGAAAAGTATTCTCAGTCAATTTCAACGTTGTTGTTTTTTTTTTTTTCATTCTTTCAAAATATACTTTTTCGAATGACTAAAATCTTTCAATCGTTTTTTATCGCACTGTGTTCAAGATTTTTAGGAAATATTTATTTTGGTTCACTTCCATTTGCGAGAAATTACGTTTAACCCTTTACCCAACGTAACGGCCAAAACCGGCCAGCGCTATTCTCAAAAATCGCCAATTAATTTTCATTATTTTTTCATTTTTTGTCTCAAAAACATAGGTTATGACCCCTCGTTGGAACGAGCTCGTCGAGCTCGTTCTAACGAGGGGTCATAACCTATGTTTTGGAGACAAAAAATGAAAAAAAATAGTTATTCAAGAATTTTTTTTTGCAAGTGTCTTCTGCTTTTCAGGTTAGGTAAAGGGTTAATTACCTTATAAACTTGGCAAAAAATCTTTGATGAAGAATAATAACTTTTTGGCCATCCGCTGGTTCTCAAATAAGAAGTCTTAGACTATCCCGGGCTCCCAAATGTTGTTCCATCCCTCCCCACCCCTCCTCTCCTCCCAGCACACGGAAATGAACTGTTTAATGCTAACCGATATTCCTGTCATCCGAATTTTACTTATCTGTAAACTAACGCTCTCCATTGAATCGCCCGCTAACCACCTTTCCTCCGTTCCGTATCCCATTTCCTCATTATACTCCTAGCTAATGCTGTTCTGTCAGACTGGTATTTTGGAAATTCTATGAGAAAATGCTATAGGAAATTCATTACTCCCTAATTACACATTTGACACCCCTTTTACACAATTTTCCCTAAGCTCCATCGACTTCGACCTCAGGTTAAACAGCGGCGACACCCCTCCAAAGGTGCCTCCAATGTACTGCTAAAAACTTGGCTTCTCTTTATCACGCAGACCACTGAAAAATATATCTTTGCTTTAACCCCCTATCTCGCAAATTTCGGTTACAATCCCCAATGGCGCTTCTCGAACGTTTTTTGTTTTGCTCTGTGTTGTCCTCACTTCTGAGCCAGAGATCTCCATTGAAACGCCCTCCACTAACTCCCTCGTTTGCTTAACCCCCTGCACACTGATGTCAAAATCTCAAAATTTCAGGCAGCTAATTTTTCCCATGATGCAACTAGAAATTTAATCAATTCAGTCTTGTTTGACAGAGTTCATTGAACTCTGTCAAACAAGACTGAATTGATCAAATTTCTAGTTGCATTATGGGAATAAGGGCTACTTGAAATATTGGTATTTTGACATCAGAGTGCAGGGGGTTAATCCACCCTGTTTAGTATTAGAACGCCAAATACTCTGGAACATTAATTTACACCACCGGCAATCGGGAAATTTACGAAATAGTCAAGATAACAGAATTTCATTAAGTCTATCATGTCCTTGGACCTCATTCTGCCACGCTCCTCCAATTGCTTTCAGTGCTGCGACATTACTCGACCCTGCTGTCAATCGACCTACATCGTTCAGCAAAGTTTCCAATCTTTTTAGAAACGTTTAGTTCGGACGTATCACTTCCGTACCATATGTTATACTTGGTACACCCATCATTTCCCACGAAAGCCTTATTGAAGCTGTTTCTCCCTAAAAGTTTAATTTGATTAAGAATTCGTCTCCACTTCACCGTTAGTTTGTTCCTGCATTTTCGGTAGGTGTATCTTTCCGTCATGTTTATATTGACGCAAAGCTTCTCGGGGTCACCTATCTCTAACATACTAAGATGTTTGCTGCTACCTTTCGGAAAACAGAACTTCCCCACTCTGCCTCCGAGTAGGCTCCACTTTATAACCCACGGGTATAACTTTCCTTTCGTTTTCATTTAGTTCGAATCTCCATTTATTCCCACATCTCCCAACAATTGCTAGAATGTCTTTGACCCCTCTTCGCTTTCTGCCACTATTGCTGATACTAGCACTGAATACGAAAACAAACAGTAAAGAGGTCTTCAGATCCCCAACTGCTACCTTCTTGTCTTCACGCGGGAGTTCACATCCTAAATCCTTAATGAACAATGCAAAACGAATTGGTGAGAGGATACAACACGGCTCTAGGCCTATCTCCATAAGCATCAGTTTTGTTATGTTACTCAGACTAGGCTGACATTGTACATCTTTGACAATACTTTCAGACTTCCAACTGTCACCTTACAAAGCCCTCTTAGCTATCGCCACATACCTTCCTTCCACACTCTATGAAATGTCTTTTTGACACCCAGAAACGCAAGAAACATCTTTTTCTTTTTGGCTTTCACGGATTCTTCCAGTTGGGATCGTGAAAATATGGTCACTGGCTCCCCTTCCCTTCCAGACGCTGTTCTTGATCTCCGCCAAAAAAAACATTTCCTTCGATCATATCCGCTGATCTCACACACAGGACTTTACGGAAAACTTGTCCAATGTTACAGCTGACAGAGATCACCCGACAATTGTCCAACATTTTATTACTAGCCCCCCCCCCCCTCCCCCCCCCCCCCCCTTGTTTATAAATGGGACATTGCTGTCTTTCCACTCTCTTGTTTTTCTATGTCCAAGTTAAAAAGCGGGAGGGATAGAATTCATCCGCCCCATCCCTTCCTTAATTTCAAGACCACTTTTCGGACAGCCTCTACTTTTATTTCGCTGAACACGACTTCGGTCCCCAGTCCTTCTTATCGTGCTAATAAGATTGCAGTTCCACACCTTCCGATTATCGCCTTTAATCTTATTCACTTTATATCCTGCTTGTTGGTATTCTTCTTCTGCTACCCTGGCCTCGTTACTGTCAACCCCTTGAGTGTTCTACTCCTGCTGTACACAGCACATTTGACTTTTCGTCTCTTTATAGCCTTTTTCAATTCGTCATTCACTCTGTAAACAAATTTCCGTGTGGCCACCCTAACCTTTCCTGTCGCGAGGCTGACAATTATGGCATCTCCCATTTCATTTCCATGACAACATTCTCCAGCTTTGGTTTCTATTTTTCTATGGCATCTAAAGTCTCCCATCAGAATTATACCGAGTGCCCTGTTTTCTACATCTGTGACAATATTTATTTATTTATTTATTTATTTATTTATTTATTTATTTATTGATGCAACCAAAGCTTTATCGTGGCGATAAAGAGTGATGTAGTGTAAATCGATTCTTTATTACTTTCCAAAATGTGATTTACTGGGATTTCCGGGTTTGATTAAAAACGATAACTTCACAAGTGAATTATGCAATCAACAATTGGGTCATGTATCCGCGCGCGCAAACGAAGACGCTTTGCCGTGGGTGTAATGTGGACTTCACTGTTTTTTTTGTTTTTTTAACCCTTCACCTAACATGAAAAGCAGACAAGCAGACGACATTTGCAAAAAAAAAAAAAATCTTGAATAACTATTATTTTCATTTTTTTGTCTCAAAACATAGGTTATGACCCCTCATTGGAACGAGATCGATGAGGGGTCATAACCTATGTTTTAGAGACAAAAATGAAAAAATAAGGAAAATTAATTGACGATTTTTGAGAATAGCGCTGGCCCTTTTTGGCCGTTACGTAAGGTAAAGGTATAAATAATATAATTATCGTTAATAATGAAAAGTAATAAACAGAGTAATCGCTTGACTGGACTGGTTACGTGAAATAATTCATTCGAGGCGAGGGACTATATTGTAAACACCCATGCGCATTCGCGCACTCGTGTTTGTACAACGTCCCTCACCTCTCATGAAGTATTTCACGCAACCAGTCCAGTCAAGCGATTACTCTCTATTTCTTAACGTAAAATATTTAAGAAAAACATGAAAAGTGTACATGAACGTGACATTGAAACAAATAGCGAGGAGAGTAGTGAATAGTGATACCAAAAGATGAACGAATTCCTTGTAAATCAACCCAATGATAGGAATAGGGTTCCAAAGATGAGATGTAGAGAACAGATTAAAAACAACTAAATCTTATTAAATACAGGATATCTACGCTATTTTAGTGAATATCGGGAATTATCTCACGAGCGTGGATGTGAAAGTTTTGTTTTTCACGAGCGCTTGCGCGAGTGAAAAAATAATACTTTCAGGTCCACACTAATGAGATAATTCCCGATATTCACTAAAATAGCGTACATTTTCTTTTTATTATATGCTATGTGACATTTTTCTGTGCAATATTCAGCCCAATTCTACTGCAAACAGTTCCAAGACAATAACGAAAAGCTGATGATCGTTCCTGCAAGGAGATGTTCAAGGCGACGTCAGGCGCCTGAGCGTAACATCATTTAGGAAGCTTCAGAAACAATTCATCGTGTGGACTTGAAAATATTATTTTTCACTCGCGCAAGCGTTCGTGAAAAAATAAAACTTTCAGGTCAGCACTCATGAGATAAGTCCAGATACTGCCTAAAATAGTGTAGATTTTCTTTTTTATTATATGCTACGACACATTTCATTGCACAATATTCAGCCCAATTGGACCCCAAATGCGTACGTTTCAAAACAATAACAAAAATCAGCTGATCGTTCCTTCAAGGCGACGTGATGCGGCGTAGCGTGACATCATTTATGAAGCTACTGAGGAGTATTCCTCAATATCCATCGAGTCGAGGGATATCGAGAAATATCTTTTAGATAATATGAGATAATTCACAGGCTAGCATATAATATAAAGGTTTATTTCTTTAAGAAACGAGAGAATATGGTGAGAAATGATTATGTAATATAGTTCTCTCAGAGACGGTACACTATAAAAACGGCAACTGATGTCATTATAATGAGAACTGTTCCATAGAATGTGTCGCATATTACCCTCTAACAAAAAGGAATGTGTAAGTCTTGTATGACCAATATGACACCGTGTACAGTTAAAACTAGAAGTCCTGTCATGAAATGCGCGCAAATAGCACCTTGATATGCTCGTTAATGTGCGCGTTATGGCCCAAGTAAAGCTATCAAATTCTGTACATATGGCCTGTGCACAAGCAATGTTTCAGCCAATGGACCTCCGGGTAACATTGCATGTGTTTGCTAGGAGTAACCAGGAGAACCTGTCGTGCTTTGGATGCCATTCGATATGGCAATTGTACACAACTCCAACGCGCAATTAAGCCTACATAAGCGCACTGTTAGAGGGTTAGAGGGTTAGAGGCCATATGTACAGAATTTGATAGCTTTACTTGGGTCATAACGCGTACATTAACGCGCATATCCACGTGCTTTTTGTGCGCATTTCATGGCAGGACTTCTAGTTTTAACTGTATGCTCCGAGATATTTTACTGTACAATATTTAGCCCAACTCGACCCCCAAATGCGTACGTTTCAAAACAATAACAAAGATCAGCTGATCGGTCCTTCGAGACGACGCGATGCGGCGTAGCGTGACGTCATTTAGGAAGCTACAGAGTGATATTCCTCGATATCTATCGTGGCGATGGATATCGAGAAATATCTTTTAGATAATCTGCGATAATTCACAGTCCAGCGCAGACTAAAAAGTGTTATCTTTGCTCTCCGAATTAAAGAAAAACAATTAAAGAACATTTTTTTGACATACCGAGCCCGTATTATAGGAGAGGCGTCGAGAAAAACCTAACAACGAAAACGCAACAAAATGTTAGTAGATGTTTCTGCCTGCGACAAGTCTCCGCCTCAAATATAGCAGGTAACATCTTTTCGTTGTGGATTAGCAGAATGTATTTTTTCTGCCCACACCCTTCGCTGTTTATCTGAAGAGGACAAGCAACAAACGATAAAGTTTTAGGACTAATAACCTATAACAGACGTCTTAAATTGTCATTATAACGAACTATTGATTGACAATTAACACAAAAATAGACAGCAGAAAATAGTGATGATATATTGTTTGAAACGTCCTCCAGAACATCTCCATTTGAACCATAACTTATATTAGAAGAGCAAGTGGGATAGGATATAAAGAAGATAATATAATCGGTAGAGAAAGGAAAGTGATCTGAAATATTCTAGTAAGTTGTGAGTGGAGACTGAAAAGCCTTGTGACGAAGAGTATTTGAAAGAAACAAAGCACAAGAAGCTTTCTTATTCAAAGTGATGAGAAAACCCTCTTTGGAATTTGGTTTGCGTCAGCATCAAGGAACAAATGAAGGTGTTCTGCTACAACTATTGAAGGACAAATTATACTGTTATACATCATTATAAAACACAATGTTATTTTCCAATACGCTGCAGTTTGTCAATGTGCATTGTTACCTGGTCGTGTAACATTGCCGTGTAACATTGCCGTGTAACATATTTTTACAATGTTAACCTTGAGACCGAAGTGTTCCGAGGAGGCTTACTGAAATGCACGAAGCAAAAAGAAGTTATGTCAATGGTCTGAAAGCAGACGGGTATTTTCGCATTCCGCTGTTGTTTACCTTCGATACTATGGCTTCCGTAAACGCTTCTCGATTCGCACAAATTTTCTCAGAAGACGTTGATTATTTAGTTCAACCAAACGACAGTATTAGCACCACGCGGTGAATCGCAAAATCGAAAGACATTTTTATCGAGTATTTACCTAAATATAGAATATACACTTAGTAGCTTGGTGTACCAAATGTTCACCACGAGTGGTGAACATTTGGTACACCAAACTACTTTGGGTATATTTTATTTATACCATGATCATCAGATTATTAAGAGTCGCTATTATTTTTTAGTCGATTTTACTGAGCTGCAGACGTACACGTTAATCTGTTTTTGTTTACATGAGCACCGGTGGGCGGTACTTCCGCTGTCAATTTTATCGCCGAAACGAAATGGGAAAAGGAAGGCGCAAATCACGGGGGCCTTTTCGTTTTAATAACATAATGACATACTATTTCGAGTTATGGATGCTTTATTAACATGAGACAACGCATGTTTGTTCATTTTTGGTATCTTCTGAGGTAAGTAAACTCATTTAAAACGTAATAAATAATTTCCGCTTTCATTCCACTTTTTGCGAGGCGGAGAGCGATAAATTTAGACAAGTTTGCATTCAGGTCGAGGTCTCAACAAAGGTCAACTTGGAGGTAGTTCCACTGTAGTTGTAAATTTGAACTTTTGAAATCCCATTGCTGGCGTATTCACCAGGTTGGTGTGTACGGCAGCGTAGAACCGCCACATCATAGTATATGTCCAGGGATTCCTAATCAGTTTAAACAGATTACTAATCTGTTTTTACAGATTACTAATCTGTTTTTGCAGACTAACTAATCTGTTTTTACAGATTACTAATCTGTTTTTACAGACCAACTAATCTGTTTTTACAGATTACTAATCTGTTTTTACAGATTACTAATCTGTTTAAACAGATTACTAATCTGTTTTTACAGATTAACTAATCTGTTTAAACAGATTAGGAATCCCTGGAAATATACTATGGTGTGGCGGTTCTACGCTGCCGTAGGTGTGTAAAGCTAAAATTAGTGTCAAATGGTTTTTATATATAGTAGAAAAGGTATAAATATAAGAATACAGACAGAGGTTATACTTAATGACCCTTTCGCATAAATGTGCTGTATCCTCAGATGATTTTCTGTTTTTTTTCCTCAAGAGACCAACCTGGTGTTCCTTGTTGATGAATGTTGACTTTACAGCATTTGATGGGTGAGTTAAAGAAGATCTTTTTTGCTTATTTCTACATTTACAGGTAACCATATGACTAAGAAAATTAGATATGTAATGAAATGACGGTACTTCCGCTGGCAATTTTATAGCCGGAACGAAACAGAAAACGAAACGCGCAAACTACGGGGCCTTTTTTATTTTAGTAACATAATATTTAATAACATACTATTTCGAGTTATGGATGCTTTATTAACATGAGACAACGTATGTTTGTTAATTTTTGGTATCTTATGAGGTGAATGTATTTAAAAACGTAATAAATAATTGCTGATTTCATTTCATTCTTCGCGAGGCAACGAGTGATAAATTTAGACAAGTTGGCATACAAGGCGAGGTCACCAAAGGTCATCTTGGATGTAGTTCCACAGTACAGTTAAAACTAGAAGTCCTGTCACGCATAGTGCGCTTATGTAGGCTTAATTGCGCGTTGGAATTGTGCACAATTGCCATATCGAATGGCACCCAAAGCACGACAGGTTCTCCTAGTTACTCCTAGCAAACACATGCAATGTTTCTGCCAATGGACCTCCGGGTTACCCGGAGGTCCATTGGCTGAAACATTGCTTGTGCACAGGCCATATGTACAGAATTTGATAGCTTTACTTGAGCCATAACGCGAACATTAACGCGCATATCAAGGTGCTATTTGCGCGCATTTCATGACAGGACTTCTAGTTTTAACTGTAGGTGTAAATTTTAACTACTGAAATCCCATTGCTGGCGAGTTCACCACGCCTGGTATGTAAAGCTAACATTTATGTCGTAGGCTTTTTTTAGATATAGTAGAAAGGGTAATCATGGTATAAAAAAGATGTCAACATCGATGTGAGATCCATGTCTGCAAGTGAGATGAATAAACTAATCGAAGGATTTTACGCTTCGGTGCTAACGAAGACAGGTCAATAGTTTAAAAGAAATACTTTCCAGTCTTTTCTGTATGGACTTAATAGGTACATACATTTTGAAACAGGCATTGATGGGACAGAATCCACTGAGTTTCATTCTTCAAGGCAAGTTTATTGTGTCGTTCTTGTTGATTTGAAGAAGAAAGGTTATGGGAACGCGGAACATTATCTAAATATTTCTGTCGAGGGCATGGCTAAATCATGCAAGGAAAAATTTGTGCTTTCGCCAAAAATACCCACTAGGCTTCTCCAAAAGGTGTGGTTTGAGATCTTTGTCTTTGTCGGCGTGGAAGGGAAAACGTGAGAGGCATGACACACGAGACATTTGTTGTTAGCAATGATGGCAAGGGAAGGGAATATGTATATCAAAAAGGGATGAAATGAACAAAATACCTGGAAAAAGACGTCTAAAATGATGCATAATATTTTCAAAATGGCAAACCCCTCTAAAGACTATACAAATCACTGCATACGTGTCACAGATACATGTATAATTATACTTGACAATGCAGGAGTTGAAGCGAGAGATATCATGCGGACAACAGGATATAACATGAACCATCCATACGTTCGTATTCACGCCGATTCAGTGATGGGAAGAAGAGAAACATTTCAGATATTCTTCCACTGCGCGAAATGTTGATACTAATGATAGCGATATTCAAATAGATGTTGATGCAAAAGTGACGTAACAGGTGATATATCGCAGGATGTGTTTGATGATAATTTAAGCCTCAGTGACAGTGGATTGATAGAGGGTATCTACGCTGTTTTATGATATCTGCGCAAGCGCTTGCAAACAATAAAACTTTCAGGACCCCCACCTCCTTTCTCCACGAGATAAGTCCCGATTTTCTTTTTATTACATTCTACTTGACATTTCACTGCGCAATTTTCAGCCCAATTCAACAGCAAACAATTTCAAGACAATAACAAAGATCTGGTATCGTTCCTTCAAGACGACGTTCAAGGCTACGTTATGCACTTAAGCGTGACGTCATTTAGGAATCTAGTCGATGCATCTCGAGAAATATCCTTTAGATAATTTGCGATAATTCACAGGCTAGCATATAATAAAACGGAATATTGCATTACCCAGAGTATCACGTAACTCCACTAACACAACTGTATTCTCAGCTCCATGTAACTCGGAGAAAGACGCGATAAACATTTGTCCCCAGTTTGTGAACTGCAATGTCACAATGAATGTTTATGGTGATGTGGCAAGACTGCCAGAACAGTGGCTGTGAAACGAATAAATGTTATTTTGTTAACTGTAATTGTTTATGCCTTAAATACTGTTGCCAATCTAGATTGATGGTGCAATGCACCCCAATCAGAGAAAATTATTGATATTATATATGTTGTGGGGAAATATAGATTGATTCGTTGTAATAAAAAAAATGATGACCTGGTTACATCGTAACGTTGCAGGCTGTCTCCCCTTGGAACCATTGTCAGCCTTGGCTTCGCTCGGGAGACAATGATTCCCCGGGGAGACAATCTGCCATATTACCTTCTGATCAGGTCATCATTTTTATATTATATATATATATTCTGTGGTTTATTTCCCTTGAATATGTGTGGTGACCTTGTTTCGGGATAATTGTTATCTGACGCACGTCAAGTGACAGGTGTCCCATTTTCAAAATGTCTTTTTACTGTTAATTTCCGAACACTTTTTGACTGCGCAGTACGTGGAGAGTGTATTATCACTAAATCACCCGCAGAGTGGAGATTCCAACCAAGCAATAATTGCAATGTTGTTGCAAAGCATAACAAGCACAAGCAAAGTTTCAGCCAATGGACCTCCGGGTTAAACCCGGGGGTCCATTGGCTGAAACATTGCTTGTGTTTTTAGTCGATATATACAAAATTTGAAAGTTATAGTTTGGGTGATAACTCCACTGCGCGAGTGATTTAGTTACAATCCACCCTCCACGTTCTGTATATGTGCACAGTGAAAGACTTCCGATGAATCACAATGCAGGGTTAATTTTAAAAGGACCATATTGTCATTTCTCCGCAAATAGCTGAACATTCCACATTTCAAGTTATTGCATGTCTTATTTGTTTTCTTGCAGTTATTTTCAGCTTACACGATCAACTGAATCTCTTTACACCTTGAACCCAAAAGGCCGTTTTTACTGGTCAAGGACCATTATTCTTTGTTATTTTATTACACATCCATTAAACTTTAAACCCTTGTATTCAACGGAATCGTCGCTATGATATAAATGATTCTATATTCAACGGGTGATATACAAGCCGGAACTTTTTTACCGCACCGTTTAGTTACGCTTCGAAAAGTTTCCAAATTTCGTTATACAAACATCAACCGCCTGTCGCATAGTGTGAAAATGAAAACGTCCAAAGCAAAATAAAGTCGGTTCACAAAAAATTAGTTAACCAAAAATGAGATAATATTTTTTAAAAACCCAATCATTTCCAACCAGAGCATTAACCCAGTCCCGTGCCCGTCTCGTTTTGCGGATCCCATTATAACTAAACTGGTCAACTTTATTTCGGTAAATCTTCGTACATCTCGAGAGGCTTCGAACTACTTTTAACAATGTTTCTCCCAGCTGTTTTGCAAATCTGCACAAATTTGTACTTATATTTTTACTAACAGTAATAGCCACCAAATGGTTAGGCGTGAATAGGCACCAGCCGAAGAGAAACAGCGATACGAATTTCAACAAACTCTGGTTCCGAAAAGGTTGTTTTGATTTTTTATCGATCCATTTGATCAGTTCAACTTCAGTCGAAACAAACTCTTCACCTTTGGGTTTAAACATCAGAATTAAAATTTGTTTATTTAAATGAATTTTAATGCATGGGTTGTGTAATAAACACAGAACGCGATGTGTGTTTGAATCGGTGGGTATTTTACATAACTCTTTGGAATGGCGTAGTCATATTTCGCTCGGCTCGAGCGAAATATGACTATGCCATTCTAACGAGTTATGTAAAACACCCACCGATTCAAAAATACATCGAGTTCTGTCTATGTATCTATCCTGTGAACCCTGATTGTGTATTCCATTCCAGCCATCAATTAGTAGAGTCTATATTCGTTACTTGTGTGTGTGTGTGGGGGGGGGGGGGTGGGGGGTGGGACCAATCAATATGTTCAACATCCATCATTGGGGCTGCTCGCTGAATATCTTGATTGGTCTAACGCGCAGATTCACTTAGTAACAATCTACTTTCTGAATTCATATCGTATCACGATCCTGGACCGGAAAAGCAGCCTTTCGGCTTCAAAGAGTTACGTGCTGCAACAGTGATTGCGTGGGATAGACCAATCAACATTTTCAACGTTTAGCCCAAAACGCCGTATCTTAAAATATCAATTAGCCTAACCCCAGTGAAAAAAATATGGACTCGTACAATTCATTCCATAGAACTGACATGGAAGGTATCATGAGAGTTCAAAGGGTTAAAAATAGAAACTTTCAGTACAATTTAATGTCTTGGTAGTAGGCTCCTGCGAAAATTCGAAATTCGATTCGAAAGTCAATATTCGATTCGATTCGATTCGAAATTGGAAATTAGAATATTTTCGAATATACTTCGGCCGTAACCGTGAATGTTTACAGATTGTAACTGATCACATTATTTTATATTGAGCAATGTTCTGAGTAGAAACAAAACTGACTTGTAGCGGTAACAGTGTTAGTAGCGATGTAGCTACAACTGTACAACAGTTGTAGCTACATTGCTACATACACTGTTACTGCTACAACTGTTCATTTCAACGTATTGTGCATTATGACTAGTGACCATTTATAAAAAAATTTAAATTTCGAACTTCGAAAAGTTATTCAGCTGTTCAACTTCAATAAATGATTTGTTCCACAACATGATCACACCATTTTATATTGAGTATTCTGTTAGATCACAGTTACTAGATACATCATCAAAAGAAAGGGTTTTCTAAAAGAACACCCCTGATTATTATATAAATAAATGTAGAGCAGCCTTTAGTTAATAAGCAGATCTACTCCATTCGGCGTTGAATTATCGCTTCGTTTTAGTCATTCCGCATTTTTATTTGAAACAAATGGCTTCACGACTGAATGGAGTCGATCCGATTTGACACGGGTTTTTTTGCAAGAAAATGTGTGATAAAAGTGAGGTATCAGCCCTATCAGCCACATTAGTTTAAAAATGTTTATTGCTCCAGTTTCCAAGCTACAAAGTCAACAATTCGAATAAGTTCATTCAATATCTAGTATACTACTCAAAGTTTGCTGAGCACCAAATATTTGACACATCATTGTGAAATTTGCTTGTGACATATTTGCGATAGTTTTGGTGGATATGATTGAGGAATGTATTGAGATGGTCCCCAGTGTTTACATTAGCTCTCTTGACAGGCAGACGTTTCGTGACAGTCATGGAAAGCATGTACCCATTGATTTTCATGATGTTTTCGTGTACTGTCCACATGTACATGACATGTGTAGGGTATTCAGTCTTCATTTCAACACAAACCCTTGTGATTTAATGATTGAATATGGCAAATGCAAATGTAAGAAGACATTTGTCTGAAGCAGAAATGTGGCGGGCTGTAGGGATGGTGGAGCAAGGGGCTATCCATCGTCAGGTTGCTGAAGCCCTTGGTATGCACCATTCGGTGATCACCAGAGCCTGGGCAAGATTTCAGCAGTATGGCACCACACCAGTAAGACGGTATGGTTGTGGCAGAGGCAGGGCAACATTTTCAGCGGAAGACCCGTTTTTGATCATTCAGGCCCGCAGGAAGTTTCGACACAGACTATCCGGCCAAGGTTGCACGAAGGTGGTCGCCGATCGAGAAGACCATGTATTCGCATTCCGCTGTCCCAGAACCACCGCCAGGCACGATGTGAATGGGCCAAGGACCGCGTTGGATGGACCAGAGAAGATTGGAGACCTGTCTTTTTTACAGATGAGTCAAGGTACTGCCTCGACCACACAGATATGCGTTCTAAGGTGGAGAAGACCAGGAGAGCGATTCCATGCAGCCAACATTGCTGAGCATGAACACTATGTTGGAGGGTCAAACATGGTCTGGGGCGGCATAGGCAAGGATGGACTACAATACTCTGTATGCTTGAACGTGGTACATTGACTGCACAGCGGTATATTGATGAGATCCTGGATGTCCACGTCAGATTGTATGCAGGTGCAGTGGGTGATAGATTCATTCTGATGGACGATAATGCCCGCCCTCGTGTTGCCCATGCTGTCGGGGAGGACCGACAGAGGGAGGGGATTGGACTGGCCAGCAAGATCCCCTGACCTTAATCCAATCGAACATGTCTGGAATGAGCTGCAGCTTGCAATTTCATAACGTCCAGTCCAGCCAAAAAGTGTCCAGGAGCTTGTTGCCATGCTGGTCTGAGAATGGAACAACATCCCACAAAGGACTACCAGGAACCCGATTGGGAACATGAGAAGGCGTTGTCAAGCTGTAATTAACGGTATTGGGTCTCATACTCGATACTGAACCCATACCAGTTCGCTCAGTCAACTTTTTGGCAAACTGAAAAATTTCCTCTTTTATCAATAATCTCCATTTTCCATGGTTATCGTATTCAAAAGCTAAACAATAATGTCAAACACAAATAAAATCTTAATTTCTATACTTAAATCATTAAAGATATAATTAAATAAAATATACATACACTTTTCATTACAATATTTCAACTAAAACGTAAAACAGGTAGTTGGATATACATGGTGCTTAGCAAACTTTGAGTTGTATATCCCCCATAACGTATTTATTATGCCAGTCCTTTGAAAGAGACACAACCATAAGTGTACCCAGATTCCTAGCGCAAATGTTCAGTTATCACTATCAGGGAGTTTCCCGGTTTTACGTCATGTGAAGGTCACGCTAGTAGCAGGCGCTGAAACAACGGAGTTTTCTTCTCAATAAACAGGAATTTATATTAACAATTCACAACTTTAATTCAGTGTTAAGTACTGGAAAAATAAAACAACTGGTGCAAATGGATTAACAATTCTTTCAAGAAGATAAGTGGGAACAGTTATATTCATTATTTGTTGTTAATGGTGATATTAATGTTTCCGACTCGGCAGTTCGCAAACACAGGCATATTTCCAGTAAGTTTACTTATGTCATTTCTTTTGGTTAACCACACAAGGTTCAGAATCTTCAAAGGGCATGAATAACTGTTCAATGTCAAAATCTCCGTCACCTTTATCCAAATCACTCGAAAATATTTGCATGAACTGAGAAGGGCATATTATTCGCTTAAGGATTCTGACTTGAGTTCGTCTCAGACAGTTCCAGTTGGCTTCTGTACATGCCGTTTTAGTGGTTTATTTATTGTATTTATTTATTAAAATTTCTCAAAAACTGGAAGAAACGCATTATAGTTGTACGTTGCTCAACAGACACACACGCGAAATTATTTGTTGTTCGTTGAAAAACATCGAAACGAGCGCTGGATATCAAAAAGAAAATGTCGGAGCTGACCGTATATAAGCTCTATATACGGTCAGCTCGATGATACACAGTCTCATATACGATCACTAGATACTGAAGCTGATTGGCCAACAGCAATTACTGGCATAATATATTGGTTTATATCTCAGTTTATAGTGTGGGAAGTGGTGAGTTGAAAAATACACTCTACTTAACTGTGTGTCCTTTAATAATCGAGGGTATATTTTAGAAAAAAAAGTTTTTCTTTTTAACTGTAATTTGATTCGAAGTTCGATTCGAAATTCGATTCGTTTTCTCCGATTCGATTCGATATTCGATTTGATGAAAATCAACAATTCGCAGGTCCCTACAGTTGGTAGTTGTTCTGTCATTTATCACATCACTAGTGACAATAGATAACACATAAATAGAAAAATATTATTTAGTTTCAGTTGTTAATTGTTGTTCCATTTTTTGGACTTTACGTCATGGCTCACGACAGCTCATTTGAACGTCTCTGTAAGTAACCGAAAACCATGCTTTGAAGTGTGAAAACGACAATCGCCGGATATTTAGGACATAATATTTAACCCTTTGAATCCGGCCAGGAACACGATAGTCATCACGTCATTAAATAGGATGGCTGTTCAGTAAATGTGTGGAGGTAGGCCAATCAATATTTTCAACGTGCAGCCCCGAGGCTGCACGTTGAAAATGTCAATTGGTCTATCTCAAATAATGAATATGGACTCTTCTAATCGCTATCGTTCAACTAGCATGGAAGATACCATCAGGGTTCAAAGAGTTAAACTACCATCAAAAAGTAGTTTCAGAGGAAACACTTTCGACAGCCACGGTCACCTCGGGTTGGACAGTTTTACGTGTGCAGGAAGCCGGATTACCCGGAGAGAACCACCGAGCAACGACGAGCAACTGCCATACTCCCCAATGTGTTAACTCCACACAAGCAGGGTTAGCGTTGGTTGAAGACAAGTGTACCTTCGACGTGCAGTACGCCTTAGTACTCACAGCCACCGTGGCCCCACGTGAACAAACGGGTTCAAGAGCCTTTCCCAAGACATACCGCAGTTACCCCTGGCGGGGATCGAACTGTAGGCCTCTAGGTTTGAAGTCCAATACCATAACCACATTGTTCCCTATCTCTCGTTAAGATATTCCGAAAATGTAAATTAAAGTATGTTTTTATGCGTCCAGTACTCTTATAATCATAAGATTTCTAGCTTGCAGCTGGTAAAATGCGTAACTTATGAATAATTTTTACTTCAATGCTTCTGTTGAGCTGAAGCATGTGGAGGCTCGGTTATTTATAACTGAAGCTCTCTGGCCAATTGTCAAATTCTTTAAGGAATTCGATGCTATTATGGGTTGTTTGTTTACACACGTTTCGTGGAATTTACGCAAAGACTACCTTATATTTATGGTTATGTCACTTTGCTTACAAAGCTATACAGACTTGCGACCGTGCTTCAGTTATATATATTTCAACCAAAAAGATTTAACTCGCCTTAAAAAACATCAATCTGTTAAAACAATTGGCGGAACTACACAACGTAATCATAAAACTACAGGTGAGGCGAATCTTCCTCATAATTGTGTACTAAATAAGAAATGACCGTTTGTTTCTGTCTATTTCTTGAGTTATGTACCCCAAAAAACAAAGCCCAAACTGTGTAAATGGGCCCAGCCCATTTGCACTCTGTTTGGCCCGTGTTTTTTAGGGTGCATAACTCAACGGATAGACAGAAACAAGCGATCATTCCTTATAATTAAACATAAGGGGCAATAAATTTAAACACTCTCCACTCTGCGGAGTTAAAATAAAAACCAGGTAGCATGATGTTTCTTTGTGATAACTGAATAAAAACGGCATAGTTTTTTAAAAATTCTGTTGGAAATAATGATACAAGTCATGTTCTTGTGCAATTAAATTGACCAATGAATTGTGTAAGTTAAACGGAACGTTATAGGCTACGCCCACACAAAACTTCAATCTCTTTTTCCACTTGACGGAAGATTGCTGTCATTCAAAGCAATACTAAGTTAAATTTAATTCTGATTTTGACCATTTCCTGAGGGACTGAAAACACAGTTTGTAAATGTGGAGTTCGATATAAACCCAGATGACACGACCTTGGCTGAACTTTGTCTCAGAAAGAGTTCATTCAGATAATTTGGAAATTGGAAAGTTTTGCTCGCGAGTTTCGTTTGTGGATTATTATGACCGGTCATTGTTTACGTTTGATTTGGGTAAAACGATTAACGCAGACGATCACCCTTTGTGTGTGAACAAATTGAACATGGAATAAAAAGCATGATAAGGATTTTAAATTTTATTTTGAAAGTTCTTTTCCATTTACATTGTGCAACGTAATTTTCTAAGACAGATATTGGTGGCGTGGTTTAGGGCGGGACTAAATTATATTTTTTTCCGGTTCATTATGTAAAGAAAAAAAGTACTTTAGCCAATCATTTTGCCTGAAAATGCATGACCAGAAAAAAGGTTTAATTATACAAGCATGTCTAACAGTATTAGTAAATTCATTAAAGATTCAGCGAAATCAAGCTTCAAAACAGAACATTTCTTGCACTGATTCAAAGATTTTTTGTATAATTTTGTCGATTCAATGTGATGGGATATTTCAGTTGGTCGGACAGGCGACCAACTGAAATATTCTAATATTTGAATCTAAACGAAGGTGATGGTCTGTTAAGGGGTATACCAGTTACAGTCCATACCAGCGTGCGTCGGATTCCTTACATGATTTGACTGGTGACTTGAGAGTTTGTTAATAATTATCACGGGTGCAGCAAGAATATAATAACTATCCACTAGAGGGCGCATTGAATAGGTTCTGTGTTTTTCCATAGCATTACATCGCAACAACAGTTATTTGATACAGTTAAAACTAGAAGTCCTGTCAGTAAATGCGCACAAATAGCACGTTGATATGCGCGTTAATGTGCGCGTTATGACCCAATTAAAGCTATCATATTCTGTACATATGGCCTGTGCACATGCAATGTTTCAGCCAATGGACCTCCGGGTAACCCGGAGGTCCATTAGCAGAAACATTGCATGTGTTTGCTATGAGTAACCAGGAGAACCTGCCGTGCTTTGGATGCCATTCGATATGGCAATTGCGCGCAATTCCAACGCACAATTAAGCCTAGATAAGCGCACTATTCTTGACAGGACTTCTAGTTTTAACTGTATATATCCAAGAGAGTCAAGGGGTACTACTGGGCAAAGGCCGACCTAGTAAGTAGCCAGTGTGAATTTGACTCCTACAATTTTAATTTGGCTATTGAATTTTAAATACAGGCTGCTGAGGCGGTTTGTAAAGTAGGACCTCATTTCCTTCATTGGTCAGTTAGGCACCCAAGACTTGAATAGAAACTATTATGGAAATGAATGGATATTTTGGTGTAAAAACATATTTTTCAATCATTTGAGAAACAACTTAAATTATGACAGAAAAAGAATGTACTTCAATGTACAAATGTATGTCCAACACAGATGGAAGCTTCCAAAAAGAAGATCGTTATCAAACATTAATATAACTGCAGTTAATTGGTAGAGTGCTTGAAGCCCACATTTGGGCTTTATGCTGGTGTTAAGGTGCTGCAACATAAAGGCTTCACGGTCTGTAAATGTAATCCATATAGTCTTTGAAGTGAAATTGTATCATCTGTGTGGATTTGCCTTGTTACGATTTATGGGAGAGTGCCTGCACGGGCACTCTCCCATAAATTGTAACAAGGCAAAATACATGAACCAAATTTTACGATCAACAACAATGTAACTCTCTATCTGCCAAGACTTGAGCGTAGGAACTATTATGAAAATAAATGGTTATTGTGTTGTTAAAACATACTTTTCAATCAATTGAGAAACAACTTGAATTATGAAAGAAAAATTGTGTACTTCAGTGCACACATGTATGACCTACACAGCTGGAACCTTCCAACGAGAAGATCGTTGTCAAAAAGTAATATAACCACAGATAGCTGGTAGAGAGCTTGCAGCCCACATTTGGGTTTTAAGCTGGAGTGAAGGTGCTGCAACATAAAGGCTTCATGCTCTGTAAATGTAATTCATATATTCTTTGAAGTGAAATTGTATCATCTGTGTGAATTTGCCTTGTTGTGATTTATGGGAGGGTGTCTACACGGGCACTGTCCCATAAACTGTAACAAGGCAAAATGCATGAACAAAATTTGAGGATCAACAAAAATGTAGCACTCTACCAGTGAAGAAGTAAAGCTGGCTTCTAGATTTAAAAACAATTATTAGGCTCCAAGTTTGGCTCCGATTTTTAATTGCATAAGTCTCTCCCCGCTACTGGTGATATATTAAAATACAATTTTCGGGACTTGTGACATACTGCTAGAGACTCATGAAAATCCTATGGAGACTTTATTAAAATAGTGGAGTGTAGAAAACTGCTGAAAAGGTGGGCGGTAATTTTTTTTTCGTTTTCGTCCTTGCAAAGCGAACGGGAGATTCGGAGAAAACAAATGCAGATTTTCCAGGTGGCGCTGAAAAAAATAAAAAGCGCAAGCGAGATTATGCAGCCATACCGGTGTTTTACGACTATCATTTATCTTCGTATGGTAAATACACAGAACGACACGAGTGCATAAATGGGTTAATCGATATGACACGAGTGCCGCAGGTGATGTCACAAGTGTCATTCTATGTTTATTACACGTCTTTGCTACTATAAAAAACAACAACATTTTTTAGAAGGACACTCAGCAATTCATAAGACAGCCATCAACAAAGAACACATTTTATCGCCAACCAAAATTGCGAGGGGAACCCGTGTTACTATTTCGTCTTCTGAATTCCTATATGCTGTATGTGCCTACGGGCACATAGACCACATTGGAACTTAGGGGACGATTTTCAGCTATTCTTAAGGATTCAAATTGTAATTGAATTGCACGATTTGTAGAAAATTCCAGTGAAATTTCGCTTCTATTTAAAAATAGTCCGTCAACAATTTCCGTTCCGCACATATGTGTGGAACAGATTTTGATTTTCCGCATGGTTTAGTGCTGTTGTAGATGGGGATTTCATATAACAGGCGTGTAATAAAAAATAGATTGATAAAGTTGATAGGCATATTATATTTTCCAGATATATATTATAACTATATATGTTGTAACTTTGGCAGAAACTAAACAGCGATAATTTCGATGTAACATATTGGGCTTGTAACACAGGCAGTGTGCAACTAGTTCGTGTGAAACCTTTAGGCACTCTTGATACTTGTTTTTGTAGCTGAGGCTGAGTAGTGCCTAGGCGTTTAGTTTTAAAACAACATACCGCGATGTTTCGTACTCTCTGGGGCAAAGTCACAGAGAGTACGATGTATCCTGGTAAACGAGGTCGCCCCATTTTATTAAAATTTTCAAATCACAAATGGAAGATAGTCCCTCCAGTACAACTCCAATTTTGTGGGGTGTTTGCTTTCCTGGCTACGCGACTCTTTAACCCTTTACCTGACATGAAAAGCAGACGATACTTGTAAAAAAATTCTTGAATAACTATTTTTGTAAAATTTTTTGTCTCAAAAACATAGGTTATGACCCCTCTCTGGAACGAGCTCGACGAGCTCGTTCCAAAGAGGGGTCATAACCTATGTTTTGAGACAAAAAATGAAAAAAATAATGAAAATTAATTGGCGATTTTTGTGAATAGCGCTGGGCGGTTTTGGCCCTGGGTGAGTTTCGTGAAGCGCCGGTCGCTATGATTTTATGTTATATTTTCGTTTTCCGCGTGGTTTAGTGTTGCTGTAGATGGGGATTAGGCGTGTAATAAAAATCATTTTCCTCTCTCATCCGCCACTCTAACTATTAAGGATCCTGTTCCTTTGGTCAAAAGTTTAAATGCAAACATGATTTTCAACATTTTAATGTATTTAATCTTCTGATTCGTATTCAAATTCGTATTTTTAGTCGCCATCTCCACGAAATGAGACATGAGCCTCAATTTATCCCTCTGCTTTTATTTTTATCATATTAAAAAAGAAGATATGTTTTTCTTTATCGTACTCCCCGAATGTCAAGTGTGACGTTTTCACTGTGAAGGAACGACTCCTTGACTTTGCGTGCTCTCCCGAGTCCGGAAGGTAATTTTGAATACAGTTTTTGATTCTCTCACAGAAATATTTTTTTTTAAATTTTCTCGGGAAGAAAGTGAATTAAACTGAATTTGCGTAAGTATTTTGTTTCTTTCAGATTGCGATCTTGTCGCTACTATTAAGTAGAACAATGATGTGTCGATAACACGAAAAACAACAAGCAGAAGTGTACAAAATTTAGCATTTTGTGATTTTATTTTCGGTGCCCCTTTCCGTAACAAGAAGTCACAGAAACTTATAATATCCCATATAGCAATCTGATAATATCAAAAATAGAAATAAAGTGTTTGTCTCCTTTTTGGCACCTTTGTGGCACCAAAAGAGTGCACATTTTGGGGGACCCACAGTGCAACACCATGTACAAGGCACGGTCTATAAAGTTTGGGAATACTAAGCCAACTAATCGAATGGCCAATTTATAGACCGTTCCTTGGCATCAACACTGACAAGGTATACTGCCCTAGTATAAGTATGTGGGAATACTGGGAGACTTGATTGTTGTTTGTTCACTGCGTAGCTATACCCCTTGTTGGTCTCCGTTGTGGGTGGGAGCCGGGGCATTGAACTTATTTTTCTTCTTAACATGGCAAATCAACACACACAATCAAAACGACCCATTTCTATCACTGGACTCCGGAACTCTGACTCTGAGGATGAATTGATTCAGTCGTTAATGCCCCCAGAGGATAATGTTTCCAACTTTATGGTGTTGATAAACTCTTACACAGAAAATAAACGGCGAGAAACAAGTCAGTTTTAAAGAGGCTAGGGACATCGTAACATCATTGCCTGGCATGAATACACCAGTGCCATCTTATTACTCAACTTTAAAACAAAAGAAATCAACCATGCTAATTGCATTAACCCTTTACCCAACGAATCGCCCACACCCGCCCGCGTAATATGCAAATTCAGTACGTTGAAAAAATATTATTTTTCCACAAATTTCAACAAAACCATATCATGTGACCCCTCGTTGGAGCGAGCTCATCGAGTCGTTCCAACGAGGGGTCACATGATATGGTTTTGTTGAATTTTTTTTTAAAATTTGAAAACATGATATTTAAAAAAATAAATTTTGATATCGTCTGCGTTGGGTAAAGGGTTAAAACCGAATTTACTTGACCCAGGGGTACAATTCCAACCTCTCAACAGGGTTTTACCGCAGAAAGCAACAAACAAATTAAGCCAAGGCCAACACAAACAAATTGAACAGACCGTGAAAAACCTAAAGGATAAAACGAACAAGAACAAGTAAAATCTATCAAGAAGAGACAAAAACAAAAACTGAAAATCAGCCCAGCAAAACAAAAAAAAAAGAATGACAACACAATTACCAAAACCAGTACAAACACAAAAATTAATACTGCAAAACATGAGTCAGAGATGAAAACAAGAACATTTATAAAAATAGAAAACAGATAACGAAAAACAAAAAGCAGTTACCAAACTAAACACCCAAAGCTCTCCAATATCATGTTACTTGCAACAGATCTGAGGGCTTTGAACTCTTGGACGTATGTGACAGCATCGGCGAAATGTTCGGGCAACTGTGCTTAACATCTCAGAATAGATCCCCGGGAAATAAATCACAAAACAAATTTACCGGGGCTATTTCGCCCATACGTTCACCATCTTAATCTCCAATCAAATATGGATAATACAACCCAAACCAATATAACCAATATACAGTACAACTATCGAGGTTTTAGGTCGCATTTTTCACGAACTGGGCCTTCCAAGCCAAACGTATGCCCCTGCTGTTTTTTTTCCGACAGGAGACACTTTTAAAAAGTCTGATACTCAAGATCATCGGCTTTCAGACATCAGATTTCATATAATGCCTGGGCAGATGAAAATGATCTTCATGTTCGTGGATATTCTGTCGTGGTTATAAACGATATTATTAACAGTTCTGTACCTTCGCAATCAAATTTACAGGCTGTAGCGGTACGCCCAACTTTAGATAAGACACCCACGTTATTTGTTCAGTTTACCTGTCGCCAAATAAAACTCTGCAGCCGATTTATCTTAAACAACTGATTCACCAGCTACCAACTCTCATAGCACACTCTGGCTTGCATCCTGCAGCAAACAAGATATTAAAAACAAAGCAATTGAGGAACTTGTTTCAACATATGACGTGTGGTTGTTGAGAAATGTAGATGACCTTATCTGCACCCGCATCTGGTTCGTACATATCAATTGATCTTACAATTGCATGCCCTTCTATCTTCCTGGAGTTTTTCCTGCAACGTAGAAGAGTGACCCACTAATTCAATTATCTTGTAGAGTTTGCTTCCGGTGAATGGGTTCCCCAGTGGAAGTTTAAAAATGCTGACTGGGACACTTTCTCATCGCATTGTTCTGAAGAAGACATTTAAGGAAAGTGACGACCAAAGAGAATAATTCACTAAAGAAGTGTTTGACATTGCAAACACAATCATTCCTAAAACCACGGCAAACACAAACCGTTCCACAGACCATGGTCTGATAATGATTGCAAACAGGTCATAAAGGGCCGTGAGAAAACTGATGGGGAATTTAACAAGTCACCAACATTAAATAATTTGAACATGTTACGTATACGGGCAAAAACAAATAAAAAAAGTAAAGTTCTTGGGAAACCCATCTTTCTAAACTTGACCAGCACATTTTGGAAAGTGATTAGAAAAGTAAAGAAACAAACTCAACGCCTAGAAAATAACAACACACTATTCTCATCAAAAATATAATTATCAAACAAACTGGGTTAAACTTTTTCTAAACACTCGTCATTTGAAAATTGTAATCCGTAATTTGTTAAAATTAAAAAAAAGGCAGCAGGAAAAAGGAAAAAAATCAAATTTACCTCTTGCCATTTCGAGGATTACAATGATATTTTATAAATAGAAGAGTTAAATAACACTTTGTATGAAGCAAGGGATACTGACGCTGAACCCGATAAATAGAGATTATTACCATTATGTGGATGTACAAAATATGTATCCGAGTCGAGCTCCGGGTTCTAAGGGCAGATCACGACGAGTCGAAGACGAGTCGTGATCTACCCTTAGAACCCGGAGCGAGGACCGGCAATTTCAAATTTGTGTTAGGTCCACGTTATTTGACTCCTACGAAAAAGAATTGAGGGTTCCGCAGGATAGCATTTTTTATTATACGCAAAACGATAGATTATCGAAGAAATTGCGGAAAGATAGAAATCGTATCCCCCGACTGTGAAGATATAGAAATTTTCACTTTCATTGTTTCAATCAAAATGACGGCTTTCAAAGCATCACTTCATGGTATATACGAGTCAAATTATCACTGGAAATGATCAGTTTGTTCTAAAAACGTATAATGAAAAATAAATCTAGTGTTTTCGAGTAGATCCCGATCATTTCCAGCAATAATTCAACTCGTATTCACCTTGGATTGATGCATGAAATTCATTAGTCCAAACATGGCCTGAAAGTCCGTAATATTAGACTTTGGTTTGGTACGTCCTTTCAAAGGAGGTACCAAACCACAAACTTATATTACGGACTTTCAGGCCATGTTTGCACCAGAAACCCGTCATCTGAACCAGATTGCAAAGCGCTATCTGTTCCGAGTATCAATCAAATCACTTCCGCGTATCAATGATTCAATGCACTGTTTACTTTCATGCATCAATTCACGGTTGAAACGAGTGGAATTAGAGGATTCTTATAAAAAGTGTACAATAAAAGAAAATCTAGTGTTTTTGAGTGGATACCGAAAATTATCTCACTCGTAACCGAGATAAATGGTTATTTCCGATCGCTCAAGCGCTCGCGAAAAATACACCTTTGTCTCGTTACCTCATGAGATAATTTTCGGTATCTTCCCCAAAACACTCTATACCCTCTATATCTGTTACCCTTTTCCCAGTGAAAATTAATAACAGCATCGACGCAATGGAGAATTTGGTAATTCGTCACTGTATGACGATGACTTTTTAATTGGCTACAGTAGCAAAAAATATGAATACCATCGAGCTAAAACTTCAGCTGTGTTTAACCCATTACCTAAACTGAAAAGCAGACGACACTTGCAAACAAAATTCTTGAATAACTAATTGTTTTCATTTTTTTGTCTCAAAAACATGGGTTATAACCCCTCATTGGAACGAGCTCTATGAGCTCGTTCCAATGAGGGGTTCATATCCCATGTTTTTGAGACAAAAAATGAAAAAAATAATGAAAATTATTTGGCGATTTTTGTTAATAGCGCTGGTCGGTTTTGGCCGTTACGTTGGAAAAAGGGTTAAATAGAATTAAAAAAAATGGGCCACAGAAAAGGATTTTAAGTTTTCAAAAACCAAAACTAATTCTGTACATTTTTGTAAGTTTCCGAAAGATCACCTCGATCTGGAGTTGAAAATAGGTGGGCGCGCTACTAAAGTTATTAAAGAAGTGAAATTCTTGGGTTTATTGTTTGACAACACTCCTCATATAAAACAACTAAGAGAGAGATGTGAAAAGGCACTGAATCTCCTCAAGGTTGTTGGTAGCACGGATTGGGATGGTGACTAAAAAAAACATTACTCCATCTATATAGATCACTTGTTACATCAAAATTATATTACGGCTGTGTAGTTTACGGCTCTACAATAAGATCGTACCTCAAAGCACTTGATGCACTTCATAATAGTGGTATTAGAGTTAGTTTGGGTGCCTTTCTTACATTACCAATAAATTCAAAGCTTGTTGAAGCTGAAGGGCCTCTCCTGAGAAGTTCAAAATTAAACTAACACTCAAATATGTTTCTAAACTGTTTGGTAAGCCATCAAACCCTGCTTATAATTGTGTATTAGATCCTCAAAATATTGAATATTTTAACCGACACCAGAAGCGCATTCCTCCATTGGGAATTAGAATTAATCCCCGCATGGAGTGCCACGCTTGAATCTGATATAAAAAGAGAAGTGTGAACCACATATATTCCTCCTTGGCATCTTAAAAAAGCCCACAGTTATTTCGGATCTTGCTTACACCAAAAAGTTTGAAACAAATTCTTTCTAGTTTTAGTAGAAATATGCTGAACTAAGTCCAAGTATAGTGCTTATACAAAGATCTATACAGATGGATCTAATGATGGCGACAAAGTATCATCAGCCTTTGTTACTCGTGCTCAGATCACCTCTGTCAAAATACGAAATAAACGTTCTGTTTCCTCAGATGAAGTTAAAGCTTTGCAACTAGCACTTGAACACGTCGCGAATGAACAGGAATGAAGTCGATTATCTTTTCCGAATCTCTTTCCTCTTTATTGAATTTACTAAAATTGAACAACCCTCTCATTTTTTGAACTTACTGAGAAGTTGAATACTCTCATATCTGACCAATATGATGTCGTGTTTACTGGTGACCTGGACATGTTGGTAACACCAGAGCATACAGTGCAGCAAAACAGGCTTTAATAAAATCTCTCACTGATTTGAAAATGCTGTTCAGTGATTTTAAACCACATATCAGTAAAAACACGAAATTTGTTTGGAAGATGGATTTGGAAGATCGACAGATAACAAGCTCCATCGCTTCCGACCAGATATTATCATTACTCGTCTAGTAACCTTTAGAAAAAAAGATCTCATAATTCTGACACTATTTCAAATTTGCCACACCAGACTTACACAATTCTTTCTGTTATATAGTAATATGCGACCAGGGTGTGTTCCTTGTCAGCAGCCGTTGACAATGGAACACATTCTTTTACACTGTTCAGATTTTAATCTTGTCAGACGGCAGCATTTTAATGTTCCGTCTTCTCGAGATCTATTTTACAAACACAAATTCTTATAAATCACTCCTTAGTTTTATTCTTCCTATTTCATCAACACTGCTTTAGTTATTTCATACAAGATATATATACTCTCCCAAAAAAGAAAGTGTGCATGCTAAAAAATAACACTAAAAAAAGATATATATCATTTTCATTCATGGAAATTTTATTCAATCACAGATGAATCAATTTGTGATCAACACGAGAGATTTCATTACGCTACGACGAATACTCTTGGTGCCATGGAGAGTCAAAGACACTAAGGGTCAAATACAAAAGTCATACACTCAATATCAGGTATGACCTCTGTCTGCATCGACTACTGCTGTGCATCTACGCCTCATGGAATCGAACAAGTTAGCATGGAAGTGTTGTGGGATGTTGTTCCATATTCTGATAAGCTGTCTTTGGAGTTCCACAAGCGTTGACGATGCATGGGGAAGCTGACGTTTCATTTCGTCCCATACGTGCTCAATGGATGAGATATCGGGCGAATTTGCGGGCCAGGGAAGAACATCCACTTGTTGTTGCTGCAGATACTGTTGAACAGCACGAGCTGCGTAGGGTCGGGCGTTGTCCTGCTGTAGAATGACGCCAGGGCCGTGACGTAACGTCAAAATCGGATGAATTGCAGGTCTTCGAGGACGTAAGCCGTATGCTCTCAGCCGGTTGATTACTGTTTGAGGATGTATCCGTCTCAGGTTAGGGATGTTCCTGGCTGTCGTCGTTGCCGTTTGTTGCCGGTTCCGGAAATGGACGACACGGATATACCGATCTTGTGCAGGGGTGGTAACTCGGGGTCTCCCGGAGCGGGGTCGGTCTCGAACGTCATCATGTTGTGCATGTCGATGGACTAGCCTGTCTACAGTGTTACGGTGGCAGTTCAAATGCTGGGCAACCTCTCTGTGTGTTCTGTCAGCTCCAATCATACCCAGGGCAAGGAGACGTTGATTCATTGCCAATCTTGGCATGCTAATTTGGAGTCGTTTTAACAGCAGCGCAAGTTTGAATGTAAACAATAGGAAGGCCTTACTTTAGTGTTTAAATACCCAAGGATTCACACTGCTGCATGAATTTTCAGACTCTCCACGTGCAAAACATGCCTTTTCACAAACGTGCAGTACGTCATTTAACGTTAATGCAATTTTAACGGGGAAAGCTGTTTTTGTGTTCAATATAACTTATTCATGAACAGGTTAACACTCTTTATACCTACGAAATTATTTTTTTGGAGGTTGATCAATTTCTGCAAAGCACACTTTCTTTTTTGGGCGAGTATATAGAATATACCCATAGTAGCTTGGTGTACCAAATGGTCACCACGAGTGGTGAAGGGTGTTAACCGCGAGCCTTTGGAGCGCGGTTAACACCACTTCACCTCGAGTGGTGAACATTTTTTACACCAAGCCACTTTGAGTATATTTTATTTATACCATGATCTAAATAAACGAATATTCACACGTGCTAATCTGTTTATGTTTACATGAGCACCGGTGGACGGTACTTCCGCTGGCAATTTTAATTGGAAAATAAAACGCCAAAATTACAGGGCCTTTTTCATTTTAATAACATAATATATTATTTCGAGTTATGGATGCTTTATTAACATGAAGCAATACATATTTGTTAATATTTGATGTCTTATGATGTAAACTTATTTAAAAACGTAATAAATAATTACCGGTTTCATTTCATTCTTCACGAGGCGACGAGTGATAAATTTAGACAAGCTTACATTCAAGGCAAGATCACCAAAGATCAACTTTCATGTAGTTCCACTGTAGGTGTAAATTGTAACTACTGAAATCCCATCGCTGGCGGGTTCACCACGGTTGGTGTGAAAAGCTAAAAGTTATGTCAACGGCATTTTATATATAGTAGAATAGTTAAGCATGGTATAAAAATAACACATAGTTTTCATCGCCACGATATAGCCTTACCTGCTGAATTATCACCAATAAATAAATAAATTTCCCATGTACTGGGCAGCTATTAATTTAGAATCGCTAAACTAATGCTATATTGAAATGCAAAGCAGGAGACGTTTAATAAAGTACAAACGTTGAATTAACCGAAAACATCTCTCGAATGAGGACGTAATTCAGTGCAAGTATACTCATAGTTAGAAATATATTCCGAACAGTGACATTTTCACTCGCAGGCTTGTATACATAAACGCCTGTGTTCGTTTCGTTCAAGTAGACGACTTCCTATTTTCGGAAACTGACATTTTTAGACGAATGTCAATACCACTGTATCTGCTGTTTGCTGCCGGATGTCATACAAGATGAACAATTATTGAAACCGACCCTAGTATATAGATTCATGCTTCTTAGCTCTGGATCCCATTCAATTCGATCCTGGAATTGCGACTTTGCGCTTACATGTGTTCTAATTTCATGAAGCAAACAACAGTAACGTTTGAAAGTGCCAACAAAATGTGCAAACGCGCACAAAAAAATCAATGCTGCGGTTTCAGAGAATCCAGAGCAATGTTTGTTCGATTTATGGTTTCTGAGGATTCATTTCATTCGCTGGCAGACATCCTCGGCTTTACCTATCACCAGGCAAATCAAAACACTTTGGTAAGTGGATTTATCCCGGCCATCACGTTAACAACTATCAACTCATCACAGTCACACCTCAATTATTGCAATAGCTAAATCACGGCTTTTTGTTTTGCGGGACAACAGGCAAAGCAGGTAACCAATCTTTTGAAGTGATTACTTGGTCACTTTCATATCGGCCGAAGGCTGACATGAAGTTAACGACGGCTGATATCTCGGCCGATATGAAACTAACCAAGTACTAACCTCTTTTATTTATTAGATATGATTTTCTATCCCAGAATCTGCTCATTATCAAAATCGGCTGATATAACTTCAAACGCGGCTGATATGACGACCATCTCGGCAAATATGAACCAAGACAGAGTTGTTTCCTTTGATGTGTTACCAGGGGCAATTATTTCGTTTACATTGTAATCGTTCACTGTCATTCGTCGAACGCAATCAGCTAGTAAAATTGGCGTTACCTGGAAAAAGTGAGTAGTTTTTGTATGGTGGGGAATTAATTATGGCAATAAGAATTAGGTGAAAGAGGAGAAAAACAGACAAGAGTTGAATACATAATTCATACCAAATTAAGATTCAGAGTTGTAAACAGGGATTCGTCGAGTACGAGAAGAGATAATTGAGCTCTCCACATTTCACGGCATCCCTACTATGGAAGGCAATACAACAGCTCAACTTGAAGAGGAAACGTCGGATTTTGTGAAAGGAATGAGCAAAAATAACACTACCAGAAAACTGTAGTAGATCGGAGAACATTTTGTAATTATTTGTTATGGATTAATAGATAAAGGCCTAAGTGCCACGTCCCCTGAGTTCCAATGTGTTCTATGTGCCTACTGGCGGACCTAGTGGCGTGCCTACTGGCACATAGAACACATTGGAACTCAGGGGACGATCAGCCATCGGTAACTTCACATCAGCCTTTGATCATCGGCGTCATATTCAGTCTTAAGCTGATAGAAAATTACCTTAGGCTGATACCTCGGCTGATATGAAACTAACCAAGTAATAACCCCTAATGAAAATTATTTTTCTATACCAACACAATAATTTCAAAAGTTCTCCGATCTATTAGATGTTTCTGACAGTGTTATTGTTCCGCATTCTGTTCACAAAGGAAATGCGAGACGTTTGGATAGCTCAACTAGAAGATGAAACGTCGGATTTTGAGAAAAGAATGAGAAACAATAACTTTGTCAGAAAACTGTATCACACCTGAGAACATTTTGTAATTATTTGTTTTGGTTTAATAAATAAAGGCCGAGACATCAGCACTGGGTAACTTCACATCATCCCTCCACCATCGGCGTCATATTCAGTCTCAGGCTGATATAAAGTTACCTTAGGCTAATATCTCGGCTGATATAAAACTAATCAAGTAATAACCTCTAATGCAAATTTTTATCCCAACACAATAATTCCAAAAGTTCTCAGATATATTACAGTTTTCTGAAGTTCACTTTCCTCCTAGTTCAACTATGCAAACGTTAGGGTTTTTCCACTTGATAAGCCGCGAGGTTCGGATAGATGGAATACCTCTTCTTCCACTTGGCAAACCTTCTCTTACGATTCGGAACCTTTGTTCGTGTTGAATTTTCTGTACAACACTCTTCTTTCGTATCTTCCCCCACCTTATCTTTACTTATTGCGATAATTAATTCCTGAACATACAAACACTTAACTTCAAACTACCCCAGTATGCCTAGTAAAGCCATTTTTCCTGATTTCATTCGACGAATAACAACGAATGATTTCGATGTCAAAAATGCTAACGCCTGGGGGAGAAACACTCCAGCTTGATTCATATCGACCGAGTTCCGTGTCACATCGATCAACTTTGAAGCCACATCAGCCGAGTTTGATAATGGACAATTCTGGGAAAGAAATTCATATCGAATAATTCCACCCGAGCAATAATTGCAAATTTGTTGCAAAGCATAACCAGCACCAGCAAAGTTTCAGCCAATGGACCTCCGGGTTATACCCGGAGGTCCATTGGCTGAAACATGGCTTATGGTTTTTGACAATATGTACAAAATTTGAAAGTTATAGCTTGGGTGATATCTCCATTCCGCGGGTGATTTGGTTACAATCCACTCTCCACGTAATGTATTTCAGTTTTCTGAAGTTGACTCTCCTCCTAGTTCAACTATGCGAACGTTTCGGTTTTTCCACTTAGGAAGCCGCGTTGTTCGAAAAGCCGAAATACCTCTTCTTCCACTTGGCGAACCTTCGCTTACGATTCGGAATCATTGTTCGTGTTGAATTTTCTGTACAGCTCCCTTCTTTCGTATCCTCCCCAACCTTATCTTCACTTACTGCAATCATTAGTTCCTCGTCATACAATCTACCCCAGTGTGCCCGGTAACGCCAATTTTGCACGATTTCATTCGACGAATAGCAACGAATGATTTCAATGTCAAAAATGTTGTGTCTAGTAAAAAATCCCTGAGAAACACTCTAGCTTGGTTCATATCGACCGACATCCGTGTCACATCAATCAACTTTGAATTCTCGTCAGCGGAGTTTGATAATGGACAATTCTGGGAAAGAAATTCATATCGAATGAATAAATACACCATAAAGCCTCAAATCACTTTCTTACTTCGCTTTTCCCGAAAAAAATTTTTTTTTTTCATTTTTTAGACTTTAAAACATAGTTTATGGCTCATTCGGTCGATGTCAACAATTTCGTGACGAGGGGCATAAGCAAATAATCAAGCAATAATACAATTTTAATGACAACATTGTGTAAACAATGCTGGTGGGATGGAACCGTTACATCGGGAGGATGGTTGAACTTTATTATTTTCCTTCAATTTGATGGATTGCAAAATTTGGTAAACACCCTCCTATCTATTTTTCCGTTTACGTTTACAGGAAATGAATTCATAAAAAACGATGTACTTTGGTTTGTAGTATATAGTAAGCTTTTCGTCGAAAATCGTTGATATGTCCACTTTCGTCATACGTTGTCCAGGTTTAAAGACGATGCAGGCACATATTTTCTCATAAAGTATGTCACCGAGAATCGCGACAACCAATACTTCGTCAATCTGAGGTACATTGAGACGTTCAATAGTCCTGTCTACTTCAGAGGCGTGTATCGTGTCGCCGTCACGTTGAACATAGTTTCCAACACGACCAATCACAGTTTCCCGCTGTCTGATATATAGCCAATATCGCCCATGCTATGCCAATATGATGGCATAATGGAACGGTCTGTTACTCCTCGTCGCCTGAGTGCTAGAATGTCCTATGTCCCCTATGGGACATAGGACATTCCAGCACTCAGGCGACGTCCTGTATCACCCACATATCCGACAAACATTGCATTACTGCGTACGAAGATGTTGCCTGTTGTGTCTCTCGGCACTACCTTAATATTCTCATCTACAACCTTTATTTCTACGCCAGATGATGGGTATCCCGCAATGTTATCTTCTAAACGCATATCTCCTCTTACTTTAATTCTAGAAACATCTCCCAGTTCTAGACTTCCATAACAACAAAGAAGACAGTTAGTGTCTGTCAATAATTTCTGGAATTCCTTTTTAGCCGGTGTACCTGTAAGTACAATAGTATTTACACAAGGCGGAATGCTTTTGTTTTCTTTTGGTATTATGTTCATAGCCCTCGTTATAAATTCGATCATAGTGCACGATTCTGTTTCTATGTACGATAACATTGTATCCACAGGTAACTCATCCTGATAACTTGATATCGTAACTCTTGATCCCCCAGAATACACCGGCACAATAGGTGATCCACCTATCCAAGAAAATTCTGCGTTTGAGAACACTTTGTCACTGGTATTTAAGAGATATATGCTGTATTTAATCAAGTTTAAATGGGTGTGTGAAAGTAGTTTTGGCCGCCCCGTTGTACCAGACGATCGCATGATGCAGGCAATGTCATCAGGTTCGATGTCGTCTGCATCTATTCGAGTCTTTGATGTAGATATCTGCAAAAGATTTTCCAAACTCAAAAAACCATCACAGTCTGTGTCTACAGCTACAGCTACAGATATCACATGCCTAACAATTTTTATATCCATGTTCTTATCTTCATAATCAATAAACAATGCCACTGCACCAACTTTTTTAATTATGTATTCCAGATCTGATCCGCTCTGTTCAACGACATAGCTACTCACTGGAACCGCACCAACCATCATCAAACCAAATACCACAACTAACCACTTCATTGATTTAAACAATACTCGTTCTCTCTCCATCAAGAGAATAAAATATAACAACCTCTTTATTGGGAATGGTTCTTGCTGTGTGTTCTAGCTGCTGTGGGATTGCTCTGTAATCGACAGCGTTACTTTTCAGCGAGGCAATGTAACTCAGGTTACCCATGTTGAATCAGCTGAAATAAGAAAAAAAAGCTTCTCTAAGATATATTATCGTTTGCAAGTGGTACCTTGTTATTTTAATTTTAATTTAGACCTGAAAAAGTTTATCAGACCATCCCGCAAATCTTTGGAACCCACATTGAAGAAGCCTTGAGAGGGTTGAATTAATGATATTCATACAGGAGTTAGAGAAATGTTTTTCAAGAAACTAGAAAAAAAAACATATGTGCACAACATTGAAAAGGTTTGATCAATGCATCAATACAATCTTTGAAGGTCACACTGAAGTCTTGAGAGGATTAAATTGAAGACATCCATACAGGAATCAGATAAATGTTTCCAAAAATCAGAAAAACATATATGTTGACAGAACAAAAAGGGTTCAACATAAAATAAAATCTTTGGAAACCACAATGAAGTCATGAGAGGGTTAAATAAAAGATATTCACACAGGAATCAGATCAATTTTTTCCAAGGAAAAAGAAAAAAACATATATGTGCACAGCATTGAAAGTGTTTGATCATGGCATCAATACATTTTTTGGAGCCCACATTGCAGTCTTGAGATGGCTAAATTAAAGATATGCATACAGCATTCAGATAAATGTTTCCAAGAAACCAGAAAATAACATATATGTGCACAGCAGTGAAAAGTTTCATGATGAAATAAAATCTTTGGAAAAAACACATTGAAGTCATGAGAGGGTTAAATTAAAGATATTCATACAGGAATCAGGTCAATTATTTCCAAGGAACCAGATAAAATATATATGTGCTCAGCATTAGAAGTGTTGATCATGGCATCAATAATTTTTTGGGAGCACACATTGCAGTCTTGAGAGGGACAAATTAAAGATATGCATACAGGGATCATATAAATGTTTCCAAGAAACCAGAAAAAAACATACATGTGCACAGCTGTGAACGGTTTCATGATGAAATGAAATCTTTGGCAAAAACACATTGAAGTCATGAGAGAGTTAAATTAAAGATATTCATACAGGAATCAGGACAATTTTTTTCCAAGGAACCAGATAAAATATATATGTGCTCAGCATTGGAAGTGTTGATCATGGCATTAATAATTTTGTTTGGAGCACACATTGCAGTGTTGAGAGGGACAAATTAAAGATATGCATACAGGGATCATATAAATGTTTCCAAGAAACCAGACAAAACATACATGTGCACATCTGTGAAAGGTTTCATGATGAAATGAAATCTTTGGCAAAAACACAGTGAAATCATGAGAGGGTTAAATTAAAGATATTCATACAGGAATCAGGACAATTTTTTTCCAAGGAACCAGAAAAAACATATATGTGCACAGCAGTGAAAAGTTTCATGATGAAATAAAATCTTTAGAAAAAAAAGTCATGATATGGTTAAATTAAAGATATTCATACAGGAATCAGGTCATTTTTTTCCAAGGAACCAGAAAAAAACATATACAACATTGAAAAGGTTTGTTCATGGCATCAATTAAATCTTTGGAACCCACAATGCAGTCTTTGGATGCTTAAATTAGAGACATGTATACAGGAATCAGATAAATCTTTCCAGCATTGAAAAGGTTCAACCTGAAATGAAATCTTTGGAAAACACACTGAAGTCACAAATTTTATGAACAATTTCCTTATTAGAACAATAGTTTACAATGTGTCTGGCAGCAATTTATTATTTTAAGAACAATATGTTATTCTAGATGTCAATCAAAGTTCTCAGTGAATGAACATTTTTACCCAGAATATCTGGGCACCCTGATTGAGCCGGTGGCAATTTTTTTAACCAATTCCTTCTGTCGGTCCTAAGGATGCTTCATATCAAATAACAGTTCTCTGTTCCTTGTGGTTTGGGATATATGAGCTTTTGATTTTTTTCTGTTTTTAGCCCCTGGGGTTGCCTCGGGACTGTGAAAGGTTTTTTTTTTGGTGTGGGGGGGGGGGGGGGGGGGGGGTGGGGGCATCAATCAATTACTTCGGACGCACTTATACTGCATACCAAAGTTGGTTGAAATTGGCCCACCGGTTCTTGAAATAGAAATTTTGGGCAGATCCCAAAATGGATATCCCCAACAGAGAGCCCAGATATTGATCTATCAACTTCCCCTGAACAAATTTAATCTTCTGCACGAAAGCATATTCCATACCAAATATCAAGGCATTTCCTCTGGTGGTTCATGAGCAGAAGATTTTTAAAGGTTTTTAAGCTTTTGAGGAATAACCCAGCGCCCGAATATGGCAGCTGCTTCATTTAAACAAAATAGAATGGGTATACTCCATAGATGGTCTGTGCAATACATATTTGCATTTAGCCTAGTGGTTGTGAAGAAGATGTCAAATTTGCAAAATGTTAACGGACGACGGACGCCGGGCAAAAGTGATGGCAATAGCTCCCACTGATTTGCAGTCAGGTGAGCTAAAAATAAAATAAAAAACGTCCGCCCACTTGCAGGTTTACAAACAAATGGCCTGAGAAACAGAAGCTCTACTTTATAGGGCCTTACTTATTTATGTTAGCGATGCGTCGATTAACACTAACTGTTAAAGACAGATCTGTCTAATACAGCAACAGCAAAATTATGGTCGATAGCCGGTGACTTCATGTCGGGTTTTAGTACCTTTGTGATATACAATTGTCCGTCAAATTAACTCTGGAGTTAAAGATGACTTCCGAAGTGAATATTAGGGCCTTCCTTGTAAACCTTGACGCTTTCAGTGAACAAAATGGTGGCATCCATATCATCATTGACACAACGTCCTCTGAGTTCCAATGTGTTCTATGTGCCAGTAGGCACATAGAATACATTGGAACTCAGGGAATGACAATATTGCGGACATGAGCTAGGGCTGAATGGTGTTAGGATTTTAATAATTCTGACTGTTTTGAAACCTGTCATTCAAATTTGGGCAATGTAGAAGGCTTAGAAATTTGATCGGAAAGGTGCTACCTTATATATTGGAAGGTGCGGTTCCTGTATACATGTCTTCTGTAATTGTTCTAAAGTCTGTTTTAAATAAGGATTGGGAATTGTCAAACACTGGGTTCTGCGTTGTGCGAAGTGTGAGTACAGAGAGTTTCCTTTTTTAAAAAACAAATTGATGTAATATTATTTGATTTGTGGCAAATGAAAGACTCGCATATACAGAAAGAAATCGGTCCAACATGTTGACTGATAAAAACGTTTTAATTGCTTGGTAATTAAGCAAATGGAAACGCGGTGGTTCAGTGGTTAGAGCATTAAGCTACAAACGGAAATGTCTACGGTTCGGTCCCGACCAGCGGTAATGGAGTTGTATCCTCGGTAAGGCACTTCATCCCGACAGCCCATGTGGGGGCTCAGAGGACCAGTGTACTAAGGCGTTCTTTTGCCTTCAACCAGTGCTAATTCCGATTGCACGGGGCTAGTGAAATAGCGAGTCTGACATTTGCTCGTCTCTGCTCGATGGTTCTCGCTGGGCACTCCGACTTCCTCCATCGGAAAACTGCCCGACACGGGGTGATTCTGGCTGTAGAAAGTATCGATAATCCCCACTAAATAGGAATGTAATAAATTTAGTAAATAAATCACGCGTAATAACTTTGGTTTTTTTAGTTTGTTTTAAAGTCTTGTAAGTTGAAAATTAAACTTCGTTTATCACTTATTCCAAAACAAGAAGATCATAGAGGATCACCCACATACTGGTATATATCAGAGGTGGCCCATGTACCTAGGTACAGTTAAAACTAGAAGTCCTGTCAGGAAATGCGCACAAATAGCATGGTGATATGCGCCTTAATGTGCGCTTTATGACCCAATTGAAACTATCATATTCTGTACATATGGCCTGTGCACAGGCAATGTTTCAGCCAATGGACCTCCGGGTAACCCGGAGGTCCATTGGCAGACACATTGCATGTGTTTGCTATGAGTAACCAGTAGAACCTGCCGTGCTTTGGATGCCATTCGATGTGGCAATTGCGCGCAATTCTAACGCGCAATAAAGCCTAGATAAGCGCACTATTCGTGACAGGACTTCTAGTTTTAACTGTACATGGTAGGAATACAATAGAGAAAGTTATATTTGGGACTCACGTACCTCTACATTGAGGAAAGTGCATTCTTTCTGCACCATATTTAAAAAGATTAGTTTCGGCCCGGTGATAAAAATTTGTTACATACCGAGTCAAAATGTGCACTTTTCCCGAACTTACATGGAAATAACCAGTGACCATCATTATAACTAGCTTGCATCAAAATAACCAGTGACCATCAAAACAAACAATTTACATCAAAATATATATGACCACCAAATAACCAACTTACCTCAAAATAACCATTGACCATCCAAATAACCAACTAACATCGAAATAACCATGACTATCAAAATAAATAACTTACATCAAAATAACCAACTTACATCAAAATAACCAACTTACGTCAAAATAACCAACTTACATCAAAATAACAAGTGACCAGCAAAATAACTAACTTACATCAAAATAACCAACTTATATGAAAATAACCAGTGACCATCAAAATAACCAACTTACATCAAATAACCAACTTACATCAAAATAACCAGTGACCATCAAAATAACCAACTTACATCAAAATAACAAGTGACCAGCAAAATAACCAACTTACATCAAAATAACCAGTGACCATCCAAATAACCAATGACCATCAACATAACCAACTAACATGAAGATAATCATTGATCATCCAAATAGCCAACTAATATCAAAGTAGCCAGTGACCATCAAAATAACCAACTAACCTTAAAATAACCAGTGACCATCAAAATAACCAACTAACATCAAGATAACCATTGCCCATCCAAATAACCAACTAACATCAAAATAGCCATGACTATCAAAATAACTAACTTACATCAAAATTACCAGTGACCATCGAAATAACCAACTTACATCAAAATAATAAGTGACCATCAAATTAACTAACTTACATCATCAAAATAACCAACTTACATCAAAATAACAAGTGAGCAGCAAAATAACCAACTTACATGGCAATAACCAGTGACCTTCAAAATAACCAACTTATATCAAAATAACCAGTGACCTTCAAAATAACCCACTTATATCAAAATAACCAGTGACCTTCAAAATAACCAACTTATATCAAAATAACCAGTGACCATCAAAATAACTAACTTACATCAAAATAACCAGTGACTATTAAAACAACTAACTTACATCAAAATAACCAAATTATATCAAAATAACCAGTGACTATCAAAACAACTAACTTACATCAAAATAACCATTGAACATCAAAATAACCATTGACCATCAAAATAACCATTGACCATCAAAATAACCAGTAACCATCAAAATAACCAGTGACCATGAAAATAACCAACTAACATCAAGATAACCATTGACCATCCAAATAACCAACTAACATCAAAATAATCATGACTATCAAAATAACTAACTTACATCAAAATAATTAACTTACAACAAAATAACAAGTGACCTTCAAAATAACCAACTTATATCAAAATAACCGGTGATTATCAAAATAACTAACTTACATCAAACTAACCAACTTACAACAAAATAACCATGACTATCAAAACAACTAACTTACATCAGAATAACCAACTTACATCAAAATAACCATTGACCATCAAAATAACCAGTGACCATCAAAATAACCAACTAACATCAAAATAACCATTGACTATCAAAATAACCAGTAACCATCAAAATAACCAGTGACCATCAAAATAACCAACTAACATCAAAATAACCATTGACCATCCAAATAACCAACTAACATCAAAATAACCAGTGACAATCAAAATAACCAGTGACCATCAAAATAACCAACTAACATCAAGATAACCAGTGACTATCCAAATAACCAACTTACATCAAAATAACCAGTGATCATCAAACTAACTAACTTACATCATCAAAATAATCACCTTACATCAAAATAACAAGTGGCCAGCAAAATAACCAACTTACATGAAAATAAACAGTGACCATCATTATAACTAACTTACATCAAAATAACCAGTGACCATCAAAACAAACAAATTGCATTAAAATATCCAGTGACCATCCAAACTAACTAACATCAATATAATCATTGACCATCCAAATAACCAACTAACATCAAAATAACCATGACTATCAAAATAACTAACTTACATCAAAATAATTAACTTACAACAAAATAACAAGTGACCTTCAAAATAACCAACTTATATCAAAATAACCAGTGATTATCAAAATAACTAACTTACATCAAACTAACCAACTTACATCAAAATAACCAGTGACTATCAAAATAAAACTAACTTACATTAAAATAACCAACTTACATCAAAATAACCATTGACCATCAATCAAAATAACCAGTGATCATCAAAATAATGACTAACATCAAAATACCCATTGACCATCAAAATAACCAGTAACCATAAATAACCAGTGACCATCAAAATAAGCAACTAACATCAAAATAACCATTGAACATCAAAATAACCAACTAACACCAATAAACCAGTGACCTTCAAAATAACTAACTTACATCATCAAATAACCAACTTACATCAAAATAACCATTGACCATCAAAATAACCAACTTACATCAAAATAGCCAACTAACATCAAGATAACCATTGACCATCAAAATAACCAACTAACATCAAAATATCCATGACTATCAAAATAACTAACTTACATCAAAATAATCAACTTACATCAAAATAACAAGTGACCATCAAAATAACCAGCTTACATCAAAATAACCAGTGACCATCAAAATAACCAACTTACATCAAAATAACTAGTGACCATCAAAATAACTAACTTACATCATCAAAATAATCAACTTACATCAAAATAACAAGTGACCATCAAAATAACCAACTAACATCAAGATAACCATTGACCATCAAAATAACCAACTAACATAAAAATAACCATGACTATCAAAATAACTAACTTACATCAAAATAATCAACTTACATCAAAATAACCAACTTACATCAAAATAACCAGTGACCATCAAAATAACCAACTTACATCAAAATAAACAGTGACCGTCCACCTTTACCAAAGACCTTGCTAAAGATGAAAAGATATAACTGTGCCACAGATTATGAGATGTCATGGTGTAGTTGCAACAAAAAGACTCACCTCTTCTGATGCATGTAGAAAATGCCAGGGAAATAATTACTGCAGCAATGTCAATTGAGATTAATCTGGAAATCTAATTTCTCATAGGCAGGCCCATTTATCAGATCTCTAAATTATCTGCACTGACATTGCAGCAGTTATAATTTTATATTTAATATGAAAATACGTGACAAGTAGTTGTGCCCATCCAATATTGTTAATCTCTGTGAATGTTGCAGAGAGCCCAAGCAATTTGTTTCGGGAAAGAGATGGAATTATATCGTTATATCGCAGACATAGCAGCGGTTATATGTGATAAATAAGATATTGCCAAAACTTGTTGTACAGAGATATGCAATAAACACAGAATTACCCATGTATTTTCATGTGACAACAGATATGGCAACTGTGAAATTTAGAAAGACCGCGGAAGAATCGAACCTGGGACACGCTAGAGTAAAATAACCCTTCATATTTTAAACTGACAAAATATCATAATTCAATGGCAAATGGATTGTTTAGGGTTTAACAAATCTTTCAAAAACCAAGGTTTTATTATGATTGGGAGTTTACGTCAATTTCAAACACTAAGGCGATGTCACGTTGTTAATACCTTGGATGAAGGTCAAACAGATGCACTGGATAGCTAAGAAAAAACACACACCCCTGGCGAGGATCGTCCGAGCTCATCCACACAGACATCCGAATATTCTGATGGAACACGTTTCTCAGAAGTTGCTATATCAATTTGTCCCTATATCCCGATAAATTCTGTCTTTTGACTGGTCAGATTGCCGCGTACAAATAGCAAAGGCAAAGGGTGCACCCAGCATGGAAGGTATATGAAAACGTGCAACACCCAGTGTATATTGCAACGCGAAACATCGGGGGTACATGTATATGGTTTAAATGAAAGCGTTTCGCTTTCGCTCGCCTCGATATAAAAATCAAACAACAACAACAACAAAAAAAAGTCACAAATATTATCAGATTTTCCGACAATTCGATATTGATATATGGAGATTTAATACCTGGATGTCTTATTTAAACATGAAGGTATTAAATCTTCATATATCATACATGTTGGCGGAGATAACTTTTAATATTATCTGGTTTTAAAACACCGAGCCACAGACGATGTGTTTATCCCTTTACCTAACCTGAAAAGCAGACGACACTTGCAAAAATAATTCTTGAATAACTAATTTTTTCATTTTTTGTCTCAAAAACATAGGTTATGACCCCTCGTTGGAACGAGCTCGACGAGCTCGTTCCAACGAGGGGTCATAACCTATGTTTTTGAGACAAAAAATGAAAAAAATAATGAAAATTAATTGGCGATTTTTGAGAATAGCGCTGCCCGGTTTTGGTCGTTACGTTAGGTAAAGGGTTAAATGAGACACCCAGGTATTAAGTCTCCATATATCATACATGTTGACGGAGATAACTTGTAATATCAACAAGTCAACATGAACAGTCAGGTCTTTACTACAGTGTATTAATTAACAACCTGGCTACCAGACATGGGACTATTATATCCAAGAAACCATGCAGGGATGCTGACTGTGAATCAAAAACCTGGCTATCAAAAAGGGCCTATGATAACCTGATCAAGGAACAAAGACGGGCTAAAGGGTACGTGAATATTCAACAGGGTTCAGGAGCTCCAGCAAATCATATTTAAAGTGTGGGTCTGTTATACACCGGGTTTTATGATATCGACAGTTCCCAACTGAAGGCAGATCCATAAGATGGCACCACAAACCACCACACTACAGTGTGCAGCTTCTAGTAAGGAACTGACAATCTCTGCCACATAAGGATGGGAGTATTCAAAATTAGAAGAATATGACAAAATAGAAGATTCTGTTATACCACGGTTGTGATCCCTATTCGGGGAACCCATAACATTTAGCTATATCAATCTGGTTCTCAGAGCAAAGTTAGGGAACTCTCACGGTCGAGTGCGAGTGTCTATTCTACCCCAAAAACACACAGGGTAATCAGTTGGGGAAACAAAAATACAACAACACTTTGTAGTAGCAGGGAACTGACAAGCTTTCTCACATATGGAACCGAGATATGATAAATGATAACATTTATTTTCTTATCGCCAGATATGACTATAGATTTGAATAATCAAAGTACCGGAACAATTCAAAGTATCCCAAAGCGTGGAGACATTTAAGTCATCCCTTAAGTCATACCTGTTCAAAAGTGTGTACAACATCGAATAACCTGTATTTGTGTTTGTATGCATTTCTTTATTTGTATATATAACAGTGTTTGTGAAGCCCGTGAGCACCTTGTGTGGAGACTCGGCTATAAACTACATTATTATTATTATTATTATTACATGGCACTTATTACTAAAAAATCAATTTCTATTGTCCTGCAAAATATCATTCACACATGTGCATAACAGGATAAAACTGCGCCTACTGAGCTTGGGTAATACTAAGTTTTACCAACGTGGCTACCGGAATCATGTTAGATAATTTTTATACACACTTATCTGTGTGTCTCCATTAATGGTCAATAATGCACATGACAAAAATCTCAATACTAGACGTTACTATATCTTCAGGTGAAACCAATGTTGAAACGTGGACACGGTGGATTTGTAGTCACAATAGGACCATGGAGTAATTTTTATTAGCAATTTGTCTCCTGAGTTCCAATGTGTTCTATGTGCCTACAGGCACATATAACGCATTGGAACTCATGGGACGAATTGCATGGCCCGTTTTCGATTAGTTGTAAACAGTTGTTTTAGTTTGAAAACAATAAAATATGCAACAGGATTCGAGTTCAAAATCTTGAATAACCATAACTTTACTATGGTATATAGAACCCATCATATTGTGTGTTTGATTGGGGTTTTACGTCGCTTTCAACAGCTATGTCTATATCACGACGTTAGTTCCTAAGATAAAAGAAGAGTAGCTGAAGCCGATCCACTGGATGATTTAAGGAATCTACCAAACACTGGCGAGGAAATAATAGCTCACCCACACAGGCATCTCAATATGACATCTGAACAAATTCCTCAGAAATTGCCACATCAGTAGCCTGAGATGCCTATATGAACAGCCAGTCTATCGCTGTTGTTTATTAACAACCTGGCTACCAGAGATGGACTTCTTATACACTGACCCATCATAAATCTGATCCATGCGGTGATCGGGAAGATATATTTAAAGACTCATTAATGACAAAGTGTTTGCTCGTAAGTAAAATAAAAAATTATCCATTTGGTATGAATAGGTGAGCAAAATTTGCTTATCATCACATTCCATTATCTAAGAACTGCAGAATGCATTAAAAGCCTAAGGCCACTCAATATATTGTACAAATAAGTACGGTTATCCTAAATAATAGAACTCTTAGACCCCAATAGCAATATTTTGGGGCAAAATCTGTCTCATATAAATATATGGCAAGAGAAATAGTGTTCCAACCTCCCCAAACCAATATGAATGTCAATTTTGCTTCAAAAATTGGGGTTGCAGCTGTATTATAATTCACCAGTATCAATAGACAGTGTCATTTTATCCTAACATAGATGTCAAATATCTTCTACATACTGATGTGGTAAACACTAACCCTGAATGTGCCCCTCCCACAGGTATGCCCCATTTTCATAGGAAAGTATAATATAATTTATAAATTAATTGATGTTGACACAAAACGAACCTCTTGTGACATTCTATTCCCCATTTGTGATAGATTTTAAATCACATTCTGGCTTCTGAAAACATTTCATATTGTATTTTGGTGAATACTTTGCAATTGTTGTAAACAAAAGCCAAGTTTTGTCAGTTAAGGCACCTAGAGTCATGGTATGGTACTGACAAAACATAAAACACTTTATCTTACAATCAAAATTTATTTTGTCTGTATTAACTCCGCAACTGTCGTGTATCCAACCCCTTGATTCGTAATAGATATATCACTATTTTGTGTACTGTATGGGTAAATAATTGTAGAGTTGTGCAGGTGTCCGGAGATATTTTAGACGAGGCGAAGCCGAGTCCAAATATTGGAGGACACCTGCACAACTGTACAATTATTTACCCATATAGTACAGCTTGTCGATAATTTATGTGTTAGAAAGTTTTTCACACCTCCTTTACAGCATCTTTACTTTTGAATGGTTATGATTACAGTACCGTGACAATCGTACAAATATCTAGTTATTGGGACTGTTTCAAAACCGTCCCAATATCCAGATATTGGTACAGTTTTACTGAGCTGTTCTCATCAAAACCGTACTTGGTGTGATTTTATAGGGCTTGTTTTCATGACAGAGAACAAAAGAAATATTAGGAAGCTGTGGATTAAAGATGTTTGTATCAGGGGGTCGGATACAAGCACGTTCCTTTCGCGTGAGTTCCATTTTTTTTTCTTTTTGTCCATCCGTACGAATAAATAGTTCGTTATATATTCGTCTACATTCTTGACTTATCCCCAATATATTGTAAGATAAAATGATTATTACCATTATGTGGATGTACAAAAAATGTATCCGAGTCTTGCTCCGGGTTCTAATGGTAGATCACGACTCGTCTTTGACTCGTCGTGATCTCTCCTTAGAACTCGGAGCTCGACTCGGATACATATTTTGTACATCCACATAATGGTAATTATCTCTATTGATAATAGTTCCCAATAGTGTGGCCAGTACTGCTCATAGCATTATTAAAATGCCCAAAACCCTATCGACACCCATTCTGATGAAGAGTAAAATATGTTTCCAGAGAGGATGAATCAGATATTTAGTTCAGGAATATAGTGCTATTAAATGTTTATTATATACAGCTTATCATGATTATGTGCATATCCTGTGATTTGTATCAGATTCGAGGTGGTGTCCAGAATGGGATCTCAACGAGCCGGCTTTGCCGGCGAGTTGAGATCCCACTTTTAGACTCCACCGAGAATCTGTTGCAAATCACAGGACATGCACATTATCATGTTAATTCATTTATCTAACAATTCAGTCACATAAACAGATTAAATCTTAAATCATTAAAATATTTTTGGGACATAATGTTCGGACGATCACTGAAACATGTATTCATGCGCCTGTTATGATAGCCCGTCGCGCTTTCGGAAACGAGTCGTCTATATGATACGTAATCAGAATAAGTCGTCTATATGATACGGAATGGAACACATTATGTGATACGTACCGTTTCTCGTATTTTTCAGGCCAAAATCAATATGATTGTTAGATAAATATGTGTGAGTGTGTGTGTAGGTGGGTTAGGGGTGTGGGGGGGGGGGGGGGGGGCTAGAGTGTGAAAATAGTCAGCTGCCATTTATTGAACATGTAGAAACAGGCAAATGAAAAGCACAGAAACACTTTATCTGATGGATGAATAGACAGACAGACATGCTGTCACACAATTTGAAAGTCTACATAAGAAAGCTGACTGACATATAATGAAAAATATAGCGAGAAGTATAAGTTTGTCAAACAGGAAAAACTCAGTGGACCCTGAGTGATGCAGTCCCAAATCAAATCGTAAGAAACTGAGAATGTATGCTATTAACTTCAGTTTCCAAACCAATTGTTTCTCATCTGCTGTCAAGTGGGTGAGAGGGGACTTGATTCAAGGAGATAACAATATTTCACAATTGTTACTGTAATTTTGTGCCGTAACATGGGAACCCTGACTACACTAGTACTTAGGTTTCTGTGAAAATTCGAAATTCAATTCGAAAGTCAATATTTGAATTCGATTCGAAATCGGAAAAGCGAATATTTCCGAATATACCTCGGCCATAACCGTGAATGCTTGCAGATTGTAATTGAACACAATATATTATTTTATATTTAGAACAACAGTTGTAGGTGACAGGTACAAACCAGAAAATAAGCAGACTGTCATCTGCAGCATGAGGTCCCCTGGGGGTGAATTTAGTTATGCTACCCTGCACCGCACCCTCTGTTGAGTCAGGGTCTCCAAAAACTAAACAGAAAGAGGTACCCAGAAGATAAATTGGCCCACTGTGGGGATAGCATTATCAAATTCACCCTCTGGGGACCTCATTCGGCAAATGTCGGACTGCTTATTTTCAGGAGGCAGAATTTTTACACCCAGCATACAGCACCGTCAGAAATTATCAGCAAGTTAACCTTGAAGAAATACGTGATCTTTAGGCTCATGCAAAAATTCAAAAATTGATTCGAATGTCAATATTCAATTCGATTCAAAATGAGAGATTTGAATATTTTCGAATAATTTAATCATTTGCCCCGCCTCTGCGTTTGATTGGTTGAAAGCACACAGTGTGAAAGTCGTCAAAATCGTATAAACCAAATCACGTAATGATTTGGAATGTCTACACTCTGGAAGCCCCGCTCACTCAATCCAATTGTCACCGTGAGGGAGTGACAGAAGACTGATAGATGGATAACAAGTTTGTAAACAAAGCTCAATGATCGATTTTTCGTCGCCTCCAGTCAGCGAGAAAATAATGATAATTTCTCGGGACTAATTGAATTTAATGAATACACCGAAGTGGGAGACGAATAAAAGATCATACATCTAAACATGATTTTGGGGGAACTTAAAAAAGATGTTTTTAATGATATTGTTACGTGACTTCCTAAATATCTGTCGTCTGCGATCGAAAATCAAAACAACAAACAATTTGACAATGATTGACGTGACCTGTTTGTGGCACACTTTCCTGAGTTTGACTGTTGTCTTTTGCGAAAATTAAAAGTTTTTCGTTCACGTACACATAGTTTTTATATTTTAATATTACAGCCGGATTAAATTATAAGAAATAACTGTTGTTTTCCTTCGGTTTATGCGATATAAACCGAAAATTTTCAGCACAGGCTTAATCATGACTCGCTATGCAAGTTATGAAGCTTGTGCTGAAAATTTTCGGTTTATATCGCATAAACCGAAGGAAAACAACAGTTATTTCTTAAATATACTTCAGCTATAACCATGGATGTTTACAGATTGTAATTTATCACATTACTTTATATTGAGTATTGTTCTGAGTGGAAACGCAACTGACTTGTAGTGGTAACAGTGTTTGTAGCGACTTATCTACAACTGTACAACGGTTGTATCTACACTGCTACAAACACTATTATTACTACAACTGTTCATTTCAACTTATTGTGCATTATGACCAGTGCCATTTAAAAAAAGTTTCTAACTTTGAAAAATTATTCAGCAGTTCAACTTCAATAAATGATTTGTTCTACCTGATAACATTATTTTATATTGAGTATTGTTCTAAAACAAATCTCCTGATTATTATATAAATAGAAGTACAGTTAAAACGAAAAGTCCTGTCATGAAATGCGCAAAAATAGCACGTTGATATGCGCGTTAATGTACGCGTTATGGCCCAAGTAAAGCTATCAAATTCTGTACATATGGCCTGTGCACAAGCAATGTTTCAGCCAATGGACCTCCGGGTAACCCGGAGGTCCATTGGCAGAAACATTGCATGTGTTTGCTATGAGTAACCAAGAGAACCTGCCGTGATTTGGATGCCATTTGATATGGCAAATGCGCGCAATTCCAACGCGCAATTATGCCTAGATAAGCGCACTATTCGTGACAGGACTTCTAGTTTTAACTGTAGTGTAGACTTTAATTTACAAGCGTGTCGACTCCATTGGTTGTTGAATTATCGTTCCGTTTTAGTCATTTTACATTTTAAAACAAATGGCTTCACGACTGAATGGAGTCGATCCGATTTGAAACAAGTAATTTTCCAGAAAACATGTGATAAAAGTGAGGTATCAGCCATAACAGCCAGGTTCGTTTAAAGATGTTAATCGCTGTAGCTTCGAAGCTACAAAGTCAACAATTCGAATAGTTTCAATCAATAGTTACTATATTCTTTTTTATTTCAATTAAAATTGTGGGAAGTGCTGAGGCGACAAATGCACCTTTCCTAACTGTGTGTCTTTTAATAACCAGGGTTATTATTTCAGAAATAAACTTTTTTTTTTGATGACGTATCCATTAACTGTGATTCGATTTGAAGTTCGATTCGAAATTCGATTCGTTTTCGCCAATTTGATTCGATATTCGATTCGATCAAAATCGACAATTACTGGTACTAGACTACTATGTTGGTAGCTGTGCACAAATACAATTCATTCACATTTGCAACTTTATTATGAGTTTTTTTCCATCTTTAAACAATGGTTACCTATTCTTCTATATATAAAAAGCTTATGGCATAAATTTTAGCTTTACACGCTAATAATGGGATTTCATAGTTAAAATTTACACATACAGTGGAACTACATCCAAGTCGACGTTTGGTGATCTTGCCTTGAGTGCAAACCTGTCTAAATTTGTCACTCGTCGCCTCGTGAAGAGAGAAATTTATTTATTTCTTTATTGGGGTTTAAGGTCCCATACTTAAGCACAATTGCTAATCGAGACCGTTACAGTTTTACGGGTGGAGGAAGCCGGAGGACCCGGAGAGAAGAGAGAAATGAAACCGGCAATCGTTTATTACGTTCTTAAATAAATTTACCTCATAAGATACCCAAAATTAACAAACGTTGTCGCATGTTAATAAAGCATCCATAACTCGAAATAGTGTGTTATTGTGTTATTAAAATGAAAAAGGCCCCGTACTTTGCGCATTTCGTTTTCTATTTCGTTTCGGCGATAAAATTGTGCCAGCGGAAGTACTGTCCACTGGTGCTCGTGTAAACAAAAACAGATTCGCATGTGTGAACATTGATTTATTTAACATTTAAACTCTTATTAATCTGACGATCATGGTATAAATAAAATATACCCAAAGTAGCTTGGTGTACCAAATGTTCACCACTTGTGGTGAACATTTGGTACACCAAGCTACTGTGGGTATATTCTGTATGTACCCCGCTCACTCCCCACATTTGTGCTCCAAAATACTCATTTGATGGAGAAATTGTTTCCAAATTCTTTTAACAGTATAATATTGAGAAAACTTCTAAATACAAGTAGAAAGACGTGCAATATACGTTTTCTGTCTCTGTGTGTTTGAATGGTGATGGGGGTGGGGGGGGGGTGGAATACCCCTTTATCCCTAGTACAATGAGGGGAACCTGTGTTTAAATAAATATGTTAATAGGGTAAAATTGGCTGTTATATGTCGTTTGCCAGAGATCATAGATTAGATTAGATTAGATTAGATTCTTTATTTTTGCGGTATAAACGTACATCTATAACAGAGTAGATTACAAAATTATTCTTACAAAACATAGTGCAAATGAACATACCGCATGGAGATGACATAGCCAGATTGGCTGTCTACCTGCCATCCCCTTGTAGTGAGTATGCTATCTTCAACACTGCAGATTAACTCGAGACTAGACAATGTTCACTATGCCTTGACCCCCGACCCCAATAAAAATTAGTAGTCCACTAATTTAAGTCCGCTTTCAGCACTTCCGGAAGGCCACTATGAGAAACGATGGATGGGACGAGATACTCAGAGGTACTTCAAACTAAGATCCTACTCCTTCTTGGATAAAATATTGTTTTAAACTAAGAGGAAGATGTGGATAATGGTTGTCCTGGTGAGAGAGGTGATATTTTGAGGAGAGTTTAGATGGCCCTATGAATGGTAATAATGGCGTCTGTATTAGAAGTAACTACGCGTTACAGTCATAGTGTGCTCCTGGAGGCTACACTTGCTCGAAATGTGAATTTGCTTGCATTAACTGCCTTTTTAGCATTATATAGCCTTTATTGCTGACTATGACACCAATATCACTGTATTGTAAGATGTGTTGTCCCCCAATGAACATTCAAATGTGAAATAAAGTCCAGAAATAATAAGTAAATCAGGATTGGAAGCCAAAATATATGTATTTCCTACAATCAACCCCAACCCTACCAAAGATACATGTTAGCTCTTCCTTGTGATAAAAGAGTCATTTCTTCAAGATAATTTAATTTTTTGCTTCTGTTGATTCAAAAATATGTGCAATTTGTTCTGGTAAAGAACATGTTTAAACTGTATCAAAACTTGTATTGTCTCCAGGGGGGGGGGGGGGGGGGGGGGCACTAAAAATTTGCAAGACGTAACGTCCTATTTTTTATTCGGCTCCTTTTTACACCTACCCAAACACTACGTGCAAATTTTCTACTACCGTTATCAGATACCCACCCCCACTCTCCCATTAAAATCCAAAATAAACTTATAAACTTAGTAAGCACAGCTGTCTTTAGGGTGGTTTCATAATGTTCTTAACCCTTTACCCAACGTAACGGCCAAAATCGGCCAACGCTATTCTCAAAAAACGTCAATTAATTTTTATTATTTTTTCATTTTTGTCTCAAAAACATAGGTTATGACCCCTCATTGGAACGAGCTTGTCGCGCTCGTTCCAATGAGGGGCCATAACCTATGTTTTGGAAGCAAAAAGTGAAAATATAAAAAAGTAAATAGCGTTTTTCTTGTAGATAAAAGATTAATACAATATAACCCACCTTGAATAGGACAGATAATGTAAATTCTCCCAACTGAAATTAAGCAAATGTCACCCAGTTGTATTTTCTTTAGCCAATCAAATTGTCCAGTTTTGAAATTGACCAATGAAAGCTCCCAACTCTAATTATGCAAATTATAAAAATGTGGCCCCGTTTTATTTTGTTCAGCCAATCAAATTGTCTAATTTTGAAACTGACCAATGAAATTGACGGAAGGCTTTATTTATCACTGATTAATATGAAAACAAAATATCAAATGTTTTAAAGTGAACAAAACGGACTAGTCATATGATAAATTTGTTTTCTCTCAATTTCTCTCTAAAGTGTGTGGTTGTAACCTTCAAGTAAATACGTTTAGGTGTATATTGCATTCCGGAATAGTATTTTTTGGATCAGTTGTATGACGGGTCATGGCGGTGGGTTTTCTGTTAAAGGGGTAGGGCATACTTTGATTGCTTTACCAATATTGACTTGGGTAGCTAACGATGTACTCGCAATGTATATGCTATTTTTCATTTAATCGTTGGTAGTTGACAAAGTATTTTATTTATGTGAATACAATAAAGTGCTATTTGTTACAGAGCAATATATTCATGTGAATTGTATACAAACAAATAATAGAGGTGATGTGTTTCCTGGTCCATGAACCTTGGATATGTCGATGCAAGTGTTCTTTGAAACAAACACTTTCATATGATGTCACTACGGGAATTATTATGGGATTGTCTTAGCTAGTCTCTGTGTTTAATATTCTGCTGTTTTTGATATGGTATTTATGCGCCCATGTGTTCCTGCTGTTGTATTAAGGGGTGGGGGTCGGTTGAATATATGTTTTACCCACTCATCACATCCTATGACCCAGCCTACGCCCCTTGCCCCACCGGTCCTATTCTAGACTAGTAGAAAAGCTGCTTTAAAATTCAACCTTCCAACACAAAAAAATGTTAGAAGACCTGGAATACATATCATTGGAACCTTCAAAAGGATAAATAGAATATATGAGCAAAGTGTTGCAAAATCTATGTGATGGCTAAATGTCACTCATTTTTACTGGCGAAACCATAAGCAAAGCAGAACTCAGAAACGTTTTTTGTTTCTCTAACTGAATGACCAGAACATAGAACAACTTTCCACAAGAAGTGATATCAGTGAAAATGTACAGGACTTGTGAAACTTGAAAGTAGATATAGAATCTGGAAAGGCAAAAATGGATAATGTAAGCTTTGATAATGGGTCTTTCTACAGCAACATTCTACACTCACATGGGCTGGAAGCTGTAAAATTTTAACTAAGAAACAACCAAAGTTAAAAAGGAAAGGCATGGATAATTTTATACTCGAGAGCATAAAATTCATTCTCGAAAACAGCACTTTTAAATTTGGCAGTACGCATTTTAAACAGGTGAAAGTTACAGCAATAGGTACAAGAATAGAATGGCACCCATTTATGCTACACTGATCCTGGCCTACCTAGAACAAAGACTATACTCAAGGATAGAGGATCATTTGGCTTAGAGATCATGCAAAACTGGAAAAGATACCTCGATCACTGTTTCACAATTATCACTGACTTAAAACAAACACTGGGAGAAATCCACCATTCCCTACAAACCCTATACCCGGCAATTAAATTGACAATGGACCAAATCAAACACTCCCTCTCCTTCCTGGATATTCTAATCACGCTGGAAGAGAAAGTACTTCTAACCAGTGGTGGCGCCAGGGGGGGGGGGGAGGGGGTGATTTTGGGAAGGAGGGTAGGGGTCAGGGGAGGCTACACCCCCCCCCCCCCCCCGTCGGAGATTTTTAGTCAGTCCGTCGGAGAGTCTCGTAAACCCGACTTCACGAGAAATTTCCGACAATCGAATGTAGATATCTCGTCTTGTCAGTCTCGAACCCGTGCAGCACTGGAACTTTGATAGAGAATAGTGATTCTCACGAAATTCCTTAATGTCGTTAGTAGTAGGACAGGGTCTAGACGTGCCTCATTTGGGGCACCTAGGCTGGGGGACCTAGGAAGTGACGTCATGCCGCATTGTATTATGGGTATCACGTGGTTGTCATGGTAACCCATGTGGGCGGCCATGTTGTGACGTCATTGTCATGGTGATGGGTGATGTGAGTGCGCATGCGCAGCTCGTGTTGTTAGGGTGATACGTGTTTCCGTCGTCCATTTTGTATGAAGGGAGCCGCCATCTTTGTTTCTATGGTGGCACGTGGTTGTTATGTTACCCAAAAGCTTCTTATAGGGCTAAGAGGTTTATAACAGGTTTGTTCGATTGACTGGGAGTATTTTCTGGAACGTCTTCCCTGTATAATTACCCAAATGAACCCGAGAATGGGCGTAAATCACCAAAAACGACTGTCGTTCGTCAAACTGGCTTTATAGATGAAATATTTCCCGACCTTATTATAATATGTTTACTTTAACCCTTTACCTAAGGTAACGGCCAAAACCGGTCAGCGCTATTCTCAAAAATCGCCAATTTTCATTATTTTTTTCATGTTTTGTCTCAAAAACATAGGTTATGACCCCTCGTTGGAACGTATCATGACTTATGTTTTTGAGACAAAAAATGAAAAAAAAATAGTTATTCAAGAATTATTTTTGCAAGTGTCGTCTGCGTTTCAGGTTAGGTGAAAGGTTAAATAATCAACAAACATACTCAATTTGCTTCTATTTTGGTTTTCCATTTTACCAGTTTTCACTCATTTTCCTTCGTTTTGGGAGGTCAAATGTTATAGCCCCCCTGTCGGAGAGGTCAGCCACCCTGTCGAGAAATCCCCCGGCGCCACCCCTGCTTCTAACAGATATATACAACAGATCAAGAGGTAATAAACGATACCTTCACTTCAGATCATGTCAGCCGGTCATACAAAAAATATACCTTGTAATCCAGCTCGGAGAGTTTGTACAATTGTTGCAAACCAGAACTTAGAACTAAAAAACTTAACAGATTGTATTTATGCAACTCATTCATTTTCTTGTACATAATGTTTATTTATGGTTTATTTACACTATATAATAAAAAAGTCATTGACATATCTGGAATGTGTTGATTGTTATTCATTGAGCTGGGAAAACCTATTAATTAGCCCACATCGGATACGTAGTTCCTCTATAAATAGATTGCATGACCTTAATTGACCTGGACAAATAGTGATTGCGTCACAAAATATTTTTCAGGAGATGTATTTGAAAGATTTCACACTTACTTTGAGAGCCGTTAAAAAGGTCGGTAAAGCATGCAGGTGAGGTCTTTATCAGCTTTGGTCGTAACGACCAAAGCTGATAAATAGGCCTCACCTGTGTGCTTTACCAAACGTTTACAGCAATTATACTGTCTGTGGATTATCTTGTCAGGGGATGGATTTGGTACTTGTGTGACTGTAAGATTACGATCTACTTCAGTTAACCGATTTCTTAACAGTCTGTATACATTTTAGCGTTTGCAGCCACTCACTGCAAAAAATGATCAGAAATCCACAGAAACTCAACCAGTACGAGAGAAATATATAGCTTGCGAAAATATGGTGGGCTCTGGTTCTGCCCATTGTTTCACCAGTAATTGGTTGTGTTAAAAATATCTGCATGCAAAAAAAACATGGCCCGGCAAAAAAGTGGAAGGGCTGAAGACCCCCGAGCCCCCCCCCCCCCTCAAGCCCCCGCCCCCTGTTCTGTCGCCCCTGAATTATCTCACAACATAGACTAGATGTGCGTCGACCAATGACTTATAGAATGTTTCTGGTATCGGATTAAAATAGAACTCTCGCAATGTAATTAACTCTGCCTCTGCCGCAGTGATTATATGCCCATCGTGTTAATACTATTGTGAAGGCGTATCGGGTCTTCGGAAGTATTGTCTCTATCTTGATGGTGTTTGCATAATTGTATCTCCCCGGCGAAGTTTACTGTTTCCCCCCTCGACACTCTCCCTTGACCACACCCATATCTGAGCACTATATTTACATTTGTTGCCCGACTAATATCGTTCATGTATGAGTTTGTTGCGGAACTAACGCTTGTGTAGGTTTTGAGCAAAAATATGTATATGTCACCAGACTGACGCCTGTATATTATCCTATTTTGGCAGTCTGACAACATGCAGTTCTGCAACATTAAAATTATACTCTATATGGTTTTTAGCATATTTCAAAGTTTTCATTATCAACAAACATAAAACACAAGTCCAATTGCATTAACCAAACTAGAGTCGTCCCCCTTGATGGGCTTCTAGTTGCAGCTATTTTGTGAAAAGCGGCGTTCGTCGAAAGTTATCAGTGAGGAAGCAGTGGTGGCCGGTCCATAGGGCCTGGGTGGCCAATGGCCAGGGGCTCCGGGCTCCAGGGAGCCCCCAATGACTCAAAGGAAAAAGAAATTTGTAGTATTTGGGTGGGTGGGGGGAGGGGCCTCTTTAAACAATTGAGCCCCCCGCAGAGAATTTCATAATTTTCAGTCACAATGTGCATAAATGGCATTTTTTCCGCGCGCTGGAATAGAGTTTTTCATCAACACGCCGTTCCGTAGTCTCCGCTTTCAGTAAACCGAAAGTAATACACTATGACAGCTAGTAAAAAAAAATCAAGCGTAATCTACATCTCCACAGAAAACCCAGACATTCATGTACAGAGCTCGATATTGCAAGTGGAATGTGGGATTCTTCCTTTAACCCTTTGCCGAACGCAGACGATATCAAAATTTATTATTTTAAATATCATTTTTTCAAATTTTTCAAAAAATTTCAACAAAACCATATCATGTGACCCCTCGTTGGAACGAGCTCGTTCCAACGAGGGGTCACATGATATGGTTTTGCTGAAATTTTTTGAAAAATAATATTTTTTCAACCGCTGAATTTGTATATTACGCGGACGGATGCAGCCGATTTGTTAAGTAAAGGGTTAACAGACAACTGAATTCTTCTCCTTTCTGGGGTGAAGGATTTGTCGTTTTTCATCCATAATTTTCAAAATTTTCTCACACCGGGCCGCACCATGGTCGCCCGGTGCGTCATGTGTCCGAGGACTCCATCGTAATTATGGCCAAGGGCCTCCAAGGGCCTCAGGCCGCCACTGCAGTAAGTCAGTAATATTTGGCATTGACAAGCGAAAGGAAGTAGTTTTGGTATGGTAAGGAATTAATGATGGCAATTAGCAATAAATAAAGAGGTTATTATTTGCTTAGGTTCGTATTATCCGAGATACCAGATCGCGATAACTTCTCGGTGTCAGGCTGATACGAAATTACCCGAGGCTGATATCTCGGCCGATATAAAACTAGCTAAGAAATAAACAATAAGTAACAGTATCATGTTTAAACTAAAAACGGAAATGTGACAACATTTGAATATCAGTTGTTTTTGTCTGGTTTTCTTTCCCAAGACATGGATTTCCAATATTATATTTATGATATATCTTGCCTCCTACAAGTATCTGGGAATTTCATTGGTTCAAAGACGTCACATGCAGACTGCATATAAAACCATATACTGCCTGTCAACATCAATGTACGCTGACAGCTACGGGTAATCTCCCCTTTGTTCATTGATTATTCAAAATGGCGGCAGCCGATAAACCCTTCAAGTTGAACGATTGAGTGTTGGAAGCCCATATTTAGTCTGAAGTGCAGGTTGGGCAACTTGAAAGGCTTCATATTCCGTGGATGTGTGTCATGTTACCTTCAAAATGAAACTGTTTGGTATGTATGAATTTGCCTTGTTACAATTTATGGGAGAGTGAATTCTCTCATTTATTTTTGATCGCTGTTGTTATTAGTTCTGTGCATCGGTGCAGCAGTCGGTAAGATATATTTGTTACGCAGTTTGTTGGGGCCTAATATGGTATATATGGTGTCAGTTAATTTCATAGCGAAGCTCTCGTCCAATATGAAATTAACTGACACCATATATACCGTATTAGGCCACCAACAAACTGTGTAACTAATCTTATTATGCCAGCTAATGAAATTCGCCAATCACAGCCCCCGAATAGTGGGACGGTACTGAGCCGTATTGGGTCATCTGCAGCCCGAGGTTACCTAATACGAAACTCGTATTAGGTCAGTACCGCCATTTTGTTTCGACGTGGAAATTCCTCACCTCGCGGTGCTTTTATATCCATATTGAAGAAATTGCAGTACAATCAAACGTCCCTCCGTGTCTATATGTCTCATTTTCTCTCGTTTTATAATAAATTTATTGTGAAATTTATTTTCTAAATGTAAATTTAATTATTTGAAGTGAGAAATACTACTGTATTCGATCTACCGATAACGGATAACGGTTCGCCTCGATATTTTAAAAGCTTTAGAAAAAAATATATAACCCATAAATGCGTTGTTAGAAAGTTGAAAAATATATATAGTGTGAATAAATAAACTGAGAAAAAAATTGTCTTATCCCGGGAATAGATTAATTTCATTTTTTCTCGTTGAGCTCATTCTGTATGTTGTGGTAAATGGATAACGTCGCTTCGAAAATGGATTTAATTTCATTGAATAATTATAAGATTGCACAATGATGAAGTTGTAGGAAAATGAATGAAAGTCAATGAGAAAAAATTTGAGATACATTTATTTTGTTCGAATTCTATAAAATCGGACGTTTCGGACATTTTCTGCACACTCAAGACAAAGTGACAGTACGAAGAAAAGCGTCTATCGCTGTTGTCTGTGTTGCCAAGGAAATTATACACAAACAGGGAGACAACTGTGCACGTTTGTTACAACTTACATTGCGTTTTGCACCAGTTTTGAAAATGTGCCGGCCTTCAAATTTGATTGTTATTTTGTTTTCGCTGGCATAATAAATACGTTACAGGACGTTCAGGTGGCGGATACGGTATCATATGAGGCTCGGCAAAAACAATATTGGACTCGGCGTACCGCCTCGTCCAATATTTTCACCTCGCCTCATATGATACCGCATCCGCCACCTGAATGTCCTGTAACTTATAATATCTACCTACAGATAAAAGAGTGAAGAGACCGGATGTAAAAGAGAGGTCACTTTAGTCATCACAGTACTGTATTCTTAGACGTAAATATCATTGTGCTGTTAATTAACCCTTTACCTAACCTGAAAAGCAGACGACACTTGCAAAAATAATTCTTGAATAACTAATTTTTTTCATTTTTTGTCTCAAAAACATAGGTTATGACCCCTCGTTGGAACGAGCTCGACGAGCTCGTTCCAACGAGGGGTCATAACCTATGTTTTTGAGACAAAAAGTGAAAAAAATAATGAAAATTAATTGGCGATTTTTGAGAATAGCGCTGGCCGGTTTTGGCCGTTACGTTAGGTAAAGGGTTAATGCCGACTTTTAATGCATTTCGTTATTTTGAGAACTCATAATAACGTCTTTGTGCAGGAACCAGGTACCAAAACTACGCCTTTCCTTTTCATTTTGCAACTCCCGCCCAGTTGGCTCACTTTGGTCGGTTAATTAGTATCTGTATTATTACATCGACTTGAAGTGCAGGGTTATTGATTCAGTTTGGTGCTGAAAATTTGAAAAGTTTGATATTAATGCTTCAACGGGATACACTGAGGTGGCTATGAAATCAGTACTCTGTGTGGTGGGTAAACTACATGTATTAGGGGTTTTAACCCTTATATGTAAGTCGCAGAGTGGCATTTTCCTACAGAATATTAGTTAGAATATCGCTGAACAGAGACGGCCAAACAAGGGGAGTACATGGGTCACGTGCCCCTCCTCTCTTTTCTACAGACATGTTGCGCAGTTACACGATGAGTTAAAATGGGCGCATGCAAACGTATCAATATACAGACATTCCCATAATTGGCAAATCCAAACAACATTTGGCCGAAGAATCACACCTTCGGTCGCTTCGGTCCATTTCTTCTACTTTAACCATCTTTTCGGGTTGGAAGATGATTGAAGTAGTAGAAATGGACAGTGGCCATACCCGGCACGCTCATCTAAAATGAGAGATTACAGTGTGTCCTGGTACATTTAGATATATACGATTGTAACCTTTCTCCGACTGGACCGAACCAAGGGAGCCTTCAACATCTGCGCCCCTCCACTTTTATCGAGTGGCCGCCCCTTCTGTCGCTGAATCAGTCTTGTCTTCCAATGGAGGCTACTTAATATGTCAACCCTACAGACCGGATTACTACTATACAGTTAAAACTAGAAGTCCTGTCACGAATAGTGCGCTTATCTAGGCTTAATTGCGCGTTGGAATTGCGCGCAATTGTCATATCGAATGACATCCAAAGCACGACAGGTTCTCTTGGTTACTCATAGCAAACACATGCAATGTTTCTGCCAATGGACCTCCGGGTTACCCGGAGGTCCATTGGCTGAAACATTGCTTGTGCACAGGCCTTATGTACAGAATTTGATAGCTTTACTTGGGCCACAACGCGCACATTAACGCGCATATCAACGTGCTATTTGTGCGCATTTCATGACAGGACGTCTAGTTTTACCTGTAGCTTCTTACTATTTGCCGTTTGTTGCGATGCCTCGCCGTCCTTTACTTAAAACTCTGTGCACACTGGTTTCGAAGACTGTTGACCAAGAGCGACTGCGAATGTATCCAACTTTTACATTTTATAAATTTAACCAAACAATCATTCATTTGGTATATCCTTATTAACGCCGCCACGGCATGAGCATTCCATAGCTTTTATACTGCTGTTTAAATTTCACTACATTTCACTGGTCATTAAGTGGCCATACCCAACTGAAAACAGAAGAACTATACTGGAAAATATATATGTTCAAATCCGACTCTGACCTTATAATGTTATGTACGCAATTTACACCAGAAGCCTAGAGGGGTGCATTGGATTCGATCGCCAACGCCCACCAACAGAAGTTCTGAATACTTTTTTATATAAATATTATATTGTGACAGTGTAAATATTTTTTTAGTTCGCTTCGTTACCAAAATATAGTGAGCAGAGGTCTAGGAATACCCTTCCCAACAGTTATTACACCATCGCGTTTCATTGCCAAAGTCAATGATCAGTCAGTCTGCTTCTGACTAACTTTTCTCTGAAATATTGGGGCACAGGGAAGGTAGGTTAGTATTGATATTAACGCATTATTGTTAAATCCACGTTAAGAAGCCTTAGACACCGTGGTGCTTTTCTTCGGTGGCTATTGTGTATCTGATGATAGACTGAGAGAGTCCTTTCCGAAAGTGTGGTAAATCCCACAATTCCATTACCAAAGTCGACGGAAGTTTGGTTTTACTACTATCACAAAATATATCATGATTCAGGAAAAGCTAACAAATGGAAATAAAGTGCAGTTCGTGTAATCGTTCTTGTAAACTGCAAAGGGAATTGTCGTATAGTGATTGGCTACGGTAGGTTTTTTTGTCGCGGTTCATAATGTTTTTCCGACCCACACCCACCTATCCCAAGATATGGCAAGAAAGATGATGGGTGAAGTAAAATATCAACACTCGAAACATTTTTAAACATTGTTTGCTTTGATGTGATCAAGAGAGCTTTGGCAGCATGACAAATTCATTTTTTCAGGTATTTAGCAGGGTACACAAACCCTATGCACTCTGCTTGCCGGTGATGGTACATCCAACTCTGCCAGGACGCACAGGGGCTGTGTACCCGGCCAAGAACCTGTATAACGATTAAGGTGCGCATATCCGCTTTACAATGGCTATATTCCATCGTTTAGGGCAAACAATTAAGCGCTTTATTATGCCAGTAATTGTTATTGACCAATCAGCTTCAATATCTAGTGACCGTATATGAGACTGTGTATAGTCGAGCTGACCGTATATTATAAGTTACAGGACGTTCAGGTGGCGGATACGGTATCATATGAGGCGAGGTGAAAACAATATTGGACGAGGCGGTACGCCGAGTCCAATATTGTTTTTGCCGAGCCTCATATGATACCGTATCCGCCACCTGAACGTCCTGTAACGTATTTATTATGCCAGCGAAAACAAAATAACAATCAAATTTGAACGCCGGCACATTTTCAAAACTGGTGCAAAACGCTATGTAAGTTGTAACAAACGTGCACAGTTGTCTCCCTGTTTGTGTATAATTTCCTTGACAACACAGACAACAGCGACAGACGATTTTCTTCGTACTGTCACTTTGTCTTGAGTGTGCAGAAAATGTCCGAAACGTCCGATTTTATAGAATTCGAACAAAATAAATGTATCTAGCATCTTTTCCCATTGCCTTTCATTCATTTTCCTACAATTTCATCATTGTGCAATCTTATAATTATTCAATGAAATTAAATCCATTTTCGAAGCGACGTTATCCATTTACCACAACAGAGACTACAGAATGAGCTCAAGGAGAAAAAATGAAATTAATCTATTCCCGGGATAAGACAATTTTTTTTCTCAGTTTATTTATTCACACTATATATATTTTTCAACTTTCTAACAACGCATTTATGGGTTCTATATTTTTTCTAAAGCTTTTAAAATATCGAGGCGAACACTGTACCCAAACTGTTGAGTGTTAGTCTCAATAAGCTTAGACCCTATGTCAAGTTAGGGCCAGGCCAACTTATCCGTTATCGGTAGATCGTACACAGTAGTATCTCTCACTTCAAATAATTAAGTTTACATTTAGAAAATAAATTTCACAATAAATTTATTATAAAACGAGAGAAAATGAGACATATAGACACAGAGGGACGTTTGATTGTACTGCAATTTCTTCAATATGGATATAAAAGCACCGCGAGGTGAGGAATTTCCACGTCGAAACAAAATGGCGGTACTGACCTAATACGAGTTTCGTATTAGGTCACCTCGGGCTGCAGGGGACTCAATACGGCTCAGTACCGTCCCACTATTTGGGGGCTGTGATTGGCGAATTTCATAAGCTGGCATAATAAAGAGCTTATATACGGTTAGTTCCGACATTTTGTTTTTGACATCCAACGCTCGCTTCGATGGTTTTTCCTAATTTCGCTTGTTCAACGAACGACAAATAATTTCGCGTGTGTGTCTGTTCAGCAACGTACAACTATAATACGTTTCATTCAGTCTTTGAGGAATTTTAATAAACAGATGTAAATAAATACAATAAATACACCACTAAAACGACATGTATAGAAGCCAACTGGCACTGTCTGAGACGAACTCAAGCGAGAATCCTTACCCGAATAATCTGCCCTTCTCAGTTCATGCAAATATTTTCGAGTTACTCCCCCTGGACTGTAAATTTTATCATCTGTTTTGTTTTCATTTGAATGATTGAACTTGAAGGTTGATCGATATCGAACATAAATTACACTTATGGTTGTGTCCCTTTCAAAGGCCTGGCATAGTAAATACGTTATGGGGCTTTCAGGGGCGGATATGGTGTGATGTAAGGCTCAGCGAGATCAATATTAGGCTCGGACGAGCCGAATATTGATCTCGTTGAGCGTTACATCACACCATATCCGCCCCCTGAAAGCCCCATAACTTGTAATTAATGAATACAAAGAATTCCTCCCAGAGTCTGTCTTCAATCAATTATAACCCTACTTGTGCGGAGTTAATACTTTGAGGAGTTTGACAATTACTGTCCGCTGCTCTGTGGTTCCCTCCGCGTACTCCGGCTTCCTCTAACCGTAAAAGTGTTCTTCACGAGGTGATAATGCCCGTCGAACATGTCGTTAAACCACAATAAATAAATGGATAAATAAATCCTCCAAGGGTAAACTTACATGCTACTTGCCTATAGTCTAGTTATGTGTGCGAAACAACATGAACCGATATCCGTATCTCTTGATGCCGTTACTCAAGCTCTCAAGCAACCAGTCAAATTACATAAGGAATTCGACGTTGTTTTTGTGCGTAGAACCAGTCTAAACCTTAACTTTTTGTACCCAAGATGCCTCCTTTCCGGCCCAGGGACATGGTAGATGATACTTTCTTTGAGTAGAATGGCTGCGAAGTGAATGTGTTGGGAAGACCAATCTATAATTGCAGCCCCAATATTAATTGGACTTCCCTCAAATAATGAATATGGACTCTTCCAATTGCCGCTACTGAACTTACATGGAGGAAACCACCAGGTTTAAACCTTTACCCAACGCAGATTTATTTATCAATTTAAACATCATTTTTTAATTTTTCGAAAAAAAATTTTTTTTCAGCTGCAGAATCTGCATATTACGTTGCGGGCTATTCGTTGGGTAAAGGGTTAACCCTTTACCCAACGTAACGGCCAAAACCGGCCAGCGCTATTCTAAAAAATCGCCATTTAATTTTCACTATTTTTTTAATTTTTTGTCTCAAAAACATAGGTTATGACCCCTCGTTGGAACGAGCTCGTCGAGCTCGTTCCAACGAGGGGTCATAACCTATGTTTTTGAGACAAAAAATTAAAAAAATTAGTTATTCAAGAATTGTTTTTGCAAGTGTCGTCTGCTTTTCACGTTAGGTAAAGGGTTAAAGAGTTGAATAGTTGGTTGCCTATGTTTAGATCGTCTGGAATATACGTACGGTCCGTATTTCCGACCATTGAACAATTCTAGAAGGTTGAAGCTAAAGCATGCTTTGAATCCATAAATGAAATGTTTCTCGACTGAGGCTGGATATGACCGAATCTTTGCTGACTTGATCAGTACTATTAACCATGTTTGTTTAATAAATACTTACGAAAGAAGACACGCGCCACGGCTGTGGTTATATTACTACGCCATTAGTTCCACCAATTGTATTAATATCTTACTATTTTCAATGCGATTTAAATACGTATTGGTTGGAATATCTATAAGTGGAGTACGAACGGATATCAATACATTTGTAAGTAAAGATACGTCACATTAAATCGCGATTCTTTGCGCGCGAACTGCACGAAATGCACGTAAACAAACACACCACAATAACGTACGTTTCCTTGCAGAATTAGTCTGTTGACCCGAAAGATTGGCAGTCGATTTGCAAATTATTCGTTCAGTTTTCACTGGAGATATGAAATGTGGAACCAATACCTCCTAGCCATAGTTTGGACGATTACATATATAATATACCCATAGTAGCTTGGTGTATCAAATGTTCACCACGAGTGGTGAAGTGGTTTTAACCGCGAGCCTTAGGCGCACAGTTAACAGTCAAACGATTACTCTCTATAAATTGACGGTAGCGTGGTAGGACTGCACCTGGAAAATATTAATTAGTCTACCCCCCTAACAATGAATATGGACTCTTCCAACTACTGCCATTGAACTGACATGGACAATACCTCTTTGTATTAAGGGTTAAAGTCACTTATAAAAATGCAGTAAATAAACAATAACAGCTTGGTAATCCTTTTTTCTTTCCATTCATTTGAACACTGTGTTCAACTGTTCGTTCAACGTCTCATGTAAACAAAATATCTTATCGAGGTGCTAAAAGTAGTTTTCCAATAACCTCATTAGTCGTTGTCATTTGAAAAAAATGAGTTTCTTTTAATTTAATACACAGTGTTTTTTTTTTAAATGTTTGACTGAAATAATCTTCTTATTTATTTATTTGTTTATTTATTTATTTATTTATTTATTTATTGGGGTTTTACGACACTTTTACAGCCAAGGTCATATCGTGTCGGTGACAGTTTTACGGGTGGAGGAAGCCGAAGTACCCGGGGAGAACAACCGATCAACGACGAGCAGCTGCCAGCACAACAACATCGTTACTTTGCATTGCAGCACAGGCAGGGTTAGATTGGTTGAAGACATGCGCGCCATCGACGCGCAGTACGCCTTAGTACACGGCGTCATCGTGCTCCCATGTGGACAATCGGGGTTAGGTGCCTTGCTCAAGGACACAACGCGGGAGTCCGAATCAATCGCTCAGACGGTCACCCATCCAAGGACGAACCAGGCTCGACTTTGGTCAACTTTTCTCGTCATTCACATCGACTTACGAAAAGGTTATCTCCCCTGATTGCTTAGGATTGGCTGGCAAAAATTAACACTGATTGAATCAAGGGGGGTGGGGGCACTACAAATTTGCAAGACGTGACGTCTTATTTTTTATTCGGCTCCTTTTTACACCCACCCATCCACTACGTGCAAATTTTCTACTACCGTTCTCAGACACCCACCCCCCACTCTCCCATTAAAATCCAAAATAAACTTATAAACTTAGTAGGCACAGCTGTCTTTAGGGGGTGTTCATAATGTTCTTAACCCTTTACCCAACGTAACGGCCAAAACCGGCCAGCGCTATTCTCCAAAATCGCCAATTAATTTTTATTATTTTTTCATTTTTTGTCGAGCTCGTTCCAATGAGGGGTCATAACCAATGTTTTTGAGACAAAAAATGAAAAAAATTAGTTATTCAATCATTTTTTGGCAAGTGTCGTCTGCTTTTCATGTTAGGTAAAGGGTTAAACTGGTACCACCAATTTAAACCTCTGTGGGCTGCTGTGTGCCCCAATCTACAAATGACAAGCTGTTCATTATCAGGCTTGGCCAGAGCTGGTGAACATACACGGGAACAAATTTTCTTTTGAATTGTTTCCAAAATATTGTCTGCACATTTTCTACATTTCGAACAAGACACCCACACCCTACTAACGTGTGACATTTTCCCAGTTTAAGCCCAATATTCTCACGTATAAAGCCTCCTGATGTTGTATTTATGTTAAGAGTGTGAAGTACAACATCATCTTTAAAGTTTGAAACACAAATGATAGTATATATTAGCTGATATATTTTTAAAAAATTCAAAAAATTGCACAAGTTGGAAATGCACATTTTTGGCGCACTCAAGAGACCCACCCCCACGTCACGTCTTGCAAATTTTTGGTGGCCTCCCCCTGATTGAATGGGGAATTTTTATATTTCTCAAAATTATATAAAACCTATGAAAGTTATATTCGCTGTGTGCATCAGTCCTTTAAGAACAATATATATGCTCTCAGTTGGTGATATTATCGAACGATTTCATTCGACCAATTTTTCCCCACGTTGATTTAAAATGCTTCTGTTATTTCCTGCATAATTCCATTTAAAATGATAGAAAATTGCATTTTCGTCAACTTTTAGCGGTTAATATATTTATTTTATTTTTTTTTTGCTTCATATTAGCAATGCTGTGCGCATACCGGCATATCATATAGATATTGTCCTATCTAACCATATAAAAATATACAAGCTGACATTTGCCCATTTTTGTTCCCCTTTGAGGTTAAAACCAAGAAAAATGTTATTGTAGTAAAAACAGTTAAACCGCAGTCCACAATATCAGATAGGTTTCCGAGTGAGTACAAATGAAAAGGTGCGATAACCCATAAGCGTCTCAATTAATGTCTGGTCAACCAGAAAAAAATCCTCGTATAACAAAAAAAATTCATTCTTTGGCTTCCAAAACATAGGTTATGACCCCTCATTGGAACGAGCGTCGGATGAAAAAATATATCGTTATTATCTCAAAACATAGTTGATATTAAATATGTTTTGTTGTTAACCCTTTCAACATGTATGCATAAACATTTGCGCGAAGGAAAAATTGATAGTAGACGAGCAGACGATATGAAGAGCAAACAATCTGAAGGGAGGCTCGGTAATTTCTCGATAGAGCTGTTAGATTAAATTATTACAGACGCTCTCACCAAACCTGGATGGTTTGGTCCATTTGACAGTATTGAAAGAAATGATATCTTCCAGGGTACCAGTGTTGAAAGGGTTAACAAATATTTGAAATTTGGTATTAATACAGCTATACTTTATGATTCTTTAGGCATATCCACATTTATCAATGTTTATTTGAAGAGTGTGTCAAGGACTATTTGCAGAAGGAATACGTGTACTCAACTTCTCAAGGCATCTAGGGTGTGCATCCTCCAGTAAAATTATTCTGTTGGGCAGTTTTATGGGAACCAGGGCTGGGGGAGCTAGGGTATTCGGGTAAACCAACGAGCTGTCATACAGATAAAACTAGAAGTCCTGTCGTGAGATGCGCACAAATAGCACGTTGATATGCGCGTTAATGTACGCGTTATGGCCCAAGTAAAGCTATCAAATTATGTACATATGGCCCGTGCACGGTAACCCGGAGGTCCATTGGCAGAAACATTGCATGTGTTTGCTATGAGTAACCGAGAGAACCTGTCGTGCTTTGGATGCCATTCGATATAGCAAATGCGTGCAGTTCCAACGCGCAATTAAGCCTAGATAAGCGTACTATTCGTGACAGGACTTCTGGTTTTAACTGTAGCTAACTATCATTCCTCCCACAACTTACTAAGCGATAAGAGGTATAGTCTGGAAGCTAATAGGACCCGAGTGCACCCCCCCCCCCCTGCCACCCCCCCCCCCCCCCCCCAACACACACACACACACTTTTTGACGAAACGTAAGTAGTGTGCGTATTCTCCAGTAAGTTATTCGGCTGGGCAGTTCTATGCATAGCTGGGCTGAAGCAGCCAGGATATTAAGAAAATTAGGAACTGGTGTGACGAACTCTTAGATATTCCAAACTTGCCGATCTATAAAACGAATGGAGCGGGACATAAAAGGGTCTATTTGCACTCCCTGTGTATTTACCTTGAAGCACGTTTTCTTTTTACGGGAACTATTGTGATAGTAACGTGGAAAAAAGTGGCCATGTTGCAACCATGGGTCTTGAAGTCCAAGATTATCACCATTTCCACGGTTACGTGTCTGGTCATTTCAACCCCGATAAAATTCATCAAATTAACAGAAATTTACGTAAGTTACCTATGAATTCTGCCGACAGAATACCAGTATTCGTTTTGAAAAAAAACTAAAGCCTCAACCACAATTAAGATGGTCACCTAAATGGCGACGAAAGTACAGAAATTAGGTATTGTTTATGAAATATGGTACTTCTTCCAGACCATATATCAGTAGTAATGGCCACACACACTAAAAACTAAAGTGTTAAAACTAACACTTTCAAGGTGTTAAACCCATTCTAACTCTTAGGGTTTGATTTTAACACTCAAAGTACAATGCTTTAAGCACTTATACATTACAATCGTCAGACATCTGAAACTTGAATGGATGGCACTTCCCATGTGTCTAGCATTGGTGGTTCTTCCAGAATCGTCCATAATTTGATTTGCGCTTGGTGGGTACATAATTAAAAGGACACAACGCTGATGACGCGGATCAGGCTCGAGAGTTCGAGCCTGATCCGTGTCATCTGCATTGTTTCCCTTTAAGTGTCGCGACATTACACTTATCGAGTGGTATTATTGTCAAGTTCTGGGATATCTACACTTGAACAAAGTGCTAGTTCAGCACTTAGTAAGTGTTAAATACAGCACTTCAAGTGTAGTTTTTAACACTTTAGTTTTTAGCGTGCATATATTAAGAACAAATACATTTCTCAATAATTCGGGGCCACGTTTATAATACTGACGCCTCCGTGAGTCCGCAAATACAAAGTTTGAACAAAGTAGTATAGAAGGGTCCAAATTCACTAATAATACACGTTTGTTAGTTTGACATGCAAACATGTTACGTATATCCCAACAAGGTGGTTGCTATGTGGTCCAAAGTCTTATACTTGATAGTGGGTATGTTCGATTGGACTGGAGTATAACAAATTATCCGAATGGACCCAACAACTACCCACAATCATCAAAACGGCCAAAAATCTCCGAAACGGACATTATTTTGCTCGAATTCTCCCAGAATCTTCTTTACAAGAGTAGTATACAGTACTATAAGATCATAGGTGTGTTCTTCGAACCAATGGGAGTATGACTAATTACCACAAATAGTCTATCAACGTCCACAAAACTCCCAGAATTCTTGGTTCGGATTTTCCCCATGCCTTATTCTCTCCATTCCCCGACTCTCTCGCTTATGTTGTGACTTATCTGTTCTCCATATTCTGACTGCCCTTGATGTGTTTGTATGCCTGTGTACAATGTGTCCACACGCAGCACATGGGCACATGTTGTATGTGCCCCTATATCGTTATGTCAAAATGCACAACAATGTAAACACAACAAATACGATTGTTATACTTATCTCGCTACTTGGGGATATGGCATTGTGATGCACTATTTGAGGATACCTTTAGGATGATACGTTACGGGGCATATCTATCCGAGGATAGTTATGGTTTCTAACCTTATTCAGCTTCTGGTTTCTAGACCACCCCACACCCTTTTTAGCTTCAAACCAACCACTGCTGAGTTGTCCATAGTCACAAGCATTCGAATAGAAGGAATAAACCGGGTGTCCCACTAGGGTTGGGGTCTAGGTGTCTCATTGGGGTGGGGGCTGAGGGTCGAACAGAAGATGGGAGGCTTACATAGTGCTGAATGGAGTCTTATGGGTCCCCTAAATGGTCCATTCCTCAAGGCAAAACAAGGGCTGGGAGGTGTTACAGGAGCTGAATCGCGTCTGACAGAAGTCAATTAACCCCCCCCCCCCCCCCACACCGGACGATCGCGGCGAGTTGCCTGGCCTTTTCTACCTCGCCGCCCATCGAGGTAGATAAGGGGAATTGCCAAGTTACGTTTCTACCTTGAAGGGCGGGTGCATAGAAAAGTAAATTGGCAACTAGTTATTTACGCGAAGTCTTATGTACATCATATATATAGAAATGGGGCTGGTAAGCTGCGTGGAGCTGTAGGGCCTCTCAAAAAAGGTCTATCCTTCCTCTCTCACACAAACACCTCGCTGCTGTTGGATTTACTTGTTACGTATCTACAATGTATACATACGGATAAATTTAATATTGGTCAGTGCTTTGAGTGTTGGCGTGTACGTGTATTTCAAGTCAGTGGTCCATCCTACATTAACCGGTGATTTGCATCGGATTGTGACAACTTTTATTTTATTTTATTGTTATGTTCTGTATCCTGCGCCATCTATAGTTTTATTATTTTATTAATCATGATTAACCCTTTACCCAACTTAACGGCCCAACCCGGCCAGCTATTCACAAAAAAAAAATCGCCAATTAGTTTTCATTATTTTGTTTTATTTTTTTGTCTCAAAAACAGAGGTTATGACCCCTCTTTGGAACGAGCGCGTCGAGCTCGTTCCAAAGAAGGGCCATAACCTATGTTTTTGAGACAAAAAAAAAAATATAAAAAAAATTAGTTATTCAAGAACTTTGTTTGCAAGTGTCGTCTGCTTTTCATGTTAGGGTAAAGGGTTAAACTCCGTGCATCGTAGCTCCTAATTTACTTAAAATACTGAAGTAAAGGAATTGGCAGAGTCAATGACTCTAGTCCTTTATTTTGTGGGTGATAATTTCTACCCCAAACAGCAATGTTTTCATGTTCTATGAAAATCAACATCTCCTGGATGGATCGTGGTTGTATTTTCAAATAAAAACTCATTTTAACCTTTTCAACACTGTTGCTCTGGAAGGTGTAATTTCAGTCAAATCTGTCAACGGCGAAGTGGCAGAAACCATCCTGGTTTGTTCGGAGATTCAGTAATAATTTAATCCAACAGCCCTGTCGAGCTGTTGGATTAAATTACTACCGAGCCTCGTTTCAGTTATATCGTCCACGACAAATTTTTTCTTCATGAAAAATTTTATGCACACTGGGAAAAAAATTATTTTTGGAGCTAAGAATCTCCCTCTCTCCCTCCGTTCCACAACCCCCGAGAATTCTTAAGGTTTTTAACTATTATCCAGATTGACTAATATTCCAGCTACGTCATCAAGACATGCATTATTCAAAGGCATGTCAAGAAGTTGATGACAATTATTCCAAATACATCATCAGAGCATACCTTCTTCAAAGGCATATCTCAATAAAGTACAGTGGAAGCCTGTTAATTGAATAGCTATTTTTGCCAATGGAAATTATTCAGTTAACAGGAGTATTCAATTAACAGGGATTGTGTCAAGAGATAAACCTAGCACTTATTCTATTATATCTTGTTTGACAGAGCTTCATAAACATATAATAGATTAAATGCCTGTATTGGATGTTCTCAGGCCAATTAGGTCTATAAACAAATGAAAGCTGGGGAGAGTCAGGGTAATTTCTCGACAGGTTACTAGATTTTTTATTCAATTAACAGGAATTTACTCTATAACCTATATTCAATTAACAGATCAAATTTGAACTGGAGGTATGGTAAATGGTTTTGTGTTATGAAATTATATTCTGTTAACATGGTTATTCAGTTAAGAGATATCCAATTAAGTGGCTCCACCGTAGTTGGTATATTAGTCAGCCTGGTGCCATCACAATTGGGACAAATCAGGTTTACACCCCTCTCCCCCGAACCGCCCCAACAGGTCATCTTAACGACGCTCTTGAATTGATGGGAATGTTTAAAATTTCCATTTGGCAATCAAACGAATTTGCGAAGACACTAAAGTTTGGAAAGTGAACTTGATAAATTCAAACGGATAGTTAAGTGTGAACAGACTAGTGAATGTAAGCCACGTCACTGGCTCTTTCCTTGTTTGTCTTATTACATACATTATTAATGGACTACAATTGAAAGTCACGTTATTTCGAATCAGGATAATGAGCTTTATAAATCCAGCTAAATCTGTAATTCCGATTACTTTGCCTTTTCCGTGTTTTTTTTATCATCGACTAATTTGAGATAATGGAAATTATCACAAAAGGATAATTCCTGGTTATAACAGGGGGGGGGGGGGGGGAGGGGCACCAAAAATTTGCAAGACGTGACGTGGGGGAGGGTGGCTCTCTTGCGTGCGCCAAAAATGTGCATTTCCAATTTGTGCAATTTTTTGACTTTTTTAAAAATATATCAATATATCAGCTAATATATACCATCATTTGTGTTTCAAACCTTAAAGATGATGTTGTACATCACACTCTTAACATAAATACAACATCAGAAGGCTTTATATGTGAGAATATTGGGCTTAAACTGGGAAAATGTCACACGTTAGTAGGGAGTGGGTGTCTTGTTCGAAATGTAGAAAATGTGCAGACAATATTGGAGCTTGCCATTTTCCTCATTGTGGTCGCGGCTCCTTTAGTTTTTTGTTATATATGTATATATTAGTAGAGAAATTAGTAGGACCGCCGGTGGGGCATGGGGAGGGTACTGTATACAGCACTGATGAAAGTGCCCTGAAAGTAGTATCTCCCCTGCATTTTGGTGCTTTCAGCGGCCCTACACGTTATGCCGGCGTTTATGTTTTTGTGTACACGATGTTAGTTAGCTTGTATAATTTATTGAAATGGGGATATGGGGATTGTTAGCAGTGGATAGCATTGGTGCTGTTAAAACGGACTGAAGTCTGTATTGTCAGCAGAGCTGTTTATTGTTTATTGTATTTTACGGCGGCTTGCCCCCCTCACCCCCCCCCCCCCCCCCGCGTGGATTTGTGTTAAAGTGGGTGATTATTATTATCTTTGTTGTATTTACATTGGTTTAACCCTTTACCTAACCTGAAAAGCAGACGACACTGCAAACAAAATTCTTGAATAACTATTTTTTTCATTTTTTGTCTCAAAAACATAGGTTATGACCCCTCATTGGAACGAGCTCGTCGAGCTCGTCCCAATAAGGGGTCATAACCTATGTTTTTGAGACAAAAATTGAAAAAATAATGAAAATCAATTGGCGATTTTTGTGAATAGCGCTGGCCGGTTTTGGCCGTTACGTTGGGTAAAGGGTTAATAATGCTTGTAGATTAGCATTACAGGCGGTTATTGCCGCACGTTTGACGTATTTTGTTGGCAATTGGCTGACTTTTGTGATGCGCTAGCTAGGATCGGCTGATAATTCAGTGTTGGGGTGGTTTGGGTTGATCAGGAAGCGTGCTAGAAGGGGGTGGGGTAAATATTAATTAAGCATACTTTAAGTTTATCTTTCAGAAGTTGCAGTATTTTGTAATAAAAATGTCAAAGGTCAAAGTGTAGTCTACTTGTCCTTATGCTAGACCAGTTGACGATGATGGAAAAACAGTTAAAGAAAAAGTACAGTCATCCACATCCATTGCACAGGAGGAGGTTGTGCAGGATGCAGAGGTCAGCGACCCAGGACCTTCCACATCGGATTCCATGCTACCTGTTGTTGTTGGGAGTTCTGTGTAAATGACTTTATAGATTCTGACCTTTGTTCTGTGCATCATACTGCATTTGATGGGGTTACTGATATGATTACTTCGCTGGGCGAGGGTTCACGCCTTGCTAAGAGGGATATCAAGTCTGTTTTTCAGCTTTTATCTGTGCACCCACACGACTTTAATTTGCTAGGCTATAAGGTGCAGGATGAGATTTTTGTGGATAGATTCCTTCCCATGCGTTGTAAAATCTCATGTTCATTGTTTGAAAAATTCTCCTCATTTTTAGAATGGCTGGTTAAAAGTCGTTCAAACTTAAACCCAGTAAAATATTATGTGGATGATTTTTATTTGCAAGTAAAACCGACACCGCCGAATGTCTTGATTTGGTACACTGCTTTGATAATCTTTGTAGCAGACTTGATGTCCCTCTGGCTCGCAACAAGCCTGTGGGTCCGTTCACAGTGCTAGCCTTCTTAGGGCTGCAAATTGATACTATACTAGAAGCATGGAAATTAGAATTCCTCCCACTAAGTAATCCGGATTGCCGGATTCCTAAGTTGCAGTTTGTCACACAAGAAAATTACGTTGCGCCAAATGCAGCCTGTGGTTGGTAGCTTTAATGTTTGTACTAGGGTCATTCCAGCAGGTTGTGCGTTTAACAGGCGTTTTTTTACGACGCTATGCGAGGCGCTAAGCAGCCTTTTCATTTCACTCTAGTGATTTCTGGGATGCGGGAAGACATCAATGTGCGGCTAACGTTTTTGGAATCATTTAACCCTTTACCCAACGTAAGGGCCAAAACCGGCCATCGCTCTTCACAAAAATCGCCAATTAATTTTCATTATTTTTTTCATTTTTTGTCTCAAAGAGTTATGACCCCTAATTGGAACGAGCTCGTCGAGCTCGTTCTAAAGGGGTGTAATAAGCTATGTTTTTGAGACCAAAAAAAAATGAAAAACAAATAGTTTTTCACGAATTTTGTTTTGCAAGTGTCGTCTGCTTTTCATGTTAGGTTAAAGGGTTAATGATAATTATTACCACTTTTGTGGGCGTTCGTTCCTAACACATTAACGAGGTTTTACCGGGCGTTGAAACCTCGTAATGCTCAACAAGTACAAGTCATGTGACGTGTTGGGCCGTTATTGACTATAACAGCCCAACACGTCAACAAAAGCCCGACAGGTCTAAATATAGACAGTGACGTCATATCTCTCAGCCGATGAACAATATTCTTCCCAGATTTCCATTGGGATCGAAATTCAATTCGGATTTTTTTAATTTGTAAACTCAATTAACACATTTGTTTCAAGTGTTTCCCTTTGTGTAACGGATAGATAATGTATCAAATATAGGAAGCGATACGCTCAAAGTAAGTGATGACATCTTTGATGAATAAACTCCTTGCCTAAAGTTCGCATTTCAAAGATATATTTCATCATCTAACTTCCCAAATTTCGACGTAGACTGATCAGACAATAGTCATGTTGCCCGGTTTGTTTGTCAACAAATCAGACGATAGTGTCGCTGTTTTTAAATTCTAAAATGTCAAGCTTCATTTATTTATCTTATTTCCCATATAATTTAATTGTAATGTACCCGATGTAAGAAAGCTAATAATAGAAATAACATGACTTTGTTGGGCATTACAGAGTATCAACGGCTCAACAGAAATGGTTAACAGCCCTTGAGATAATTAGCGGCCCTCGACTTCGTCGCGGGCCGCTAATAAACTCTTGGGCTGTTAACCATTTCTGTTGAGCCGTTAATACACTGTAATGCCCTTCAAAATAATGTTATTGTTATAATGTTACATCCCAGAGGTGACTTGGGGAAATCATCAGGATTTAACTTTATTCACTGATAGTGTTAGTGAGGAACCCCTATAGTTAAAACTAGAAGTCCTGTCACGAATAGTGCGCTTATCTAGGCTTACTGGCGAGTTGGAATTGCGCGCAATTGCCATATCGAATGGCATCCAAAGCACGGCAGGTTCTCTTGGTTACTCATAGCAAACACATGCAATGTTTCTGCCAATGGACCTCCGGGTTACCCGGCGGTCCATTGGCTGAAACATTGCTTGTTTTCGGGCCATATGCACAGAATTTGATAGCTTTACTTGGGCCATAATGCGTACATTAACGCGCATATCAACGTGCTATTTGTGCGCATCTCACGGCAGGACTTCAAGTTTTAACTGTATATAGACAATCAGGCATTGGTTTCGGTTATTAACACGTCTACATCTCGGTCCCCGCTGATTATGGTTCTGGTTCGGAAATTATTATTATTCTGCATGAAAGTAAACATCCATTTTAAATCTCGACACATTCCTGGTTTTTATTATGAATTTGCTGATTCTATTTCTCGGAAGGCATGACACAGATTCCGAGAGTTGGCGCCAGACGCAGACAGAGAGCACACAGCAGTTCCAGACTCTTTCCGACAGCTGCTCTCAGAAGTGAAGGAGACAGACTATTAGGCGCTCTCTGGCAGCAGGTTTTTCAGGCTTTTGAGTGTTTTAGGTCCAATTACTCACTTACTCGCTGGACCAACTGACACTGTTTATATCTCATTTGTCGCTTGCTGGAATGGCTCCATCCACCGTCCACGTGTACATTTCTGCCATTGGTCACTAGTGCAGACTAAGCGCTGTGTTTGATACCATTCAGAATTTGGTTGTACGGAAAATGTTGGAAGGGATGAAGCCTTTGAAAAATTGTAATTTATTTTCTGCAGTATTGATTGAAGCAATCACAGTGCTGGGTTTGGATCACACTGTATTCAGGTTCGGCCACTACGGCCAGTTTGGGAGGTTTGGGTGAAGAGGTGATCCAAACTCTTGGGCGTTGGACGTTCGAAGTGGCTAAAACCTATGTACGGATTCCGACTGATGTGTTGTCGAGATGTTAACAATTTTTTCATGCGGTTCTGGGTTTCAGTGTTAATATAAATTACGGTATTTGTACTTTTTTCCAGGTGGTATACGAGTTCGGATAGTTGGGTCGTCCATAATCAAACATGCATTTGTTGCAGCACGCCAGGCATAGGGTAGTGTAAGTTTAGGCCTAGACAGCCAGGGAGTCTCCATCTGGTGGAAGGGGATAGGGGGGGGCTGCGGTGCCGTGAATTTCTTCCCAAAATACGACAGATCTCACGTTAGGTAGACTCTCCACATATGCTTTTTATACATGTGGGAGCGAATGATATTGGTTTCCTTCCAGCAAAAGTTTCAAGGCAGCAATTGCAAGTCATGTTGGGGAAACTGGTGGCATTGTTGCCTCACACTAAGCTGATGTTACCGTGTTTCAGTTGGTGCTCGGACCGTTCCGGTGTGGCGTCAAAATCTTTAAATCAAGCACGCGTCCGAGTCAATTCAGCAGTTGCTAAAAAAACACTTGTCTTGGGTCGGAATTATATCGCACATTCACACATTAAATTCGATCCCTTGCTCTTTCAACCGGATGGAGCCCACTTGTCTGTTCGTGACAATGACCAATTTTTGAATGATATATTGTTTGGGACTAAGTCCATTTTGGGGGTTTTACGTACTTGATTCATTCTTGTTGGGGTGGTGTTAGTTCTTGGTGTTGTCATTGGGGAGTTTTGGGGCATGGCTTATGTTCTTTGTGGTTTGTCCCGGTCTCAACAGTGTTGTGACGGAGATTGGGCGACTTGTTAGTCGCCTGATCATTTGGAGAAATTCGCGGACCAAACTGGTTTGTTGTTGAAACCACTGACCGGCACAGAATTTCCAGCTTGAGTTTTGATGTGTAATTTTATTGATCCATGTATGCCGTGGCCAAATAATCGACAAACTTATTAAAATGTTTAAGTACTTTTTGATTTTCTTGAATTTTCTGTTATAATTATTGAGATATCCTTTTGTGAAAATGAAAGAACGAGTCCACAACACGCAATTATTTAAGAATTGAATGCAATTTTTATAATCTTTATTGGTGTATGAACGTGTGGGAATGGGTACAAATTATGTATGAATCCCGAAGGGATTCATACAATTTGTACCCATTCCCACACGTTCATACTCCAATAAAGATAATAAAAATTGCATTCAGTTCTTATAATTACATTCCGTAACTGTTTTAACTACTTTTTACCAATCAACAAAGCAGAAAGACGAAATAAAACTTGTATGAACGAACGAGGCGAAAAACCACCCTCACACAAAAGACAAAGCGCACAACTCTGATTTTTAATTTTCGCAACTTTAGAAATGGAAACGAGTATTTTTGTAACGGGCTTTATGCCACAGCTGGGAAATGTCACCAAAGAAACAGCAGCGGAGTTGATCACTGCGAGAGGCGCTAAAAGTTAAAAACCCGCCCAAACACCGCCCAAATTACATTCTGTCAACTGCGCTCTACCGTAAATGCGGGTCAAAGTTCGACCAAATGTATTCATTGGAAAATGAATTACATTTGGCCATGACGTTTTTACCTAGATGACCAATGGGAATTGAGTATTTGGACCCCAAACGTATAACCACATTAACAATGTAATTATTACCTGGTAAACGCTTGTGTGGACATCACTATCCACGTGTGGATCACGACCAGTCCACGGTGGCTGTACTATAGGAGAGAGAATAATGACATTCCAAATTCAGTTTAGTATGAAATGTGTATCTTGGAGCTTTCAGTCTAAATATAGATTAATACGTTTCGATAACTTTCACAAGGATCACCACCCCCACCGCCGCCCCGGCTATCAGTGGCGTAGCGGAAAATCTTGTGCCCCTTCCCCACCCCCGCGAGATAGAGACGGGGGCCCTTTCATAATGGTGGTTGCCTTTAAACGGGAGCAAATTTAGTGTTGTTACCGTGCACAGCATACAGGATTTCACGTAGTACATTCGCCATAAATTAAATGAAGGTATAGCCTGTAGGATCGATTCTAAAAGTACGACTCTGTAGATATTTTCATTACATGTTTTACGTTTCACCCCCACCATACAACGATACACACATGCACGCCCAACATGTGTGACTTGAGAGGCACCATGTATGTATATTGTTTATTTCTCACCCCTATCAGTTACAATGATGTAGCGTTCACTTAACCCTTTACCTAACCTGAAAAGCAGTCGACACTTTCAAAAATAATTCTTGAATAACTAATTTTTTTCAATTTTGTCTCAAAAACATAGGTTATGACCCCTCGTTGGAACGAGCTCGACGAACTCGTTCCGACAAGGGATCATAACCAATGTTTTTGAGACAAAAAAATGAAAAAAAATAATGAAAATTAATTGGCGATTTTTGAGAATAGCGCTGGTCGGTTTTGGCCGTTACGTTAGGTAAAGGGCTAAAAGAATAATACATAGACTACAAAGAGTACGTCGTATGGAAGTGAGAGTTTGAAATTATGTGTATTTGGTACAGTCTCTCTCTCTCTCTCTCTCTCTCTCTCTCTCTCTCTCCATTTCACTCTTTCCTCAAGCGTTGGGACGTCCTTCAAGACGGGCTCCCGCCCCTTCTAGCCGCCACCCCCCCCCTCCCGCAAAGCGGGCCCTGTGGGCCCATCCCCTACGCCACTGCCGGCTATTTACATCAATCTGCGGCGTCGAAACACTCCCTGGCATGAATGTTTATTTATTTATTGGCGTTGAACGACACTTGATAGCTAGGGTCACCGTGTGTGGGACAGTTTTATGGATGGAGGACGCGAGATAACCTAGAGAGAACCACCGAACAGCGGCAAGAAGCTGTCACTCCCTAGCATACTAACTCCGCACAAGCAGAATGACCATTGGTTGCAGACAAATGCACCATCGACGTGAAGCAGGCCTTCGACCATACCGCCACCGTACTGCCATATGATTAAATGCCAACGCAGTTATCCCTGGTGAGTATCGAAACGTGGACCTTCCGGTTTTAAGTCCTTTAACCCTTTACCTAACCTGAAAAGCAGACGACACTTGCAAAAATAATTCTTGAATAACTATTTTTTTTCATTTTTTGTCTCAAAAACATAGGTTATGACCCCTCGTTGGAACGAGCTCGACGAGCTCGTTCCAACGAGGGGTCATAACCTATGGTTTTGAGACAAAAAATGAAAAAAAAATAATGAAAATTAATTGGCGATTTTTGAGAATAGCGCTGGCCGGTTTTAGCCTTTACGTTAGGTAAAGGGATAACGTAACCACTGAGCCACCGCTCCCTCCAGGCAGCTTAAATGGGAGAACATCGCGTTACGAAGATGAAGTACCGTCCCATCAGGATGTGCGCTAAATGGATATGGTTTGTCGGGGAATCCTACACTGTGTGGGTTAACAGTTTACTTACCGTAACGTTCACATCAGACCAGTGCCATTATCTAAACTCGCCTTTAAATTTCAGTTTGAATAATTTTTTAATATAAGCTTTCAAATCAATGGCGCGGGCACAACGGGTCAATCTGGGTCAAATATATGTGTAGTCCTTATGCAAAAGCTTTTTCCATGCACATTACTAGCTATGTAGGGAGTTTTTCGAAAGAAAAATTCTTGAGAATATTTTCCGAATGTCACTGGGGGGAAGCGTGGCCGTGAAAATTTGGTTGATTGCGCCGGTGTCCGGTTGATTGCCCTTTCTCTTCGACATCAAATTGTGGTAAGTGTACGATTTATCGTAGATTTCTCTAAATATCAATAAATTGGGAACCAAGGAATATACGCATAGGTTGTGTGAATGTATCCTGAACACGTACATATATTTTTTATACTCAGATACCCGAGTATTGCCTGCTAGTGACCTCATATTCAATCCATCAGCGGGCCGTTTTCGTCAAATGTTGACAAAAATGGCTCGTGGGCATCAAACACTTTAACTACCTCATTTCTTTTTACCCTGCATGTAGATAAGGTGTAGAAGATCTTATAACCTGAACTACAGCAAACAATTTGCTAAATTAGTTGAGAAAACACGCGAAAACCGCGTGTCCGGTTATTTTGTTGATTGCATGTAGTGACCGGTTGATTGTAGTTCTAAATTAAGGCGATGTCCGGTTGATTGTTTTACTTGTGTCCGGTTGATTGGCAAATACACTTAGTTCATGTCGGTAATTTTAATCCCATAAACACTTTTTATCACATAATCACACCATTATACAGTGTGTTAAAGCCATGTAATACTTTTTTTATAATACACTAGTGTAATAAAGGTAGAAAGCCTCCAAATCAAATACAAATGGAACGTGAGTATGTGATTGAATCACATGCTGACATTCCATTTAAAGACTTTTTACAGGATTGACTGTACATGTATTACTACCCTGTGGTTTATAGATAGAACTGCACGTTTGAATGAGTTAACAATTAGCTACTTGCATATTACAGAGTTGTCGTTCTTGGCGTCAGATATCCTGAGTTTGCTTGCTCACTTCAGTCATTAGAACAATGCAGTTTGCACTTTTTTACGTTCGATCAATTGCGATAACCCTTTTTGTTCAACTCAGACAAACGTTTCGCCAACTGAAGCTTTGTGTCTCTGTGTTTGACCTTTCTGTCTCTTAACCCTTCACCTAACGTGAGGTACAGATGACACTTGGAAAAAATACTTGTATAACTAAATATTTTCATTTTTTGCTTCCAAAACATAGATTGTGACCCCTTATTGGAACGAGCGCGAAATGAAAGGCGATTTTTATGCATAGCGCTGGCCGGATTTTACCGTTGCGTTAGGTAAAGGGTTAAAAAATGAATACATATACATACCCACCTTTTTTATAACATAAACTGTCCTCAAAATCAATTCATTAGTCAATTTTGAATTTGAGAGACAGTATCTCTGTTTTTATCGAAGAATGCGAAGTAATGTGGAAGACAAACCTGACGCCAAGAACGATAACACTGTAATATGCAAAGGGTCAATTACTGCACGAGAAAGCGTCGCGTAAGGACACCACGAAGGCCGTGAGACTCGAGTGGTATCCATTCGCGATGCGATCGAGTGCAGTAATCGTTAACTCATTCAAACATATGTGTGGTTCTATATTTATTACTCACAATCAGTTAGAAAATGAATTTAAATTGATTGTGGGCGAAATGGACAGTTTCCATGCTGACGAAGTGAGATCGGCACGAAATGCTGGAGTACCAATCAAAAACGCGATCCTTTAAAAAGCCATCTCGCTTCGCAAAGTAAAGTGTTAATTGGATGGTGTAGGAGATTAGGAGTGTGTTAACAATAAACCACAGACGTGTTGTTGTAATCCAGTTTCCCTTTAAGCAACCATCCTTGCTGTCATCCATTCGTAGGTTAAATTATTGCAGAAGTGGATTTTCATTCTAAATTTAAAACTTCGTGTAAACAAACGGTATACGGAAAACTGCAGATCACCACAAGTTACCGCAGGCCACCACAGCGCATCTGAAAATAAGTTTTTTGAAATTTATTGGCAAGTGAACAATCATTTACATTGTTTTGTGTTGATTCTAAACTTATTCAAGTTAAGAATAATTCTCATCTGGTCGACTTTTCTGGAAAATTTCACCGTAGGTCAGTTCTCATGCCTAACTGACTTGCAGTAAAACTAGTTTAAACTACCCCGCAAAATCGACCAGATGAGCATGTTTCTTAACTTGAATATGTTTAGAACCAACCCAAAATATTGTGACTGACCGTTTAGCATCCAAATAAAAATAAAAAGATGATTTTCTGAAGACATGTGGTAGCTTGCGGTAACCCGTGGTGACCTGTGGTATTTAGGCATACCATAAAAGAACGCTGCACGCGCTTCAGGCACTTTTTATCGAATCGCACTTGACCTTTCCGGTAAAAATTACCACACAGCTCAAAAACCTGTGTGATCGTGTAAGATACGACTATGTGTGTGTAATAATAACTTTTATTTCACAATTCATTTTGGGCTTCGTGCTACATCTGAGCGTCGTGAAATGTGCGGGTAATATTAAACTTTGTGATGAGTTCAACAAAGGTGCATACCTCGAGGTTAACGCGCGTGTGAAACAAAAAACTAGAACTGGGTCAAATCCATGAGATGTGCATCGCGTAAAAGCTAGGGGCGTAAGAACGAAAACATATTTGGGAGGTGGAGGTATAGGGACCTAGGACAGGCAGGGCCGACCATGGTTCGGCCCTGCGTGAGAAAATGTTCAATTTCCAAGTGGAAAAGATGCAATTTCCTTGCATTTGAGTCATTTGTACAATGGTATTAACTCAGGGTTAGATTGTATAGCCGGTAAAATATAGTGGGTGTCCCCCTCTAGAGAAGTTTGGGAGGCATGCCCCCCGCCTCCATGATCTGCGCCCATGGGGGTATCCTATCACTTGAGAGGTCGAGCCCTGAATTCAGGGCTCGGCCCCTCAAATGATAGGATACCCCCATGGGCGCAGATCATGTGGGCGGGGGGCATGCCTCCCAAACTGAATAGGACAGCTTGTAGGGTCATTGGAACAAAACTAATGGTAGGGATGCATGATATCACCTGAGGGACTGAGTCCCGAATAGGAGGACAGCTTGATAGGGGTGACCTCGCCCCGGAGTGTAGGGATACGGGTATGAGAAACCGCCTGAAATGGCCAACTATTTAATGTTTTTCATGGGCATGAAGGCGATTGTGTAGTGATGAGCAATACAGTTAAAACTAGAAGTTCTGTCATGAATTGCGCTCAAATAGCACGTCGATCTGCGCGCTTTGTTGCGTAGTATGGCTATCAGATTCTGTAATGTGTCCTGAGCACAAGCACTGTTTCATCCAATGGACCTCCGGGTGGCTTGGTTGCCATTCGATATGGAAATTGTGCGAAATTCCTACGCGCAATTAAAGCTAGATAAGCGCACACTTCATGACAGGACTTCTAGTTTTAACTGAATATGTCTATAAGCAGCCAGAATCCCCGCCAACGAGAAGGCCGAAGCAAGTAATTTGTTTGTATTTAGTCGTTTACATCGGAAAAATTACAATATTGGATTTTGTGATAAATAGAATCCAATATTGTTCCTCTGACAAAAAAGCCACCGTCTTTGGATTTGGCGGCCATCTTAGGTTTCGAAAAAATCCTAAAACGACTTGGCATCCTCAAAAACTCCTAAAGCAACCTCATGATCATCAACATCGCGCAAAAGGCAGATGAGCTATTGGGAAATAGTGCACTCTGGGTTGTAGCCATTTTAGTCACGTGATCACCAGGGCGATATCGTCTACAACACCCTGATAACACAGTGTAAGAACATTTTTAATCCTTTAGCTCACCAGTTCATCTTGTAGCGTACAAAATTCTGGACCTTGAGTGGGAAAGTCATTAAATTCTGTCAGTGAAGAAACTCCAGGCTCAAATCCCACAGATCAACCGTCCCATGGCGACGACTTTCCTGGTAGTTTGGGGCAGTGCGTATGTCGCACTGTGAGAAATATATTCAAGTAAAACAAGTCCCGAGTTGCGCTAAACTTCATTAGCAAATCAAAATAAACTTGCATACATTTTGCTGATAGTAATGTATTGTGTAGTTACATCATGACCATGATTACCTGCGCGTCATAGACAGTAATTCACTTTGCATTCTATTACCGTTGATGCTACAGACAAAAATGCAAATGTACTTTTATAATTTGGCATGTTTTTTTATGATAAATAGTTCGATAGACAGTTATCATTATACCCAAAGATGCAATCAACCGTACACCACGAATTTATCAAATACCAATTAACCGGACACCACTTAAGCAATCAACCGGTCACTACATGCAATCAACAAAATAACCGGACACTCGGTTTTCGCGTGTTTTCTCAACTAATTTAGCAAATTGTTTGCTGTAGTTCAGGTTATAAGATCTTCTACACCTTATCTACATGCAGGGTAAAAGGAAATTAGGTAGTTAAAGTGTTTGAGGCGTACGAGCCATTTTTGTCAACATTTGACGAAAACGACCCGCTGATGGATTGAATATGAAGTAACTAGCAGGCAATACTCGGGTATCTAAGTATAAAAAATATATGTACGTGTTCAGGATACATTCACACAACCTATGCGTATATTCCTGGGTTCCCAGTTTATTGATATTTAGAGAAATCTACGATAAATCGTACACTTACCACAATTCGATGTCGAACAGAAAGGGCAATCAACCGGACACCGGCGCAATTAACCAAATTTTCACGGTCACGCTTCCCCCCAGTGAATGTGCACTAGTAAAAAAGTTGAGTTCGAAAGTTTAGCAGCCATTTTGGCGGCCACCTTTTGTCCTTGTTTGTGTTTTTGTTAGCTAATAGTTCTCTCGTTCATAGCTTTTGTGTCTCGATATCCGAATTTTAAAAGCAACACATCGTGGATTTTCAACGCGGGTCGTTGCGGACTTTACATATGATATTCAGTGGACATTTCAACACAGCAGGTCACCAATGTCGCTTTTTACAGTTAAAACTAGAAGTCATGTCACGAATAGTGCGCTTATCTAGGCTTAAATGCGCGTTGGAATTGCGCGCAATTGCCATATCGAATGGCATCCAAAGCACGGCAGGTTCTCGTGGTTACTCATAGCAAACACATGCAATGTTTCTGCCAATGAACCTCCGGGTTACCCGGAAGTCCATTGGCTGAAACATTGTTTGTGCACAGGCCATATGAACAGAATTTGATAGCTTTACTTGGGCCATAACGCGTACATTAACGCGCATATCGACGTGTTATTTGTGTGCATTTCATGACAGGACTTCTAGTTTTAACTGTAGGAATTTCGTACTCGAAGAACGACCCAACAACTACACTACATACAAATTCGTCGGGGAATCATACACTTTATTAATTCATGTCGTATCACGAATTAATACCAGAAAAGAGTGATTTCGAATTCAAAGAATTAGGTGGGTGTAATCACTCTATAATCACTTTTCTGATATTATATATTCATGTAAAACTATCATGAGAATGACGCTTTATCATTTGTTTTAAGTTTTTATTAACATCAACATCAAATATTTATTTACAACAACAAAACATTTCATTTCTTCAAATGGCAAAATTTAATCAAACAAGAAAACTAATGTAAGCGACGGAAGCTGACAGATGCGGACTGGGCCAAGAAAAGCCCGGGGGGGGGGGGGGGGTGGAGAGGATCAGACATAATTTTGATTTTTGAAACTGAAAGAGCTCTCTTTCCCTGCATCTGAACGTTCAATTGCAGTCCACAAAGCGAATATTTCGATGACGTAATGGAAGAAAATTTAGATTTTTCAAACTGCCAGTCCACATTGAGAGCATTTCGGTATACTGGTAGTTTATGCTATCAGATCCATTCCGCCTGTCGGTCATTTTCACAATTTAATGCACCAACACGTGTTAGGCTGCATCAGTTTTGGGGCCCAGGGGTTATACCCCAAATAGAATGGGCCTCGCGAATTTTCCCGACCAGTCCGCCTCCTGAAGGTCACTTTCAGCTTGTTATTTTTTTTTTCAAACGTCTGTGTGGATTAAAACTAAAGAGATACTTGAGACGGCCGGAAGTTAAAATGTCGACATTTTTCTTGACCGTCTGACAAGTGTTGGTCACCAGCACATCCTCTGATAAAATACTATTTTGAATTCGATCATTTGGATAAATTACAATTTTCCTTATGCAAATAGATATACCCTTACGTTTTAATGAACCTTCGTATGAAAGCACTCGTTACGAGTAGTTGGCGATCGAATAGTCACGAAACAAATTCCGGTATTATTATTATTATATTTAAAAGAACTACTTTCGTTAAAGAAATAAAATAATAATAACAAATGAATGTTTACGACCTGGGCCAATAGTATACAACTTTTACAATTGTATTTCCCAGATTTGTATTTTCTACAAGCGAATATAAATGACGAAAATGAATCATTAGCATTTCAAATGAGTGGCAATTTGCCAACTGGCAAATTGCCACTAGGGCTGTCACGATTTTTTAATTTAGGAATCGATGATTGTCGCAAACAATCGACGATTAATCGTACCTAAATGACTCCCCCCCCCCCCCTCTCTTTGAAGTCGATAAAAATGAAGTTCAAGTCAGTTGACCTACCTCAAGGAAACAACGAAGACGATCCTTTTTAGGTGCATTCAAAGCTTTGATGTTCTGAACTTTTGAACCGTCAGTGTAATAATCAAGACCGGTCGGCAGTTGCGAAGTTCGCAACTGCCGACCGGTCTTGATTATTACACTGACGGTTCAAAAGTTCAGAACATCAAAGCTTTGATGAATGTACCTGGAAGACTATTGCTTCCAACAGCGTCTTGGGGTTTAACATCGATGTTCTTAACTCTTTACCTTTAGAAACAATAGTTTTTTGATCAAATTTTCTTTTAATTATTAAACGTCTAAAACGGGATACAATTTACCGATTATTCGACAGCGAAAAATACTAATCGATTTCGCCGTGACCGATCAACAGTCGATTAATCGATTAATCGTGACAGGACTAATTGCCACATCTTTGAAAATGCTTATGTTTCATTTCAATTAGTTGTTTCCGTAAACAGAAAATACAACTTTGAAAAATATACAACTGTAAAAGTTTTATTGTATTTGCTCCTGTTTGGTTTATTATTAGAATAAGGCTTCCGGTCAACGATTCGTAACACTATCGTGAAATTATAACTCTCGGCCTGTAAACGAGTTAAGAAGAGAAATTATTGTGCATAACAATTTGATATCACAAAGTAATATATATTAGATAAAATAATAATAATAATACCAGGTTTTCTATTTTATGCTTAGAGAGCTATATGAAGAAATACTCCCAGAATCAACGCAGATGTGGTATTATCATTTACATGAAAATAAGAGAGATACAATTCCAAGTTCGTCCAATTGACAAACAGCCTGTTTCAACAGAAATCAGGAATAGTAGCAATTAGATATTATGGTTAACAAGAAGTATATTTCAGTCAACATCAAACATCAAATACTTATTTAACACCAACAATAACTGATTAAATTTAACGCAAACCCATTTATTAAAATGACAGCTGATGCAGTGTTTGAAAATTTTTTTTCAAAATCTCTCTAATTAGATCCCTTTCCTAACATGGAGACGGGGAATGGCTGAACGCAGGATTCAACTGAATAAAAAGAGGAGGTATTTCCAGTCTGTAATTGTTCATGTGGTCGTCTCTTCTGGGGACAATACTATAAAACTTTGGCAAATTGCCATATCTTTTAAAATGCTAATGATTCATTTTAGTCAGTTACATTAATAGGTAGAAATTACAATTCTGGAAAATACAATTGTAAAAGTTGTATAGTATTGACTCCAGGTTGGATGGTTTAACCTCTCTCGACGAACATTTCCGTACAGTGTTATTTCAACATATCGACAATCAAATGTTATTATTGTCAGTTTTTTTGCCTCTAAACCAAAGCTTATGGCCCCATCATTGGAACGAACTCAACGAGCACGTTCCAGTGAGGGCCCAGAAGCTAATTATAAGAAGTAAAACTTAAATATATCAAGTTTTCCAAATTTCGTCTTGTGTGGTAGGCAAGGGTTACATTTAAGGAATGATCGTTTCTTTTTGTCTATTTCTTGAGTTATGAACCCCAAAAAACAAAGTCCAAACATCGCGTAGCCCGTTTACGCGATGTTTGGACTTTGTTTTTGGGGGTTCATAACTCAAGAAATAGACAAAAAGAAACGATCATTCCTTATAATTAAACGTTCGAGACCCAAATAAATAAATAAATAGTGTTAGTCGTCCTCTACTTCAGCGAACAAACACTTAAAAATTAAAACTGGTAGACATATTATTTTTCTGGCATAAAAGAGGGCGCATATTATTGAAATGCAGGTAGCAATTGACACACGTTCCAAGTCAAATGCACTTATGTCATTAAATTTTTTATTGACCAATGAATTACGTAATGCAAAGAAAACGTCATAAGCCACGCCTCCCTCAAATTTCATTCAACTGTTCACTTCACGTAAAAGTTACGTTCCGTGGTAGCTGGAAGTAGGCCATCAGTATTACATTGTATTTTGGTTTTGACCGTTTCCCGAGAACTGAAAAACAAAGTTTGTAAAAGTGGAGTTAGATATAAAGCCAGATGACATGAAATTAGTTGAATTCATTCAAATTAGCAATGTCAAAATTGCCGTATTCGTCGAGACCAACTATTGTTTACAATCGATTGGGGTAAAACGATGAACGCAGACGATCACCCAGTGTGCGTAAAAATTGAAATGTCAAATAAATACAGTTGTGAAGAAAAAGAAAAATTGACCCACCACGGTCATTTAAATATTTTATAAATAATTTCATGGTGATAAATTAGTAATATAAATTTATTTTTCTTTTTCAGATTTAGAACGTGCCAGTGTTCTAACTTCTATTGATTTGACACCATGTTGCAACTCCGAAGACTGGTGTTTTAGGGGCATGGCTGGAGGCGGACCTAATTGTGTTTTTTTTCGGTTCATTGAGTTATGAAAAAGAAAAAAACAGAATGGTGTGAGCCAATCGTTTTATCTGAAAACCCATGAACTGTAAAAAAAGTTTAATTATAAATGAATGTTTACGCTACAACTGAAATGTTCTTCAATGAACATTGTATTGTCAGTAGAGATTAGAGGGTGATGTTTCGTCTCCATTGGAGCGCGGGAGCTCAGAAGTAGACTGTTGGACTTCTATGCTAGAGGTCAAGGGTTAGATCCCCGTCTGAGAAGACACGCGTTGAGTCCTTGGGCAAGGCACTTTATCCCGGTTGCCTACATGTGGGCACGATGACAACGTGTACTAACGCGTACTGCACGTCGATGGTGCACATGTCTTCAACCGCGGTAACTCTGCTTGAGCGTAGCTTGAACAGAGTTAGAATGTTGAGGAGCTGACAGTTGCTCGTCGATGCTCGGTGGTTCTCTCCGGGTACTCCGGCTTCCTGCACCCGTAAAACTGTCACGGCTACGACTAGCCATTGTGCATAAGTATGTGACGTTAAAACACCAACAAATAAATAAATAAATATGTCTCCATAGATATTAGTTGATCATGTGATTTATCCCATGAAGACCAGTTGATCATGTGACATTTGAATATCGCGCATTGATATTACGCGCTTCATTCAATTTTCCAGAGTTTATCCCTTAAGCCCCCATATAGCCCCAAACCGCCACTTTTATATTGCATTGAAGCAGGTTCTCCCTTGTGTAATCTTTTTTATTACTCTTGTGTGTAGACTGAATTTTCCCTGGCAGTGGTTCTACATCACTGCTGGCTGCCTGTATAGGCAGCCAGCAGTGATGTAGAACCACTGACAAGTCATCAATAACTATGTAAGCAGAAAAAGGCCATAAATACTTTAAAATTAATCTGAGGACTTAAGGGTTAAATTTACATTTTGTAATTTCTGTATATGTTCTATAAATAGACGGTTTCCCTAACTGGAGTGTGAGTTGTATTCTTGGCGCTATATTGACAGTTTATGGGAGATATTTTGTATCAGAGGCTATGTTGTTTTTTTCCTTTATTTCGAATAGAACATGACCGAATTGTGCAATCTCCACACAACGGTTTCTCCCTTGCAGCGGATACACCTCTGCCAGAAGTTACTGAACATTTTACGTCTAAATTTAGATTCACGGTTTCCCCCAATCCAAAACAAAACCGGAAACGTAGACGTTCAGTTCATAAGCATGGCACCACAAACACCAACAAAATCGTCGCCGGCGAAGTGTTTCTCGCGCTTGCGGACGAGTATTGCTACTATTTTTAAGTTAAGTAACCCACGGTGCAGAAAAGAAAATGTTCAAATGAAGCTCAAGTTACTTAGTTTAACAATTGCACACTACGTTGCAGTGCTTCATCAAACTCCATGCCGATTGTCGTCTGAGAATTAGATGACACGTGCGTTTATTTGTTTACAAATATCACGTGATTGTCGGTGTATTCTTACTCGGACTATATTTATTTCACTTTCCCCAATTTCTCATTGATTCAAACAGTATTTTTGAAAATTCCTTCTCAGGTAATAAAACCTGTTTAATTAAAAATCGGACTGATTTGAATTTATGAACCCGTACAGCATGATGCCCAATCTGCAAGATTCTTGTAGATTCGGTAACTTCTGACAGAGATGTATCCGCTGAAAGGGAGAAATCATTGCGTGGAGATTGCGAATTGTGGTTTTTCAAGGCGGTGCCTTGTAGATAAGCCAATTCGATATCATGTCCGGACATAAAATAATTAGGTTTTATAAAGGGAATGAACATAAGAATTGAATCATGACTGTTCAAAATTCAAGAGGTGATGCAAGGGGGGAGGGGGGGGGGGGGTACTAACAATATGCAAGACGTGACGTCATATTTTTTATTCGGCTCCTTTTTACACCCACCCACCCAATACGTGCAGAGTTTCTACTACCGTTCTCAGACACCCCCCCCACACTCTCCCATTAAAATCCAAAATAAACTTATAAACTTAGTAGGCATAGCTGTCTTTAGGGGGTTTTCATAATGTTCTTAACCCTTTACCCAACGTAACGGCCAAAACCGTCCAGCGCTATTCTCAAACATCGCCAATTAATTTTTATTATTTTTTCATTTTTTGTCTCAAAAACATAGGTTATGACCACTCATTGGAACGAGCTCGTCGAGCTCGTTCCAATGAGGGGTCATAACCTATGTTTTTGAGACAAAAAAAGAAAAAAAATTAGTCATTCAATCATTTTTTGGCAAGTGTCGTCTGCTTTTCATGTTAGGTAAAGGGTTAAACTGGTACCACGAATTTAATTCTTTGTGGGCTGCTCTGGGCCCCAATCTACAAATGACAAGCTGTTCATTATCAGGCTTGGCCAGAGCAGGTGAACATACACGGGAACAAATTTTCATTTGAATTGTTCCCAAAATATTGCCTCCTGATGTATTTATGTTAAGAGTGTGATGTACAACATCATCTTTAAGGTTTGAAACACAAATGATGGTATATATTAGCTGATATAATCATATATTTTTAAAAAATTCCAAAAATTGCACAAGTTGGAAATGCGCATTTTTGGCGCACTCAAGAGACCCACCCACCCCCACGTCACGTCTTGCAAATTTTTGGTGGCCTCCCCCTGGGTGATGAAACAAAATTGATCCTCGCGGTTCATGAAATTTTTACGTGATCACTTTGTTTCATCACCTCGTGGATTGCGAACAGTTGTGATTCAATTCTTAATTGAAACAGTCTTCGAATAAAAAGAAGGATTGAATCATCTGTTTGTTACTGCCCGTCCGGAGTTTTCTTACCTTTTGCTGGTTGCATGTTTGATTGAAACAATCTTCGAATAAAAAAAAGGTTGGGGAAATTGTGTTTACTGTCCAATGAGGGTTTTTTGTTGTTTTACATTATTACATAGATGAACTAAACAGTCTTCAAATAAAACGAAGGATGTAGGACTCTGCTTGTAATTGTACATCGGAATGTTTCTTTAACCCTTTACCCAGGGAATCGCCCGCATCCCCCGGCGTAATATGCAAATTCAGCAGCTGAAAAAAATATTATTTTTCGAAATATTTCAACAAAACCATATCATGTGACCCCTCTTTGGAACGGGCTCGTCGAAAGAGGGGGTCACATGATATGGTTTTGTTGGAATTGTTTGAAAAAAATTTGGAAATGATATTTAAAATAATAAATTTTGAAATCGTCTGCGTTGGGTAAAGGATTATGTATGATTATAACTAAACTGATAACAGACACACAAGTGAAAATCTCTTGTAAAACAGTTTATCAAAATTTAACCAGTTTTACTCTCTGGACATATGATTGGTTCATGCTGTACCATGCGACATTTGTCCTAAATGTATAACCACCTGAATTGATGCAGAGGACAAAAGTTGTCGGCACAGGCTTAGTCATAACTCGCTATGCGAGTTATGAAACTTGTGCTGAGAAATTGCGGTTTATATCGCATAACCCGAACAGAAACAACCGTTAATTTTTTAAATATATGAACATCACTATTTAAGACTCTTTCAAACCGATCTAGCTGAAAACGAGAGTGTGCTTTTTGGAAACCAACCCGTATCCCAATCCCTCAAACGAGACTATCGGACTATTGCGTCTTGTCTACACTTCAGAAATTGTGTAGTCTAGACACAATATTGTTTCAACTCCTGTTTGATTTGAAACCGTATTACGGTTTGTGATTATTTGTCACGTGCTATCGAACTATTGCGTCTAGTCTACACGTCAGAAATTGTGTAGTCTAGACACAATATTGTTTCAAATCCCGTTTGATTTGAAACCGTATTGCGGTTTTTGATTATTTGTCACGTGCTTTTTTACGGCCAATACTATAAAACTTTAACAATTGTATTTTCTAGACTACCTATTAATATAACCTATTAAAACAAATCATTCGCATTTTAAAAGATATGGCAATTTGCCAACAGGCAAATTGCCACATCTTTGAAAAAACTAATGGTTCATTTCAACCTATTTAAAGTCATAACTATAGAATTCCAGGAAATACAATTGTAAATGTTCAATAGTATTGGCCCCTGACTGTAAAGGCATTTAGGTATTTAACAAAAACGGATATTACGACAATAACTGATATTGTGTCATGTAATCCGTCTCGTCGATGAGAGAAGTTCAACTTTTCACTTTCGGTGACTCGTGAGATGCGAGTGATGTCCACTCACTCATCTTTTCAACGGAATTTAGAACGACAAATCAGTTATTGTCATTGTAAGTCGTATTTTTTTTTTATTTTATAAGCATTAGACATTGATACCTGACGATACCTGACGAATCTTCCAAGAACAAATCTCAAAGAATCTAAGCCAGGTGATTTTTTGAATTTGTATATCTGCTGTGGGATCCCTGAGAGTCTGTTGGGTGTTTGTGTGTGTGTCCCTGTGTGTAGGTGAAGGTGTGTGTGTGAGTTGGGGGTGGGGGGAGGGTTGTTCCCGGTTTTGTGACGACCTAATCAATAGTGTTTGTGTCCCCACGGTGATTTCCTTCGCTTTCTAACTGTCACCACAAAGAAAACAATGTGTTAGGGTTTGTCTCCCCGATGTTGTTGGGAATTGTTTGCCATTGTTTTCCACCGAGCACAAAAGACAAAAATAAGTTCGCACAACGACGGCAAAACAAGCTTGTGTGTGCTTATGTGTCTGAGTGGGCGACGATGTGTGTGTTTGAGGTTTAAAAAATCGCACTGGCACAGACATTTCCTACTGAAACGTTTTTTTCTTTTAATATGCCGCCGAAAAATTGTTTTCATTTACTGAACCCTGATGGGTTTCAAACATGACAAAAAATTACACAAAATTGATTTAAACTAAGTGATGAGCTTAGGAACTGGTTAAACTGCCTGGCAATAATTGATGTTATTCATTGATGGGCACTAATTTAGTCCTTACAAGGATGTTACGCAAGCTTTTGTTTTTCTTATAGGCGATGACAGGTCGAAGATTCAAAGGTTCATTTAATTTAGCATTGGTAAAATTGAATTCATCTTTTAACATTTTTGCTATTTCGATATTCATTCTGTTGTACGTTAAAGTGAAAGGAATGATGGACCTCCTTTCGCATTCGCCCTCTGATATGTTCATACCAAATGGCCAGAGGGTTTGAAGCGTATTGATCCAAAAAGCTTCACGTTTTTTTCTAAATTCATCCGTTTCTTCTAATGTGTCTTTAATTGGTGGTTGTTCAATAGGATGGATTTCGAAATCGTCCAAAGAATGGCCAGGAAGGTTAAAATGTTGTGCTACTGGGGCATCAGCATTATGTTTTATATCCTGTTTGTGTCTAGTAGCACGTTCTCGAAAAGGATTTTGACTTTGACCAACATACTGTTTCCTACATCGCTTACAAGTGATAAGGTAAATAATGTTTGGTGAATCACAATGGAGGGGGTTACGGATCTGATAATGATTTTTCGTTTGTTCGGAGGAAAATTCCTCTTTCTGATCAGGCATAAATGTATGCAGTCTACAACGAGGCCTTTTGCAATTATATACCGCGCCACTACTATTGTGCAACGGTCTGTTGTGTTCAATCTTCAGTGGTTCGAAATCTGTAGTTTCAGCTGGACTTTCGAGCTTTTTCAGGGTTTGGGATTTCAGGCTACGCAAAAGGCGCAGCGAGTACCCTCTCGATCTGAGGGCGCCAAATAGAGTAGAACAAGCCTCATTGAAATTTATCTGCCTTACCGAGGTACAAAAGATAAAAGAAACCCTTTACCTCGGTTGTTTTCCCAGAACTGTACCGGCAAAACGAGGTAGAAACCGTTAGTCCACACAAAGGACAAACAATGGGGTACCTAAGTATGTAGGGTAGACAAGACTCTGTGTGTGTGTGTGTGTGTGTGTGTGTGTGTGTGTGTGTGTGTGTGTGTGTGTGTGTGTGTGTGTGTGTGTGTGTGTGTGTGTGTGTGTGTGTGCGTTTGTCTTACCAACTTGACGAGGTAACTAGACAAAAGAGTTTGCGTGTTACGCCTTACCGAGGTACAAAAGACAAAAGAAACCCTTTACCTCGGTTGTTTTCCCAGAACTGTACCGGCAAAACGAGGTTGAAACCGTTAGTCCACACAAAGGACAGACAATGGGGTACCTCGGTATGTAGGGAAAACAAGACTGTGTGTGTGTGTGTGTGTGTGTGTTTGAGGTTAAAAAATCGCACTGGCACAGACATTTCATACTGAAACGTTTTTTTCTTTTAATATGCCGCTGAAAAGTTGTTTTCATTTACTGAACCCTGATTGGTTTCAAACATGACAAAAAAGTACATAAAATTGATTTAAACTAAGTGATGAGCTTAGGAACTGGTTAAACTGACTGGCAGAAATTGGTGTTATTCATTGATGGGCTCTAATTTAGTCCTTACAAGGATGTTACGCAAGCTTTTGTTTTTCTTATAGGCGATGACAGGTCGAAGATTCAAAGGTTCATTTAATTTAGCATTGGTAAAATTGAATTCATCTTTTAACATTTTTGCTATTTCGATATTCATTCTGTTGTACGTTAAAGTGAAAGGAATGATAGACCTCCTTTCGCATTCGCCCTCTGATATGTTCATACCAAATGGCCAGAGGGTTTGAAGCGTATTGATCCAAAAAGCTTCACGTTTTTTTCTAAATTCATCCGTTTCTTCTAATGTGTCTTTAATTGGTGGTTGTTCAATAGGATGGATTTCGAAATCGTCCAAAGAATGGCCAGGAAGGTTAAAATGTTGTGCTACTGGGGCATCAGCATTATGTTTTATATCCTGTTTGTGTCTAGTAGCACGTTCTCGAAAAGGATTTTGACTTTGACCAACATACTGTTTCCGACATCGCTTACAAGTGATAAGGTAAATAATGTTTGGTGAATCACAATGGAGGGGGTTACGGATCTGATAATGATTTTTCGTTTGTTCGGAGGAAAATTCCTCTTTCTGATCAGGCATAAAAGTATGCAGTCTACAACGAGGCTTTTTGCAATTAAATACCACGCCACTACCATTCTGCAACGGTCTGTTGTGTTCAATCTTCCGTGGTTCGAAATCGGTAGTTTCAGCTGGACTTTCGAGCTTTTTCAGGGTTTGGGATTTCAGGCTACGCAAGAGGCGCAGCGAGTACCCTCTCGATCTGAGGGCGCCAAATAGAGTAGAACAAGCCTCATTGAAATTTACCTTATCACATGAATTGCGGTGGAAACGAATGAGTTGTGATTTGATGATACCTTTAAATGTATGTTGAGGATGAAATGATTTTGTGTGCAACAATTGATGTGAATCAGTTGGTTTAAAATACACTTTATAATCTAAATGACCGGACGCCTGAAATTGCTTGCCTTTATACACGGTCACATCGAGAAAATCAACAGAATTTTCACTGATAGTAGCTTTCAATTTAATATTTGGATCGTGATTGTTCAAAATTTCTAAAAAATCATCAAAATCTTCTTTAGAATGTTCCCAAATAATAAAAATGTCATCTAAATACCTGAGATATACGAGAGGATGCTTTGCACATTTGCTTAAGGCATTTTCCTCCCATTCCGCTACATAAATGCTTGCAAAATTAGGACTGAATCTTTTGCCCATAGGACAACCCATTATTTGTAGAAAATATTCTCCATTGAATTGAAAGTCATTACCTTTTAAGCTCAGCTCTAATAATAATAACTCTTTGGCCAGCCGCTGATTTGTCGCGGTCCTCATAAGAGAAGGCCATCATTCCCCCTGCACCCCACCCCCTCTTCCCCTCCTCTCCTTCCAGCATTCAGATATAAACTGCTTAATAGTGTCCCTCTAAAAGATCCAAAATTTGTTCATCCGGGCGTTTCGCATCCGGATATTTTTCAAATGCATTTTTAACCGATTTAACACCTTTATCAATATCAATGTTCGTATACATGCTGTCGATATCCAAGGTAGCCAGAATTGCATTTTTCGATATTTTCAATTTCGAAATTTTTGACAGGAAATCCTGTGTATTTTTTAGATAGCTCGGATGTCTATTTGCTATAGGTTTCAGATGATAATCAATTAATTCCGAGATCGCATAAGATTCCGAATTACAATCTGATACAATTGGCCTCCCGGGTGGAGTTAAGTCATCCGTCCATGAAGAACGGTCCCTGTGGATCTTTGGTAGGATATAAAATTGTCTTGTTTGAGCACTGAGCTTAGCTGTTAAATATTTCAATTGTTTTTTGGTAATGTGACCTTCGTCGAGGAGAAATTTTAAGATGTTATTGAATTTTTCGATATTACTAGGCCAAATAAGTGAATCTATTTTCTTATAATGTTTAGTATTGCTGAGTTGTCTCATGGCTTCCTTTATATAATTATCCCGAGATAGAACAACTACCGACCCACCTTTGTCGGCTGGTTTAATTACTAATTTCTTATTTTTTCGAAGTTTCGTGAGGGCTCTCCGTTCACCATCTGTTAAATTGTCTTTATCGGAGAGTATGTTCATGCTGAACACCTTTTTGATGATTCGTTTGCTAGCCTCAATAATTTCGGGATCTACTTCACTATCTGGAGGTGACCAACCAGATGATTCTGTAAAAGGAAGTTTCCGACCGCTGGAGTTTCTAAAGCGGTCGGCTAATTTCATTTGCCTAAGAAAATTACAGTTGTATGATGGTAAATTTGTTTGGTTATCAGTTTTAGGCTTTGGTGCTGGTACAAAAGTTAACCCGCGATCTAAAAGAGATTTCTCTTGGGTTGTTAGGTCATTGGTGCCAGACAGGTTAACCACATTAGTTCCTAATCCCACATCTGTTAGGCGGCTGTTACCTTTGCCTTTACTTAGTTTAAATTTAGGTGGTTCAACCAGTGATCGTACATAATATTGGCGGTTCTCGTGGTCCAATGGATTATTCCGTTTCAATTCAACAACCCAATGGGTGGAGAAGAGAAAACCCCTGTAGATGGGAAGTTTAACCCACGTCTGAATGTCGCGTCCTGTCGACATGTAGGGCTGTACTTCTTCAAAACATCTGTGCACACTATGGGCAATAAAATGGTAGAAAAGTCCATTCCACCTACATGCAGTACACATGCACTTACAGACTGAGAGACAACTCAAACTATTCATTGCTGATTAAACAGTAATCTACTCCGAGATTTCAAATGAAGAAAAGTGGGGTTCTCTAGTTAGAAGCGCATTATGAAATCGACAGTGCTGCTGAAGCCACCACACGTCTAGGGCTGTCACGATATTTTCGATTTAGGAATCGATTAATCGTCGTAAATAATCGATGATAATCGACTAATCGTACCTAAATGCCCCCCCCCCCCCTCCCTCTCTTTGAAGTCGATAAAAATGAAGTTCAAGTCAGTTGACCTACCTCAAGGAAACAACGAGGACGATCCTTTTTTAGGTACATTCAAAGCTTTGATGTTCTGAACTTTTGAATCGTCAGTGTAACAATCAAGACCGGTCGGCAGTTGCGAACTTCGCAACTGCCGACCGGTCTTGATTATTACACTGACGGTTCAAAAGTCACAATATATCCTGTCACACAGTTACTGGCGTCTCCAAATCTACCAACAATTAGGACAGCTCTTGGATTTATTTTGATAAGTATTTCGGTAATGAATGAAGTCAACAGCAAAAGCACTATTCACTAGTTTACACAAATGCCAAACAGCCAGGGAATAGTTCTGATTTTTAAGTATGCAAATGGGGTCAGCTCTCTCGTGGTATGAGTAAAAATTGATCCACAAACAGGATGTTGACCCGGAACGGACATTGGAGTAACCATCCCTGCAACTCTTCTACTCATTTCATAAAATGGGGTGCCGAAAGTGGGGTGGTGTAAGTGGGGTGCCGCGAAACGTGAATGACAATTTCTTCAAATGAGCTAAAGAGACATGAGAGTGATTGAACCAGAAACAAATAACCTTGTGACTCATCGCGAGAAAAATGGATTCTATAACCACAGACGTTTCTCAAAAAGGGATTATCTTTGTCGGATTCCGTAAAAGAGAGATTCCATAAGTAGGATACATGTAGGTTTGATCCCCAGCTCCTATACAGTGCCCAGTAGTCCTATCATTGGCGTTTACCCGACTTCGGCTATCTATCCTTTGTTTGGCCTCTATTGTATTCACCATCACTATTTAAGGAAGAGTGCATGGCTTGGAGTGCGTCGCCCGCAAGTATTCGCCCGCAAGTATTCGCTTGTTTATTTTGATCATGTTTTAACGCAGTTCTTGAGAGATCATTTCTAGAACGATCACTGTTGACGTTAAATGAGTCAGTTGCGATGAATTCCAAAGGCAACCATCATTTAACTTATAAGTATTTTTACCTTTGCGTTCGACTACTACTTCGGTTTGGAGAACTAAAAATCACTCTTTCGAATAATTCCAGGTTTTTCCGTTCACACTATATCTCCTGTCTGGAATTTTGTTCATTTGGCAAATCATTTTCTATATGTGTAATGCTTACATTTTTCTTTGTAACGCTTTACATGATAGAGAACGTCCTTAATAGGTTTGCTTTCTTTACCAAATGAGAAGACATTCAAATTCGTACACACCCGTCGGCCATTAATAAGGAATGGCGGAGTTTCTCCTGCTGTGGCATGCGGAGTGCAACGGTAGTTCATCAAAAATGCCGTAAGATATTCTTTCGGAGAGCACCCCTCCAACTGTGTAGGTTGAAGGCAATCCTTAAGAACTCTATTGAAGCTCTCTACCTCCCCATTCACTCGAGGATAATACACAGACGACCGCAAATTACGCATATTTCGAGATTTCAAAATTTCTGAAAACTCATTTGAAACAAATTGAACGCCGTTGTCAGAAACTAATTGTTTGGGAAACCCTTCTGTTCTGAACAGAGTTTTCGAAAATATGATAGTTACCGATGATGTAATTTGTGAGGCAAATGCAATTTCAGGCCATTTACTGAGGTAATCAACAAGAGTAATTACATATTTACAGTCATGTGGAGCATTGTCAAAAGCTCCTATGATATAAATTGCAACCATTTCCCAGGCATGGTTGGGAAACTTTACTGGCTGTAGCAGGGCTGCATGCATTGTTACTGTTTTGCCATGTGCTTGATATAAAATAAAACTATTAACAGCCATTTCACAGAACGATCCATTTTAGGCCACCAGTACAATGCACGTAACCGCTGTTTTGTACGCAGTATTCCTTTAACTATCATGTGTCAATGAAACTATTTTATTTCGTTAAGAAGAATATAAGTTATTTCCGCCACCATGTATGATATATGGAGATTTTATACCTGGATTTCGGATTTTAAACACCGAGCCGTAGGCGAGGTGTTTAAATGAGACATCCAGGTATTAAATCTCCATATACCATACATACTGGCGGAGATAACGTTTTTGTCCCGTTTGAAACACAATACAACTTAATGGAAATAAATTTGTGGACGCATTTCTCAGCTCCACAATTATTTGGACAAATTTGTGATAACATTTTTTTTTTTTATAATCGCAGAAGACAACAGATAAAGTTACATCCTTTGGGTCGTTAAGGAAACAGATAAACAGTATTTTGTTGACATATCGTCCGCTGAGTATCAATGTGTTCTATGTGCCTACTGGCACATAGAACACATTGATACTCAGGGAACGGGTTATTTGCTCTTACTTTTCTTATGATTGTATTGTCGGAAATATGATGATATTTGTGACTATTTTCGGGTTTTTTGGTTTGAGTTTTACAATGAGGTGAGCGGAAGCGGAAAGCTTTCATTGAAACCATTACCCCGATGTTTTGCGTGCGCTAATACCCTGGATGTTGCATGCTCTCATATACCTTGGATGCTGGAAGCACCCTTTGCCATGGCTATTTGTCCACGGCATTCCGACCAATCAAAAGACAGAATTTATCGGGATAAAGAGGCAAGGAACAATAACTCTGTATTCATCTTTGAGTGCAAGTTCATCATGCACTGAAAGTTCATTTCTTATATTATAAAATGGCAACAAGTTCATATCCACATATTTACGTTTTAGCCAGCGTTTAGAAATTCAAATTCATAACTTATGTGATATGTCACCGTGAAAAACTGGCAGTACAAAAATCATCTTCAGTAATAGAGTTAAAACTTGATGTTGCTGTAATATTTGCCACAGATTCAATTGGACTCATACCTGGTTCAATTTTAGAAATATGTCGCCTAGACAAATAATTTGCAGTGTCATTCGTTTTTTACAGCCCTAAAAGCAAATGTGTAGTTGTAATCGTGCAAACGAGCAGACCATCTGTTATTACCCTTTGTGGTAGCAGGGTGGTTCATGCTTGGTGATCCGTTCGTAACTTTAAGTTTCTGCCTCAAAGCCTAGTGCGCCATTTCTCCACAGCCCATACACATGCATATGGTTCCTTTTCTACAACTGACTATTTTCTCTCAGCTTCAGATACGCTACGGGAAGCAAATGCTGCTGTACATTCTGTCCCATCGTGGATTTGAGTAAGTACTGCACCCAATCCACAACCTGATGCATCAGTTGAAACAACGTTAAGTAAATTTGGGTCAAATAATGCCAATGCCGGGCTGCCAACTATCACAGATTTTACCCTTTCTAAATTTTTCTGAGTTACATCATCCCATTGAAAAGATATATTTACACGGGTGAGCAACCAGAGTGGTTAAACTAGTGTAGCGTAATTTGGTGTGAATTTACGAACTAGGATGTAAGGACTAGAAAAGAACGAAGGTCTGACACATTCGTCGTGGCTACCGAATTGATCAAATCAGAAAGATAATTCTTATCTGGCTTTAACCCTTTAGAACTTATCTCGCATCCTAAAAAAACAAGGCTCTGCTTTCTGTATTTGCATTTTCTCATGTTCAGTTGGTGTACGGCCATGCACAATCACAGAGTGTACATTGTGCTGCCTTTGCTGGACACGCACATCGTTCATTTAGCACTAAACACCAGGTAGAACTATTATCAGCTAAGTGTTAAGTTGACCCACAAAGCAGGGGTGGCGCCAGGTATTTCTCGGCGGGGGGGGGGGGGGGGGGCTGACCTCTCCGACAGGGGGCTATAACATTTGACCTCCCAAACGAAGGAAAATGAGTGAAAATTGGTAAATTGGAGAACCAAAATAGAAGCAAATTGAGTATGTTTGTTGATTATTTAACCCTTTACCTACATATAACCTGAAAAGCAGACGACACTTGCAAAAATAATTCTTGAATAACTAATTCTTTTCATTTTTTGTCTCAAAAACATAGGTTATGAGCCCTCGTTGGAACGAGCTCGACGAGCTCGTTCCATCGAGGGGTCATAACCTATGTTTTTGAGACAAAAAATGAAAAAAATAATGAAAATTAATTGGCGATTTTTGAGAATAGCGCTGGCCGGTTTTGGCCGTTACCTTAGGTAAAGGGTTAACGTAAACATATTATAATAAGGTCGGGAAATATTTCATCTATAAAGCCAGTTTGACGAACGACATTAAGGAATTTCGTGAGAATCACTATTCTCTATCAAAGTTCCAGTGCTGCACGGGTTCGAGACAGACAAGACGAGATATCTACATTTGATTGTCGGAAATTTCTCGTGAAGTCGGGTTTACGAGACTCTCCGACGGACTGACTAAAAATCTCCGATGGGGGGCTGGACCTCTCCGACGGGGGGGGGGGGGGGGGGGGGGGGCCTTGGCGCCACCACTGCCACAAAGATAACATTTCAGCTGCTCTTTGAGCCCGACTTTGGAATTTTCCTTAGAGTGTGTTTTAGATTTATTGTATGTTTCTCTTTCGACTGAGTTTTAGTTAGTTTTCTCAATTAAATGACCCCATATCATCTCGCTGCCAAAGTTCCAACATCACATAAAACGACAAGTTCTCTGAGTGCAGAAATATAACGCTCAGTTGATTCACTGGGTTGCTGAGCTATTTGTAATGCTCGGCCGCCACATTGACCATAGGAGTGAAAAAAGGCTTTCAAAGCATCAGCAGTACATCTGCATGTCTGATCGGAAAGAGGCAGTGTATAATAAATTATCTGACCTTTGACACCCAAGCAGTTCAATAGTATAGCGTTCTTACAGTAAAAACTAGAAGTCCTGTCATGAAATGCGCACAAATAGCACGTTGATGTGCGCGTTAATATGCGCGTTATGACCCAATTAAAGCTATCATATTCTGTACATATGGCATGTGCACAGGCAATGTTTCAGCCAATGGACCTCCGGTAACCCGGAGGTCCATTGGCAGAAACATTGCCTGTGTTTGCTATGAGTAACCAGGAGAACCTGCCGTGCTTTGGATGCCATTCGATATGGCAATTGCGCGCGATTCCAAATCGCAATTAAGCCTAGATAAGCGCACTATTCGTGACAGGACTTCTAGTTTTAACTGTACGTACTGTGGGAATTTCATCTTCTATGGTGCATATCACAGTTATGTAAATGTAATGTAATGTAAATGTTGAACATTTTCAACCAAGTCCTGACCTCAATGGAAGGATTTCGTGGAGTCTGTGGAAATGTAGGCGGCGGATTTATTGTTGATTGCGTAGCCACACTGTTGTATATTCGTAAAGTTTCTCATCGTCGCCAAATATGTAACGTATCAAGATAATATATATAACTTTGAAAAACTATAATTCTCTCTACCCCTTTATTTACACCCTCCATTCCTTCCGTTACAGTTTAACTGTCCGCTGATCGGACCTCACCCCGAACTCAGATGCCTGAACAGTGCACCAATGACATATTCACACAAATCAATATCGATAATAATACCTTGACCGATACACTGGGCAGCCACTAGATTAACCCGTTTAACTAACTACTGAGGTATACAATACACAACACCCTCCCATCGGGAAGGGGCACCTCTTCACAAACTCCCCAAATTCCCATTGAATTTTGAAAGCTCCCAGAACGGCTTAGAGTGTATTTTAGCTTCACTTCGAGAATAAATCATTGAAAAAAAATGAGTGATGAAACTGATAAGGGCATTGTCCCCTCTCGACCCGTAGTCCGAAGGAGGGTGCCCCCCTCTGCCCCGTGCATCCGGCGTCCCTGCTACTATACTACTGTTGCAAAAGTAGACAGATAATTTCAACTGTATCACGACTGGTTCAGGATCTTGTTGAAATCTCTGTCCCTTTTTTCTGTCTACATCAAGTTTGAATATTTCTGGTAGAGAAAAGGACGCGGCGAAATTACGTTGTTTTCTTCGTATAGTCTTGATTTCACAATATTCTTTTACAAAAGCTCGGTCCGCCGATGAAAATGTGTCCTGGGGCTATTAGTATAAAAATTTAATTTTACAATTGTATTTTCTAAAATTGTATTTTCTAGTTATGATTTTAAATGGGTTAAATGAACAATTAACATTTTCAAAGATATCTTTTAAACTGCTATTGAATCATTTTAGTCAGCAATACTAATAGGAAGAAAATACAATTCTATAAAATACAGTTGTAAAAGTTTTATAGTACTACAGTTAAAACTAAAAGTCCTGTCACGAAATGCGCACAAATAGCACGTTGATATGCGCGTTAATGTACGCGTTATGGCCCAAGTAAAGCTATCAAATTCTGTACATATGGCCTGCGCACAAGCAATGTTTCAGCCAATGGACCTCCGGGTAACCCGGAGGTCCATTGGCAGAAACATTGCATGTGTTTGCGTTGAGTAACCAAGAGAACCTGCCGTGCTTTGGATGCCATTTGATATGGCAATTGCGCGCAATTTCAACGCGCAATTAAGCCTAGATAAGCGCACTATTCGTGAGAGGACTTCTAGTTTTAACTGTACCCCATCAGATCGCAGTCTCGTCACTATCCGAATGAGAAATGGGTGGATTTTGCAATCAGAGTTTATAATTAGTCAATATAATTCAAGCAGTCGGTTGGTTCATCGGTTGCAAGTTGATCGCTTCCACTCTGTTTTTACGTCTGCAGGGAATACTTGAAAGTAAACTTTCCTTTACGTTTTTGTTTCTGTAAATGAGGACGCATCCATTTAACGTGCTGGATGCGATAATCGTCAATAACTGGATGCTCATTATAAAAATAACGAAATCCCTGTTTGCAAAGCCACATATTTCTCCAAATTGGCACTGCTCCATGATCAGAAAGGTGAAATGTGGCAGCCATCCTACGAAGTCAACAGTAATCATCAAAACTGCTGTTTTTAATGCACTGAGTAAAGCGTCATGACATCCCAAAGTATCTTGACGTTTTGTGTGACGATATCCCCGAACATAAATGCCGGACACTACACAATAAGTCATTACAGCGATTGTAAGATTCACCACAACCGGTACCGTCTCAGCGAGAGACTTTCCATTATTATATCGACTGCAGGAACTACCAAACAGCGCGAAACCCAACGATGGTATTAAACCCGCGAGACACCAGCATAAAAGAACTAAAATGCCACCCCTGCGTCTACTTAGTATTTGTTTGTATGAATGAGGACGAGATATAGCTATATATCTATCCACAGATAGAAGAATGCTGCTCGAAGCGAAAGCGAGCGGGGGAATCCTTTGAATAAGCACTATCACATCACAAAGCCAAGGTTCCATGCCATAGAGAGTGCCACTATAAATATCGAAAACCTTTAGTGTCATGCCAAAATCTGTTAAAACTACAGAGAAAAATGGATAAGAGAATAAAGTTTTATCTCTAATAAACAATATAATGATAGTTCCGTTGACTAAAAAACAAGCAAGTGCTGCGAGACTATTGTATGCAGTTACCAAATTCCACAGGAATGACTCTTGCATGAGCTCAATGTATTCTCGACTTGTCGTCCAGTTACCCGATGAGTTATTCGACATTCTGTTCAGTTAAAATCATATAGTATTCACACAGTACAGAACAAGCATGTACACATTTATTTCAAACCGTCATACTGTCTGAATCCATATTTTGGCATTGAAGAGTTATGGATTCTAAAATATCTCCTACAGTAGCTTTTCGTCTCTTCACAAATGGCATGTACTGAGTCTCATTCATTCATTCGTACACGCATTATTTAGTTTATTGATATAAAGTGATAAGGTTTCACGTGTTGACTCTCTTTTTGAACAACTATGGAATAAATATAAAAAAACAGTTACGAGGTATCCCAAATCTGTCGTCACCTCTTCTATACTTCTTGTGCCACGAACAGTCTGAAAACAGAAATATGTTTTAGGAGTTAAAATATGATTAGGAGTTAGGCGACCACTTGCCAGGTAATAAATTGACATGTAAGACGTACAGTTAAAACTAGAAGTCCTGTCATGAAATGCGCACAAATAGCACGTTGATATGCGCGTTAATGTACGCGTTATGGCCCAAGTAAAGCTATCAAATTCTGTACATATGGCCTGTGCACAAGCAATGTTTCAGCCAATGGACCTCCGGGTAACCCGGAGGTCCATTGGCAGAAACATTGCATGTGTTTGCTATGAGTAACCAGGAGAACCTGCCGTGCTTTGGATGCCATTCGATATGGCAATTGCGCGCAATTCCAACGCGCAATTAAGCTTACATAAGCGCACTATTCGTGACAGGACTTCTAGTTTTAACTGTACGCCAATCTCGAACATTTTTTTTAATTCTCATGTAACAATTTGGTTAAGCGTAACTTGCCTCTGCCTCTGTTACCAGGGCGAGGTTTTATCAATAGTGTGTAATTCATATTTGCTTTTTGCGTAATGACGCGGAAGTTATCTTTATTTGCTGCCACCCAAGGAAGATATGATACGGGTATTTTGCGCGTGATAGACTCGGATACGGGGAACAACATAAACGGGGAGCATATATTTACACGCTACAACCCAAGGGAGAAATGATGCGGTGATTTTGCAAGCAATACAAATAAATATGGAGAACAACGCGTTTGAACAATTCTGGTCAAGGAATGGTTGAATGTATGACTATTGTATGCGAACTCGCCTCTGCCTCTGTTACCAGGGCGAGGTTGAGATAAATGATTCAATGCTCGCAACTCTAAAGCTGAGAACAAATTTTGCGCGTAATAACGCGGAATATATCTTCACTTGTTACCATCCAAGGAAGATATGATACGGTATTCTTTGTCCATAATTTACATTTGAATACAGTGAACAACGTGAAATGCGAACATATCTTTACTTGTTGCCACCCAAGGAAGATATGAAAAGGCGATATTATACATCGTTCGTGATTAGCAGCTAGGCGGTCACTTGCCAAATAATAAATCGACCTGTAAGACGTACTTGTATCTCGATCAATTCTATAATTCCCATTTAACAATTAGGATAAGCGTGGCGCTAAATTGTACGTTCCCATGACGCGATACACAATAGTACTGCACTTAACGTAACGGAATAAGAATTAGTAAAAAATGAAAGCCGCTCAGAAGGAAGTAATCTTCCGAGCATGACGGCAAATTGACGAAATTATATAAAATAGTTGATGAAGATCTGTACGTAAAGAAAATATGGCATTTGACGTGTGGACAAAAAAAAACGGATTTGAAAACACCCCTAACTTATATCGTCAAGATTATCGATTATCGATATAAAGTTAACTCCTTTGAAATTATAAAGCGAACAGAGAACGGACCAATTAAGAAGCAAGTAATCGTGCAGAAAACACCTATGACATCAGTAGAAAATAAAGCCACGTTTCCTTTTGCATTTTTTAATCAACGAAAACAACAGACAGCTGTCTGAGCTGTCCGTTGTTTTCGTTTATTATACGTTAATCAGGGAAACTACTTAGCCTTTTATATGGCAAGCTAATTGGAAGCAACTACTTCACGGATAATCCGTCAACATTACGTAACGGTTCCACTTTGCCTCTTTGTTAATGCCTCTTTGTTAAGCGGATATGTTTTTACAGTAATTTACAAGTTGTTATTTGAAAAAAAGAAATTTCGCATACTACAGTTAAAACTAGAAGTCCTGTCACGAATAGTGCGCTTATCTAGGCTTAATTGTGCGTTGGAATTGCGCGCAATTGCCATATCGAATGGCATCCAAAGCACGGCAGGTTCTCCTGGTTACTCATAGCAAACTCATAGCAAACACATGCAATGTTTCTGCCAATGGACCTCCGGGTTACCCGGAGGTCCATTGGCTGAACATTGCCTGTGCACAGGCCATATGTACAGAATATGATAGTTTTAATTGGGTCACATTAACGCGCATATCAACGTGCAATTTGTGCGCATTTCATGACAGGACTTCTAGCTTTAACTGTACACTTTTATATTAATGGAAACGACAGTGTTTGTATATTGTCGCGATGCGCACAGTGTTTAAATAATGAACAGAAAAAAGTTACAGAACATCAAAAGATGGTGAAAACTCTGTTTTCTTATTTTTAAATGGGTTTCAGAGAAGAATAATTGTCAAACCTTCAAACTGATTGGGGGAAAAATTATAAAAAGCCGGATTGTGTATGTTAAAACTACTCTGCAGCTAAATGCCTGAAGTTTGTGAAATGATCGGCACGTCGATGATACAAATCCGCTAACATTTCGAAATGTGAAAGTCTATATGAAATCCCTATATCCTGTGTGGTAACTTTACTGGAAGCTTTAGGAAATTAAGTGTAAATCTCTTCCAATCACTAAAACTGCCAGCCGTGTTTGTGGAGAATATAACTAATAATTTAAAGAATTTAATATTAATTTAATTTAATCATACAAACGAACCGTTCTAACTATTAGATTTTTTGCTTGTCCAGAAACAAATATCGCCTGCTCAGATTTGGCAGTAATAATTGTTTTGAGGGAAAAGTAAAAAACAAACTCCATTGAAAATGATCGGAGATCTACGAGTCGAATTGTGATATTGCCTGGAAAACCATTTTCAAAAAAAGTTCTTTAAAAAGTAACAGCCCTGTGATCTTTGACCTTATGGCAACCAATTACAATCAAGCTCTCGGGTCACCGGTCTAACAGTGTTAGAAATTCGACGCCGTTATAGCCAGGTCTGTTTCTTGAGTTATAAACCCCAAATATCAAAGTCCAATCTGTGTAAATGGGCGTAGCCCATTTACACAGATTTGACTTTGATTTTTAGGTAGCCCATTTGCACTATGTTTGGCTTTTGTCTTTTGGGGTTCGTAACTCAAAAAAATAGACAGAAACAAACGATCATTCTTTATAATTAAACTTGAGGGGCAATAAATTTAAACACTCTCTACTTTGCGGAGTTAAAATAAAAACCAGATCGCATCATGCTTCCTAGTGATAACTGAATAAGAAAGGCATAGTTCTCTAAAATTCTGTTTGAAATAACGACACATTTCGCTGAAAGATGTTCTTGTGTCATTAAACCTTTTATTGACCGATGAATTGCGTACGTTAAAAGGAACGCCCCAGGCCACGTACACACAAAGCATCAATCTCCTTTTTTCCACTTGACGGGATGATGCTGTCATTCAAAGCAATACTGAGTTAAATTTAATTCTGATATTGACTATTTCCCGAGAAACTGAAAACAGTTTGTAAATGTGGAGTTCGATATAAAACCAGATAACATTACGTTGGTTGAGCTTTGTCTCAGAAAGAGTTCGTTCAGGCCATTTGGAAATTGGAAAGTTTTGTTCGCATGAGGTTCGTTTGTGGATTATTATGAGCGGCTATTGTTTACGTTTGATTTGGGTAAAACGATGAACGCAGACGATCACCTGTTGCCTGTAAACACATTAAACATGCAATAAAAAGCATGATAAGGATTTCATTGTTTATTACATTTTATTTGAAAGTCTTTTTAATATGATGACATAAGTATTAATTACTTTTCATGTTGAAACAAAATTAGCGCACAGGGGTTCTTTTCCATTCACACAGTGCAACATAATTTTTAAGACAGGCATTTTAGGCGTGATTTAGGGCGGGCCCAAATGCATCTTTTTTCGGTTCATTGTGTTATGAAAAGAAAAAAAAGAAATACTTTAGCCAATCATTTTGCCTGAAAATGCATGAATAGAAAAAAAAAGTTTAATTATAAATTAGTGTTTTCAAGGCATATTAAATACTGATTCATTGGAATATTTATAAATGGAGGTCAAAAGAATACCCATTTTTGTGAGTGAAAGGACATAATATTATATCAAGGGTAGACTGCATGCAAATTTTCACGAAAAGTGGGTAAAGAAACAGCCAAAAACAGCCTCGATTTCCGAACAGAATTAAACTGGTGCCCTGAGAACGTTTTTCTCTTGCCACGTGCAATTAATTTCCGCAAATTTGGCTTGACTATGCCAAACGGAACTACTATTCCCATCTGGAAACCGAAAAGCGCACAATTTTTAGTAACCTTGATGTTGACCTTTGGTCGACAAACTGGAAAATCGAGTTCTTCTCTGTTTATGAGGGTATATTTATTATTAATTATTTATTTATTGGGGTTTAAGGTCACATATTTTTGCACAATGGCTAATCATGACCATGACAGTTTTTACGGGTGGAGGAAGCCGGAGTACCCGGAGAGAACCACCGAGCAACGGCGAGCAACTGTCAGCTCCCCAACATACTAACTCCACATAAGCAGGGTTAGCATTGGTTGAAAACAAGTGCACCATTGACGTGCAGTACATCTTAGTACACGACGTCACCGTGCCCCGGCCCACATGGGCAATTGGGATGAAGTGTCTTGCCCAAGGACACAACGCGGTTGCCGCAGGTGGGATTCGAACCGAGGACCTCTCGGTTTCCAGCCTGCACCTCTACCTACTGAGCCACCGCGCCCCCGTCTATGAGGGTACCAACTCTGTAGTTATGGTTGACCTGCATCAAGTAGAAATAAAGTTAACCCTTTACTCAACGAATCGGCAACATCCGCCTGCGTAATATGCAAATTCAGCAGCTGAACAAAATTTATTTTTCAGAAAATGTCAACAAAACCATATCATGTGACCCCTCTTTGGAACGAGCTCGTTCCAATGAGGGGTCACATGAGATGGTTTTGTCGACATTTTTTGAAAAAATTAAAAAGAATAATTTTTAAAATAATACATTTTGATATCGTCTGCGTTGGGTAAAGTGATAATTCCAAGAGACGATGTATAACTTCAATGCAGTGTCCTTCGACATTACGGTTGCAGACTGAAAAAAAGAACGATAGAGTTCATCACCAACAATAGAAGTAACTAATCTGAAAATCCCGTGCATATATGTCAGATACATGTACAACAAAGTATTGCATAGAAATCAAATTTTTGTCAAAGTTCTATTTATAATAACAATTTCGAGTCTACATACTCCATAATGGATAAAATACATGTACGTCCGTTTCCATACGCAAATATTCTGTATTTTCTGCAAGTGTGGTTCAGCTATGGTAAATTCAGCTAACGATATGTCCTAGCCCCCCCCCCCCCCCCCCCACTTCCCCCGTCACCACCAAAAAAAATTGTTAGTAACAGCGACCTTGATATTTGGAAAACAAAACTGATACTCGACGGAGATCTTATCCGAACATGGAGGTACCAACTCTGTATCTGTGATGGACCTGTGGTATGCAAAGTACAGCCAGCGTGAACCGGTCACAATCCACACGTGGGCAGTGATCTCCACGCCTGCGTTTACCAGGTAAAATGAATCATCAGAAGCAATATTTTAATTAATAAAGCTACGAGTGCTACACTGTACTTCATTAATTAATGTTTTGATGATTATTCCTATAATTAGTGTGTGGAATCTAATATCATTGCGTCCGTCGATATATTGCCCACCAGGGGTGGCGCCAGGGATTTCTCGACAGGGGGGATGACCTCTCCGACACTAGGGGCTATAACATTTATTTGACCTCCCAAACGAAGGAAAATGGGTGAAAATTGGTAAATTGGAGAACCAAAATGGAAGCCATTTGAGTATGTTTGTTGATTATTTAACCCTTTACCTAACCTGAAAAGCAGACGACACTTGCAAAAATAATTCTTGAATAACTAATTTTTTTTCATTTTTTGTCTCAAAAACATAGGTTATGACCCCTAGTTGGAACGAGCTCGACGAGCTCGTTCCAACGAGGGGTCATAACCTATGTTTTTGAGACAAAAAATGAAAAAAATAATGAAATATAATTGGCGATTTTGAGAATAGCGCTGGCCGGTTTTGGCCGTTACCTTAGGTAAAGGGTTAAAGTAAACATATTATAATAAGGTCGCAAATATTTCATCTATAAAGCCAGTTTGACGAACGACATTAAGGAATTTCGTGAGAATCACTATTCTCTATCAAAGTTCCAGTGCTGCACGAGTTCGAGACTGACAAGACGAGATACCTACATTCGATTGTCGGAAATTTCTCGTGATTTCGGGTTTACGAGACTCTCCGACGGACTGACTAAAAATCTCCGACGGGGGTGGGGGGGGGGGGGGGGGGTAAAACCCGGTGCTTCATTAATTAAATTTTTTTTCTGATGATGATTTTTGTTAACTGGTAAATGCATGCGCGGACATCACTTGTGTTGTCGGTACGCAGGACGTGTAATCTGTGGACATAAATGAGACGACATTGAACAGAACGTTTATGTATTTCACAATCTCGTGTACACAGATTTTGGACATGGATTGCAGGTCATGTTCGAAATGCGGATATAACATTCGTCTCCTGCGCAGCCCTCTTTGTATTCACCTAGATGTCTGCTATCAGTTTCAGCCATTTTAAAATGGCGTATCAAACAGAGAAGAAGAAAATCGTTTTCGGTAGGTAGTAGAAATTGTGCTCCTGTGTGCGTTAAAATGCCCAGATCTTTCCCGTTTCGGTCCCAATCTTTTTTCGAGAGATTTCGTGATCGACTTGAACAAAAATGAGTGTATGGCACCGCCAAACAACAGCATTCGGCGCGTTTTAATGTTCGAGAGACGCGTCGGTTATTCATTATTTCAAATGTTTATTTCTAAGTTCGGTATAGCATCTCGGTATAGTGTAGCGTAAAGTACGCCCGATACCCGTCATTTTGACATCAACCACACTACTGCGCTGCAATAAGTTCAACAGTTACAGCTGATTTTATCATTTCAACGCTTCTCCTCCCCACTGGATGTGGGTCGGGGGGGGGGGGGGGGGGTGGCCTCACCCACGGGCGATAGACGTATGGGACTTCGCGTAAAACGTGATAGGGCGACATGGCGAAAGGACACAATTTTTCACTTTAAAATAAAAAAGGCATAAGAATCGACAATGATGAATGGAAATCCCGGCCCAATTCCCAAGTACAGGTAACAGGATTTTCAAATATTTATTTCCAAATTCCCGGTGTGGTATCACTTCCTCACATGCTGCATCAGAAAATAAGGTCCATGACTTTTATAATGATTCCAAATGCACCCCTTGGGTACACATGTTTTAAATGCTGCAGGTAATTTTCTCTTCCCCCTCCCATCCAACCCATTGCCCACACACCCATAGAGTAGAAGTTTACAAAACGTGCTGCCATTTATTCTTCCAAGTTGAAAGAATATATATAAAAGAAAGAACTAGGAATTGAAATGTTCAGTAATATGTTTTTTCATCGTAACCCTTTACCCAACGAATCGCCCGCATCCGCCCGCGTAATATGCAAATTTAGCAGCTGAAAAAATATTATTTTTCGAAAAATTTCAACAAAATCATATCATGTGACCCCTCTTTGGAACGCGCTCGACGAGCTCGTTCCAAAGAGGGGTCACATGATATGGTTTTGTTGAAATTTTTTGAAAAAATTAAAAAAATGATATTTAAAATAATAAATTTTGAAATCGTCAGCGTTGGGTAAAGGGTTAATCAGATATACATGTGAAGACAGTGGCGGCGCCACGGGAGTGGGTGTGGTTGTGTGTGTGTTGGGGGGGGGGGGGGGGGGGGGTTAATGGTCCTGCCCCCACTTTTTCTTCGCCCTCCTCAAATCAAACCTCAAATTGCTATCTGACCGTGGTTTTCCCACCCAATTTCACACCCGCAAACGGCACACAACAATACACATCATGTCAGATGTTGTAAAAATGCTCAAATATCGCTCCCAGGGCGTTCAAATATGAAACCTTTTCCATGGGGAAGATCCCCCAGACCCACGCATATGCGAGGGAGACAGCCCTCTTCTACCATCCTCCAGCTAAGACGTGCGGCCTTTGGGAGATGTCTTCGCGGCATCACGACCTTGAACCCCAATCTTACTTAGTTAGCCCCCCCCCCCCGCCCCCCCCCCCCCCCCCCCCCCCCCTGCAATTGAAATCCTGGCGCCGTCACAGTGTGAAGAACAAATATTAAAATATCAACCTGACATTCACCGATTCGATGAAGACGAATGTCAAGTCTGTGTTGGAATGCCACTCTTCAAGTGTTTTCGTGACAATCCACTCTCCACTCTTTTCATAAATGGATATTTATATTTTTGTGAATTGTTGCATTCGTTTTTATCGGATCGGTGAATGGCAAGTTGACATTAATTTTTAGTACCTGTTCTTTACATGTACAGTTAAAACTAGAAGTCCTGTCATGAAATACGCACAAATAGCACGTTGATATGCGTGTTAATGTACGCGTTATGGCCCAAGTAAAGTTATCAAATTCTGTGCATATGGCCTCTGCACAAGCAATGTTTCAGCCAATGGACCTCCGGGTAACCAGGAGGTCCATTGGCAGAAACATTGCATGCGTTTGCTATGAGTAACCAAGAGAACCTGCCGTGCTCTGAATGCCATTCGATATGACAATTGCGCGTAATTCCAACGCGCAATTAAGCCTAGATAAGCGCACTATTACCTGCAGAATTCAAAACAAGCATAACCAGAGGGTGCAATTGGTACAGCTATAACAGCCATGGATATTATTTTCAGATGCATCATGTGAGGACGTAATACTACACCTGGAATTAGGCAATAAACATTTGAAAACCCTGTTACCTGTACTTGGGAATTGGATTTTCATTCATCATTGTCGATTCTTATACCTTTTTTATTTTAAAGTGAGAAACTGTGTCCTATCGCCATGTCGCCCTATCACGTTGCACGCGAAGTCCCATACGTCCATCTCCCGTGGTGAGACATAACCCCTACTCCAGACCCCCCAACCAGATGCTATGCCGAACTTAGAAATAAAGATTTGAGATCAAAACATGAATTATTGCGTGACTTTCGCGCATTAACCCTTTACCTAACGTAACGGCCAAAACCGCCCAGCGCTATTCTCAAAAATCGCCTATTAATTTTCATTATGTTTTTCATTTTTTGTCTCAAAAACATAGGTTATGACCCCTCGTTGGAACGAGCTCGTCGAGCTCGTTCCAACGAGGGGTCATAACCTATGTTTTTGAGACAAAAAATGAAAAAGAATAGTTATTCAAGAATTATTTTTGCAAGTGTCGTCTGCTTTTCATGTTAGGTAAAGGGTTAAAACGCGACGAAAGCTATTGTTTGGCGATGACATGCACTTATTGTTGTTCAAGTTGATCACACAATCTCTCGAAAAGAGATTGGGACAGAAATGGGAAAGATTTGGTCATTTTAACGTACACAACAGCATAATTTCTACTCTCTACCAAAAAACGTCTTTCTTCTACTCTACTTGATCCGCCATTTTAAAATGGCTGAAGCTGATAGCAGACCTCTAGGTGAATATCTCGTGGGCTGCGCAGAGACTAATATAACCTATTCCCCTCTGAATAAGTTCTGTGCTTCATCTGCACAGTCTAACTAAGATCATAGTCAGTTAACCATCATGGTAGATGACTATTACGCTGAGGTTATACACGGAGATGACTGTTGGTGTCGGACTGGGTTGTGTTTGATGTCATCAAAGGAGAAGAAATCATTTCTACCCATTTTGAATAATAGTCACCTAATAGTCAACTAGAACCAAAACATAATATAAATGACTAGTTTGATCAGTAAAGGCACCCATGATATCAAAAACAAGTTTGTACCAATCTTTATCAGGATACTGCACACGGCAAAAAATAAAGGTTCTTTTTAGAACCAAAACTGATTCTTTCTAGTCTCTGAGATGGAACCAGTTTAGTTTAAACATTATTTATTTCAAATCCAATAAATTTACCAAGATAAGCAATCAATTGTAACAGAATAATAAATGAACTGGAGTAGATTCAGCAGTAAACTTGGAGCTTATTCAACGCAGCCGCCAAACATTTTGAAACAAAGCGAATATAAATACCTGGTATATTGGTTCTATACAGAAAGAAAACTGGTTCGATATACCAACTGTTCATATCTTCTTTGCTGAATAATGATTTGAGACAACCTCGTATGAGCTCTAAACTTACGGCTGAACTCTGCACAAACATAATACGTTTTGATCGCTTCTTCTCCTAGGCGAACCATGCTCGGCCACCAAAAATCTTACGAAGTCTCCGTTTTGTTAGCGTGATACCTACATGTCCTTGATGAGAAATGTGTATCAACCGAGTATGCAATGATTTTGGTATTACTAAATGACCAGCTCGGTGAAAAAAATATATTTTTGAACAGAAAGTTCATCTTTTACATCTCACCGACACTAAGACTGGTGGAAGACTTTTTTTCTGGCAGGCCAAGAAGACTTTATGTATTGTTTCACTAAACAGATAAAATCATTTGCTAAAGATTCAGTTTTGTATTCATTTTCAGTTATTGTATTATTCGTTTTGGCAGAAATTTGTACAATAACGAAATCGTCAGACATTTCGCTACCTTCAGTATACGGACTAGGAAGACGTGATAAACAGACTGCAGTAACATTTGTTGAACCATGTCCATTCTACACTGCAAAAAATATAGGTTCTCTTTAGAACCAAAACTGGTTCTAATCTTGTCCCTGAGATGGAACCAGTTCTGTTTAAACAGTATTTATTTCAAATCAAATAAATTTATAAAGATTAACATTAAATATTAACAGAATTAAACATAAATTTAGGGGGCTTCAGCCGTAAGTTTAGAGCTCATACGAGGTTGTCTCAGATCATTATTAAGCAAATGAGATATGAACAGTTGGCATATCGAACCAGTTTTCGTACTCTACAGAACCAAAACTGGGTCGATATGCCAACTGTTCATAACTTTTTTCTTTCAAAATGTTTGACAACTGCGTTGAATAAGCACCAAGTTTACTGCTGAATCTACTTCAGTTCATGTAATATTCTGTTAAAATTGGATGCAGATCTTGGTAAATTTATTTGATTTGAACTAAATACGGTTTAAACAGAACTGGTTCCAGCTCAGGGACAAGATTAGAACCACTTTTGGTTCTAAAGAGAACCTATATTTTTTGCAGTGTATAGTAACATTGTACTCAAGCATACGGGTACGCCACTGCGCAAATCGTGTACTTGAATAAAAAAAAACGATAAGAGGTTTGTGATCACTAAGTAATATGAATGAATGTCCCCAAATATATGTACGGCAATGTTCAACAGCCCACACGACTGCAAGAACTTCTTTCTCTGTTGTAGAGTAGTTGCATTCAGTTTTTGTTAGAGTGTGAGAGGAAAAAGCAATACTTTCTTACCTCCCTGCAGTTGCAGGAGAACAGCTCCAAGACCAGTGCCGCTGAGAGAAAATACGGTACCCGGGGGGGGGGGAGGGGTCAATTAGACGGTACCACCTGGGCCCCCTTGTTTCAAACCCAACTTACCAAGGACCCATGAAAATATTCACCCTTCCCCCGACCAATATCTATTATGACTCAATTGCCCCTCAAAGATAAAGCATGTGGACATACTCTAGTGCATAAAGATGGTACATTGAGGATAAAAATAACTGCAAGCTGCAGCCGCACGACTGCATCTTAAGTTATTTTTATCCTCTTTGTCTCTTTTATGGGGCTTTTCCTCTTACCTAAAACTGTATACATTGTAGGCGTTGCCATGTGGTAAGGATTCTCAGTATTAAGCGATTTACTGTCATGCTACATATGCTGCATGCATCATAGCAGAATGATTCCGTTGAAACTCTTTAACTCTGGGTCAACTGAGCTCCAAACCAATCAGCATGCATCATGCATGCTGATTGGTTTGGACGCTCAGTTGACCCAGAGTTAAAGAGTTTCAACGGATTTATTCTGCTCTCGGTTCAGTCACGGGCCCCCGGACCGCCGGGCCCCGGGGTTAGTACCCCGGCTCTCTCCCTCCCCCTCTTGACGGCCCTGTCCAAGACCATAGTCACTTGCATATGTGGTAATAATTCTTTGACAAGTTAAGTCAACAGCTGATAAAGCCGAACAAAGTACTGATGTCTTTTTTTAATTTAAAAAAAAAACACTTCACTTTCTTCATTCCAGTTTAACAAATCGCCTTGAGTAGACATCTGACGTAGCGGAATAACTTTCGAAGCAAAATTATCAATAAATTTTGAATAATAGCCGCACGGGCCAGGAAAACGAACCAATTGTTTTTGAGTTTCAGGTTGTGGTGCATTGAGTAAATCATCTAACAGGGACGGGGTATGTTTAAGTCCATATGAAGTAAGCATGTGACCTAAGTAAGCTACTGAATCTGAACGAAAATTGCACTTAGACTTGTTCACTTTCAATCTTTCTTGAAGTAAGTTGTTAACCCTTTACCCAACGTAACGGCCAAAACCGGTCAGCGCTATTCACAAAAATCGCCAATTAATTTTCATTATTGTTTGTCTCAAAAACATAGATTATGACCCCGCTTTGGAACCAACCTATGTTTTTGATACAAAAAAATATAAAAAAAAATATTCAAGAATTTTGTTTGCGAGTGTCGTCTTCTTTTCATTTTAGGTAAAGAGTTAACCCTTTCAGCACGAAGAAAAAATTGGAAGAGGACGAGCAGACGACATCAAGAGCACGAGGCACGGCAATAATTTAATCCAACAGCTCAATCAAACTGTTGGATTAAATTATTACTGAACCTCCCAACAAACCAGGATGGTATCGTCCATTTGGCCGTATACCAGAATGTCGTCCCGAAAGGCAATGTACGTTAGATATATATTTTAGCAATATGTCGATCATTCGTTGAAAAACCGAACTCGAAGAAGTCAATCCGAAAGGTTGTCTCAAAAAACGAAACAAACTACCAGGAGTGATGAAGGTTGTGTATTCTCTATAATCTGGTGTGAGTCGAATCTGGTGATAAGCAGATGACAAATGTAAGTTTGTGGAAATCTTAGCTTTTCTAATTGTAGCAAACAGTTCGTTAACATTCGGTAGCGGATGTTCGTGGACGATAATGTTGTTGTTGCATGTTGTACAGTTAAAACTAGAAGTCCTGTCACGAATAGTGCGCTTATCTAGGCTTAATTGCGCGTAGGAATTGAGCGCAATTGCCATATCGAATGGCATCCAAAGCACGACAGGCTCTCTTGGTTACTCATAGCAAACACATTCAATGTTTCTGCCAATGGACCTCCGGGTTACCCGGAGGTCCATTGGCTGAAACATTGCCTGTGCACAGGCCATATGTACAGAATATGATAGCTTTAATTGGGCCATAACGCGCACATTAACGCGCATATCAACCTGCTATTTGTGCGCATTTCATGACAGGAATTCTAGTTTTAACTGTAGATCAACGCACAGGTGGGCAGAACTGTCGGATTTACGTGCAACAACAATGGGCGAAACCCATTTACTAGGGTCAGTTTTCTTAATAATACCCTGTTGGGTTAAACGACTTAGTTCATTTGACAGTTCATCTCGAATACTTTGAGGCACATTTCAATCATTGTATGTTTTCGGACAAGCGTCAGCTTTATGTTTGATTTTGTGCTGAAATCTACGTGCACATGCAAGTTCGTCATTGAATAAAACAACTAACTTCGGTGAATTTTCTTCTGACTCATAAATTTATTTAATGTATCTGATTCTGTACGAAAAACAAAGTTGGATGTAGATGATGAGTGAGTTTTAAGTCGTAGCTGTTTGACTAACTGAAGGCCAATGTAATGCAATCTCAACCCAAGTATCGGAGACATAGATTTTTGATCTTGCAGAGCGGTCTTTAAATTTCATTTCTGTTTCAACTTTGAAAATATACAAGCGGCGAGAGTCGTCGGTCATCATAACATCTCAGAGTAATGACTGTTTTCAATAACTTTAAACCTTTGAACCCTCGACTCCTGGAATGGTATCGCCTTTGTGTACAGTTACAGCGAGATGGGTCAGTCCAATATCAATATACAGGTAATATAAAATAATAACTGCAAGTAGGTGTAAACAGGGGATACGAGGACATTTTTTTCAAGAAAATGTACACGTACACGTACATGTACCCATAGGATTCAGTGTTAAAATGTACAAAACATTTTTTGTACATTTTGTCCTCGTATCCCCACAAGTAGCTTATCGTGTCATAGACGGTTCAAACAACCGTTGGCGAACGAGTGCGAATTCGACAGAATTCGCGCGGAAGGAAAAATCGAAGAAATCGACCTAAATCTTCTCAACGTTTTCCATCGCGGGTTAGACCTTCCGATCGATCGCTAGCGAACGTTGGCGAAATCCCCCACAAGTTGGTCATCGTGAGTTAGACGGTTCGATCGATCGTTGGCGAACGTCGAAATTTCGTCGATTCTAGTTTTTTTCAAAATCTTAATTTTTTACATTTTTGAAATTCTGAAATTCCCACACGTTGGTCGTCGTGGTCTAGACCATTGGATCGACCGTTGGCGAACGTTGGGAAAAAAATTAGGATCGATTTTTCCTGTCATCGTATCCCCAATCGTTTTTACCGATCGGATCTCACCCATCGCCGTCTAAAACGCGATCGCGTACGTTGTGCCCTCGTATCCCCAAACGCATTTTTTGATGCTGTCCTCGTATCCCCAAAACGTTTGCCGGCGTTCGCCAACGTTCGCTAGCGATCGAGCGGAATGTCTAACCCGCGATGGTAAACGTTGAGAAGATTTAGGTCGATTTCTTCGATTTTTCCTTCCTCGCGAATTCTGTCGAATTCGCACTCGTTCGACAACGGTCGTTTGAACTGTCTAGGACACGATAAGCTACTTGTGGGGATACGAGGACAAAATGTACAAAAAATGTTTTGTACATTTTAACACTGAATCCTACGGGTACATGTACGTGTACGTGTACATTTTTTTGGCAAAAATGTCCTCGTATCCCCTGATTACACCTACAGTACGTGGAGAGTGTATTATCACCAAATCACCCACAGAGTGGAGATTCCATCTGGTGAATAATTGCAAATTTGTTGCAAGGCATAACCAGCACCAGCAACGTTTCAGCCAATGGACCTCCGGGTTAAACCCGGAGGTCCATTGGCTGAAACATTGCTTGTGTTTTTTTGTTGATATGTACAAAATTTGAAAGTTATAGCTTGGGTGATAACTCCACTCCACGGGTGATTTAGTTACAATCCACTCTCCACGTATTTACTACTGCAGTCTGCAGCCGTCTGGCTGCAGACTACTGTTATTAATTTATCATTAATGCCCCGTGTATAAAAACACAACATGAGACGAAATTATGCCTTAAAATCGATCTTACGAGTTAAAAGGGTTCAATGTTGAATGTACAGTTTTCTAGGTAATAAACTTATACTTTACCCAGTATCAAAGAGATTAACATTCCAAATTTAAATATTGAAGCGGGGTGCATTGGCAAAATGTGGCATTACAGTTAATAAATAATCAGACGTGTCACACAATAAACTGTTAGTTTCATCATTGGTTACATAATTTACATGTTCGTTTTTGGATTTACAAACTTTTGAATAATGTCCACTTTCAGAACATGTGTTACATCTAGCAGTTTTTGCAGGCCGTTTTGAGTCATTTCAAGGTGTTTACACTTTGTACTTATGACGAGTCTGTTTTGAATGTTTATTACGCATAACAGCATTCACAGAAGAACTAGCAGTTGAAGCGTCGTTAAATTGGTTGGAGGGAGCAATTGATTTCGTCTCTTTTTTGCGATTTTTTCGCGATAAAGTTACAGCATTTTATAAAGTTAAGTCTGGCTCCAGTAAAAGTCTTTCCTGAAATGGAGTATTTGTTTCGTCGAGTTGGTCTCTGATCATCTCATCGTGCAAAATTCCGAAACTGCACGTTACTACCAACTGACATAGAAATATGACATATCCGTCGACCGTTTCATTTCATAGTTGGACCCCTTAACGAAAACGATATCGTCCGTAGCAATGTTTACCGTGGGAACGAAATGTCTATGTAAAGATTTTACACTCTGGGAATATATAGCATCATCCCCCTCTTGAGGTACTAAGGGAGGTGCATGAATAATTACGTGACCTTCAGGATGCAACACAATTGCCTCTTTCGGTTTGCATTGTACTCTTCATCGCCGATTGCAGTCATACAGTTAAAACTAGAATTCCTGTCATGAAATGCGCACAAATAGCACGTAGATATGCGCGTTAATGTACGCGTTAAGGCCCAAGTAAAGCTATCAAACTCTGTACATATGGCCTGTGCATAAGCAATGTTTCAGCCAATGGACCTCCGGGTAACCCGGAGGTCCATTGGCAGAAACATTGCATGTGTTTGCTATGAGTAACCAAGAGAACCTGCCGTGCTTTGGATGCCATTCGATATGGCAATTGCGCGCAATTCCAACGCGCAATTAAGCATAGATAAGCGCACTATTCGTGACAGGACTTCTAGTTTTAACTGCATAAGTGTCAAAAGCAAATTTCTATTGTATCCGGGGAATAATACCGGGAGTAGACAGAAAAAGTGGTGGTGGGCTCAAATGCGCCATTTCTTTCCATATTTTACAAAGGCAATATTTATTTGGGAAAACGCATGTAGCACGAGATTGCGCAACTTGAGTCTAAAGTTCGTAATTGTCTTTAACTCTTCACCCTTTACCTAACATGAAAAGCAAACGACACTTGTAAACAAAATTCATAAAAAAACTATTGTTTTTCATGTTTGTCTCACAAACATAGATTATGACCCCTCATTGGAACGAGCTCGACGAGTCGTACCCCAATGAGGTATAGCCCTCATGTCTCCATTCTTCGAATAGAGACAAGAGGGCTATACCTCATTGGGGTTCAACACATGGCCATCATATCCTCATCTGAGCATTTATTTGTTTAGATCGTGTACCATGACATCGACACTTCTGTGGATGTCAGAATAAGTAGACTAGTGAAATCATAAAATAGGTAGAAGTTGAAGGAATGGAGGGGAAAGGAGTGTGGAGGATGAGGACATGAGAACGTAGTAACACGAGGTATTTGAATGTTTAGTGAAAGTGTCTGGCTGCTTGTGGTAATTAGCAATACTCTTACACAATGGATCGCAATTTTAGCGTCTATAGCACTTCGTGCTACTTATACCTGTAGGCTTCCGACCGTGTCTGAGTAAAATGAAGTTTCGGCACACTGGCACCACGTATCATTAGTAATGGCGCCACAGCATGGCTGCTCACGCCGGTTACCATGACAACCCCACATGATGTAACATGACTGTGTCGTCCCTTCCCGGGTCCACTGCCGGGGTCCCCGAAAGTTGCTCGAAAACATACCAAATTTTTCGAAGTCATGACTGTGTCATTCAATATACACACAGAAACATAAACACACACACCCTTAATTACAATGTATATCGACCGGGATCATGTGCCTCAAACAGACAACTGGATTATGTGCTTTCTATTGTATATACACGAATGAAATTTCGTGACTGATGAAAGATCAGAAGCGGGAATCAATTTCCGTAACAATGTTGAGTGCGGAACTAATGTAGGGATTTGAGTTTTCTCGTACTAATAGGGATCGTCTGCTTCACATATGTGTGAAACAACCGGGAACACACTTGCGTAACTGATAAATCATTCCATTTAAATATTATTCAATTTGAATTTAATTCATCAAATCCCTGCAATGCATGTCGAGGAAAAACTAGGCCCTTACGGCATCTGCTTCTGCTTTCAATGTATGGTGGCCGACATTATAGCTTGGTGATTCGGGTGTAACTGGATATCGACTTCTCATAACGCACGTATTGACGTGGATGGGCACATAATTATAAAAGGACACATATTCACCCAAAGAATCGATAATGACTTTCCATTCTAGGTACTGTTTAACACATGCAGTTCATTGCGACTCCTTAGACGCGTGATTAGGCGGCGAAAGTGTAACCAATGGATTGTTACAGAAATTAATAAATATGAAGTTATTATTATTATTATTATTATTATTATTATTATTATTATTATTATTATTATTATTATTATTAGTGGTATTATTCGCCGCAGGAGTGCTATGTCGGTGGTAAGATTTCGAGCGCGATAGTAAAAGTATTATCTATAGTAGTAGCAGTGATGGTAGTGGTAGTATTAGTACTAGTGGTGGTAGCTATAGTAGAAACGGACGTTTAGTGTTATGGGAAGTGCAACCACTCAGTGCAGCGCCTGGTCGACCTTCGGCTTGGACAATCAAATTGACGGAGAGAGACTCAAGGTGCAAAAGGGACATCAATGAATCACATTTCTTTTCTCTCTCTGTCTCTCTGTCTCTGTCTCTGTCTCTGTCTGTCTGTATGTCTGTCTCTCTCTCTCTCTCTCCCTCTCTCTCTCTCTCTCTCTCTCTCTCTCTCTCTCTCTCTCTTTTATTTCGAAGTTAGATTTTCATGTATATATTTTTACATTTCTCTCATTTGTTTGTTTCGCCATTGAATTGATTTTTGGTATCATGTTAAGGGAGCGGGGGTATACTAAGTGGGCAGCATTTGTCCTCCTATCCCAATTTGCAAATTATTTTTGGCAAATAAAAATATGTTTAACATATAATCATCCGAGCCGACACACGCACATTCTGATTGCCGGCGGGGTTGCCGAGGGTTCGGCTCGAACGCAGTGGGTTACAAACCAACATTCTAAATCCATCTAATCATGATTGTGTCATTCTAAAAACACAGACACACAAGACCGCGACGGTCTTCGTCTGAGGCCAAACACGGCACTTTCGTCGTACTCTAGCCAGCGCGGTCAACACTTTCATGCTGCTGATGAAAGGAAGGTGAACCAAGTGATCATGAGAACTTCGTCTGAAAAGCTATATTCCAGCCATCCTTTTAGGCGGTGTGCAATGGTCCAGCCATTCAGGTGTTGGACGCCTGATTACCAGGCGGGTGTTGCCGAGGGTTCGTCTCCCTGCAGGAGATCAGAAACCAACATTCTAAATTCCTATAAAACATGATTATGTCATTCGAAAAAACACACACAAGCCGGTGTAGTGTTCGTCATACATCCTGATGGCGGATATTCTTGCCCAGTACATAATTCCTCTTGTCACTAAAGTAAGGATAATCTGGGATTATTTAACAATTTGGCTGTTGTGCAATTTGGTAATATCCTGTGCTGAACCATATATTGGAGGGAATGGGGTTAAAGTGAAAAAAAATGAAAACGCCAATAACGTTCACGTATTTGTAAATTTAAAACTGTTATTATACAGTACGTGGGTAGTGTATTATCACTAAATCATCCGTGGGGTGGCGATTCCACCCAAGCAATAATTGCAGATTTGTTGCAAACCATAACATGCACAAGCAAAGTTCCAGCCAATCCAAGAGGATCGCCAGGTCCATTGGCTGAAACATTGTTTGTGATTTTTGTCCATATGTGCAGAATTTGAAAGTGATACTTTGGGTGATACCTCCACTCTACGGGTGATTTTGTTACAATCCATTCTCCACGTACTGCATATTGGAACAACGTTGACTGGGTTCAACAATGTTTCCAAAACTACTCCCAGCCACACTCCATTGATCTCAAAAGAAAAGACGTCTAGTCGACTTGAATTTAGTTCCTATTTAATGGACTGACCACATAGTCCAAACTTTCCTCCACAGGCCGTTATATAATTTTCGTTTTGTTTTGTCGCCGTGTAACACAGAACAACAAAAAACAATTATATATGTTGGGATAAGTTTGGACTTTTGAGTTCGTTCTTGCCTCGGGTATTCCGACGTTTACATAGACGCGAAAAATGGTTGAGAACAAATGGATAATGCCATATCGTCTGTCGCTTGAATTTCGTGTAACATGCGTCCTATTGAGAATAACAACGTGCTATGATACCCATTTCCTGTACATGTATGTGGTATCTCCGTACTGAGAATGGACTTATCGCACAGGCCGCCAACAGTTGGTTCCGTACTCAATACGAACCTGTAGCAGCGAAAGGGTTAATCACATTATCCTCTTGTCAATTGAATGGATATTTTCAACAATGATTTATCCAGTTAAATTTAGATGAAGTGTTCATTAAATCTGGTCGTGGCTGCTTTCCGAGTATCATTTGTGACTTCGAGGAAATGTACATTGAAAATAGTTTGTAGGTTAAGGTGTCGCGGAACTAAATATTTAGTTTAGAGTGATCTGCCTTGAAATGTTGCAATGTCGGATATTGCATCATAGTCTAAAATAAGACTCCTAGAAAAAAGCTTATTGCTTGAGAAAACTGTTAAAGCATTTTATTAGGTTTTTACGACAATACTGAATATTTCACAAGAAAAAAGATATTTTCTGGGTCTATAAAATTAAGTTAACTATTTGTGTATTTTTGTTGGGAATTCCCAGAAAAAACTGAGTTCAAGGACGGTACTTCACTTCCTGGTGCATTTTCTCTCTTATTTGTTGCAAGACCCCATGTTTTCTGGCCAGAGAAAGTTGTGTGAAGGTCTGTACTTTATGTAGGTATTTAAATATTTAATTTAAAGTGATGCGATCATATTTTTTTCCACATAAGTGTTATAATGGTCGCCTATGGGAAAATATTTAGTTCTGTGAGACCTTAAGAGTTATGCCCCATGTCAGTCAGGTCACAAATCCTCACAAGCATCCGTATAGAGATCATAGACAGACACAAAGACTCGACCTCTTTCCTCCAATCGTATTTTCAACACCTACTCGAAGGGGTTAGACAGGAATGGTCTGCTCCGATTAAAACATCACCAGTCTCTTTTCGCGGCTCCCAGAGGTGTAATTTGACGAGAAATACGTTCAATGGAAGAGGAAATGACACTTTATCTCAACTTTGGACAGGCATAAATATGAATAAACAGAGAACCTGAGGATCATAATCTTATGAAACAGCTGCGGAACCAGTTTGAAAACAAGTCACATCTACATGTATGTATTACCGCCAACGCACAAGTGAAATTTGATAAAGAAAGTTTGAGAAATAAATAACATTTACCCATTTAAATAGCGCTAAAATTATAGTTCAGTGGATGAAGAACCATTTTCTTAGGCGCCATTAGGAATCCAAGAGGATCGCCAGTGACCTTGTTTTTGACAGATCAGAGAAATATTCTGCAGCAGTCGTCATATTGTACCGACAAGACAGGGAAGTAGAATGTCATGGGGTTCGGCTGAGAAATACCTCCACGTGACGCAAAGCAATGATGCGGAAATTCAAGATGATTATTAAAATTGGTTTTCTTTTTCTAGAAACCCGGTCTGCAACACCAACACTTACATCATTTTCTCAAACCTAGTCAAGTGGCCCAGTCGGAGGTTGCAATGCTAAATTTGAAGTGAAACTCTAAAAAAATTTCATTTTTCGGCACAAAATTAACACCCATAGACATCAGCTGTAATTATTATTCTGGGACAGGATGATTATAAAATTGTCAATTATTATTATTATTATCATTATAATTCTTCTCATTATTATTATTATTTATTTGTTCTTGCTTAGGACAAACAAATTAATAATTGATTCTCATGCATTTGTTTTAAATACGAGTGAGAGAGAGCGGTTTCTACTTTTTATTTCTGATGGATTGGTCGCCGATGCCTAAAATCCAGTTGTGAAAGCCTAAAATTAAATACTAAAGATTCGATGATGGCTTTACTGATAGTTGTTTTCTAACAATGATCATACAACACAAATCAATACAGAACAATTAAAATGGAGATAAAAATTAATAAGGAGTTTTTTAACTGGTTGAGTGCTAGAAGCCACAATCAGGCCTTTCAAAAAACCTTACCAGTGCAAAAACCAAGATTTTCATTTGTCATGTTTCGTTTTTAGTCAAACGTTTATAATAGTTTGCTTCTTACAAATTTATTCTATTAAAAATTATTGGAGAGTGCCTGTTGGCACTCTCCAATAATTTGTAATGAAACAATTTTAGATGAACGAATTCAAACCACCAAAACTAATCTAGCCCGAAACCAATTAAATAAAAAATTATTCTGTACAAACATATGAGAATCGTGTCGCATTTCGCGGAGAGAATAACAAGACTGTATCAGTGTATACGACATATTGCATCACAAATCGCGATGTGATACCGCCAATATTACACCCTATGATAGATTGATACATTTTGAAATTTGCCTCCGAAATAAATATGAAAAACGAATAAACGAATGTGCCATTGCCTGAGAATCAAACGATTAATTTTCTTTAGCCTTCATTTCACTTTCAACATCCATGGCTATATGATGACCGCAATACCAGCATGAAATGAAATGTAGTCAATCGTTTATACCAATTCTGCCGGGATCGCGGTGGCTCGGTGGTAGACTTTTGGACTTCTATGCTAGATGTCTCGAGTTCGATCCCCGTCCGGGACGACCAGCGTTGTGTCCTTGGGCAGGCACTTTATCCCGGTTGCCTACATGGGGGGAACGATGACACCGTGTACTAAGACGTACTGCACGTCGATGGTGCACATGTCTTCTACCGCTGTAACACAGCTTGAGCGGTGCTTGAACAGAGTTAGAATGTTGAGGCGTTGACAGTTTTGTACGGTAGTTCTCTCCCTGGGTACTCCCTTTTCCTCCTCCCGTTAACCTATCACGGTCGCGATTAGCCATTGCTCATAAATGTGTGACCTTAAACACCAATAAATAAATAAATAAATAAATAAATAAATAAATAAATAAAAAATAAATAAATAAATAAATAAATAGATAAATAAATAAATAAATAAATAAATAAATAAATAAATAATACCCGTGTTGCCCAATTTAAAGCACGTTTGCCCAAGCGTTAGATAGCGCGTGGAACAGTGGGTAGAGCACTGGACCGAATGGTCGATGGTTCAATCTCATTAGCGGTAACTGCCTTGTTTCCTCGGGCAAGACACTTAAGAGACGTGGGGGCAGGGTGGCGATGTGTACTAAGGTATACTGAACGCCAGTAGTGCACTTGCCTTTAACCTTTGCTTGAAAATAGTTAGTTGGTCGGAGAATATGACTGTTGTTCGCAGCTGTTCGATGGTTATCTCTTGGTACTCTGGCTTCCTCCCCCTGTACAACTGTGACACCATGTTACCCTCGCTGTTGAAACTGTCGTTAAACCCCAGCAAACAAATAAAAGCCAGTTGTTTGTCATTGAGTCCTATTTTACGAATAGAACGGATTTTGCTGTTCATAGTAAACGAGCACTCCTGCGCTATTTTGGTTTCTCACGAGTATAAATGGTCAAATTTGAATATTTCATATATTAGTATCTGATGAAGGAAGCTGCCCCAGATGGGGTCCATCACTGAATTCTTGCATCTCTTCATCGCGAAACCATCCCTCTCTTAATAATGAAACCATCCAAATAACATCTGTGCCACGTTCTCTGGTTTCGTGAACAAAAGACCATCTTCATAAAATGATTCACTCGCATGTCAACAGAATGCAGCAAATTCAATTTAGTGAAAACTGGTTGGAAAATGTCACCAGCAGGCGATACAAAAAAAAAACGCTGACGTATGACTAAGGCAAACCGATTAGAAAAGCTCAGAGCGACTTCGACAATGGGAGATTAAAATGCCACTTGGGCGATTGGTAACTAGAAGAATTGTCCCGTACCCAATATCATATCTGCCGGGAACGCACTTCTCATACATGTCATTTCTCAAATGGACAAAATGTTGGTGATATGATCTGAATTCCAGACCCATCGAATAAATAGCCCTTTTTCAAAGCACTTACAGTTAAAACTAGAAGTCCTGTCATGAAATGCACACAAATAGCACGTCGATCTGCGCGTTAATCTACGAGTTATGACCATAGTAAGGCTATCAAATTCTGTACATATGGCCTGTGCACATGCAGTGTTTCAGCCAATGGACTCCGGGTAACCAGGGGGTCCATTGGCAGAAACATTACCTGCGTTTGCTATGCGTAACCAGGAGAAACTGCCGAGCTTTGGATGCCAGTCGATATGGCATAAGCGCAATTCCTACGCGCAATTACGCCTAGATAAGCGCGCAGTTCGTGACAGGACTTCTAGTTTTAACTGTACCCTTGGAAATGTTTCTCTACTATTCTTCGGTATGTAACTTTGTGGGCATCTGTTTACTTTGCAATAATATTTTCAACTCTGGTGTGCACAACTGGCCGGACACAATATTAGCAACTGCTGATCTTCATCGCTGGCAAGTATTCGGAACTGCGAGAGTGGAGTGGGTGCATGCATGCATGCATGCAAAAATTGTTGTAGTAATGGAAGAGTGATTAATTCGCGAATCTGAGCGACATCGAACTTTGGTACAAAAATATCTGCTTTTCAGAAGATTGCATCACTTAATTCTATATACTGCACTTCATGGAAATCATCAAGAACCAGTGGCGGCCGGTCCATAGGGCATGGGTGGCCAATAACCAGGGGCCCCGGGCTACAGGGGGTCCCCCAAAGGCTCAAAGGAAAACGAATTTGTAGGGTTTTTTTTGGGGGGGGGGGGAAGGGGGAGGGGGGCTTTTTTAAAAAAATTGGGCCCCCACAGAGAAGTTAATAATTTACAGGCTCAATGTGCATAAATGAAATTTCTCCGGAATAGAGTTTTTCATCAACACGTCGTTCCGTAGTCTACGCTTACAATAAAACCGAACGTAATACACGATGACAGCTAGTAAAAAAATCAAGCGTAATCTACATCTCCACAGAAAACCCAGACATTCATGTACAGAGCTCGATATTGCAAGTGGAATGTGGGATTCTTCCTTTAACCCTTTACCGAACGCAGACGATATCAAAATTTATTATTTTAAATATCATTTTTTCACATTTTTCAAAAAATTTCAACAAAACCATATCATGTGGCCCCTCGTTGGAACGAGCTCGTTCCAACGAGGGGTCACATGATATGGTTTTGCTGAAATTTTTTGAAAAATAATATTTTTTCAACTGCTGAATTTGCATATTACGCGGGCGGATGCGGCAGATTCGTTGGGTAAAGGGTTAACAGACAGCTGAATTTTCCTCTCTAGAGTGAAGGATTTGGCGTTTTTCATCCATAATTTTCAAAGTTTTCTCACACCGGTGCGTCCCGTGTCCTAGGGCCCCATCATAATTATAGTCAGGGGCCCCCAAGAGCCTCCGGCCGCCACTGTCAATAACGTGTCTTTTTCAAATTTTTCGAGTGCTAAAGAATCAAGAAAGGGTGCTATTTATAGCGGAGTGAGTTTCCTTCGGCACTAAGTTACTAACCGCCTTGTGAAAATATACAAAACTACGCATACCTCTCGGTCATCGGTGGCCGAATGGTGTGCGGTGTTTAGTATAATTTCGTTATGCAGTTGGTACGGAAGGAAACTCTCTCCCCGTGGGTTGGAACCCCTGCTAAGCTAACTGTTTTTCGTTTGAATTTCTCATAAAGTGGGGTCTGACGACAGAAGACTGCAAAAAAAAAGAACCAACATTTGATTATAAATTTTAGTGAGTATTCAATTTCCAAGATTGGTAAAGTTTTTTTTCTTGTATAAAAACATGCAGATGGCGACATTTTCGTTTTGTTTTAAAACTGACCAATGTATCTGCACTACACCTTCTTACGTTTCAGGAAAGCGTGAACAAGTTTTGTCCACCCCGGTAAATCTATTTTCAGTTTCTATGATAATTCTCTCGTCCATTTTCACAAATCTTTGTAGAGAGGACGTAATTTGAAATCGAATGGACATGCTTGCGTGTTCGGTTTTACTAGTTAGTCGTAGTACTGGTTGCCAATAGCAATACTAGTGGTAGAAGTCAGATTAGGTTACAATATACTAAATAATTTGCATTGGCGACAGTGTTAACATTTTCCTGTCCTCTAAGCTTATCAAAATTATCGGTGAGAAAACAGTACTTTATTACACATCCATTAAACTTTAAACCTTTGTATTCAACGGAATCGCCGCTATGATATAAATGATTCTGTATTCAACGGGTGATATACAAGCCGGAACTTTTTTTACCGCACCGTTTAGTTACGCTTCGAAAAGTTTCCAAATTTCGTTATACAATCATCGACGGTCTGTCGCATAGTGTGAAAATGAAAACGTCCAAAGCAAAATAAAGTCAGTTCATAAAAAATAGCCAAAAATGAGATACTATTTTTAAAAACCCAATCATTTCCAACCCGAACATTAACCCAGTCCCGTGGCAGTCTCGTTTTGTGGATCCCATTATAACAAAATTGGTCAACATTATTTCGGTAAATCTTCGTACATCTTGACATGCTTCGAACTTCTTTTAAAACTCTTTCTCCCAGCTGTTTTGCAAATCTGCACATATTTGTACTTATATTTTTATTAACAGTAATAGCCACCAAATGGTTAGGCGTGAATGGGCACTCACACCTAACCATTTGGTGGCTATTACTGTTAGTAAACAGCGATACGAATTTCAACAAACACTGATTTCGAAAAGGTTGTTTTGATTTTTTATCGATGCCTTTGATTAGAACATCTTCAGTCAAAACAAACTCTTCACCTTTGGGTTTAAACATCGGAATTAAAATTTGTTTGATTAAATGCATTTTAATGCATGGGTTGTGTAATAAATATTGAACGCGATTTGGTTTTGAATCGGTGGGTGTTTTACATAACTCGTTGGAATGGCGTAATCATATATCACTCGAGCCTATGGTTCTCGCGAAATATGACTACGCCAATCCAACACGCAATGTAAACCACCCACCGATTCAAACACACATCGCGTTCTGTCTATGTATCCACTTTCTATATCATCCCATTAAAAAAACAAACAGAAAAAAATAATATGTTGCCTTGTGTTTTTTTTTTTTTGTGTTCAACTTTGTCAATTCCCGAACTACCGTCCAGTTTTGCACTCAATCGAAAAAGCATATTTGTCCCCTACGCCTCATTTTTCTACTCTCACAGTATTGAAATGACAGTCAATGCAAATATTTTAAGTCTTTTCTAAAATAGACACTGAAAATTTTATTGAGGGTTTCAAAATCAATAAATATATAGCCCCAATCAGCTGATCTCCTTCATTTTATGCTCTATCAGGGACGCCGGAGCCGGGGGGCGGGGGGGGGGGGGGGTTGGGGCTAGGGGGACTTTAGCCACCACCCCCCCCCCCCTAACCATATCTTTTTCATTGGATGGGACTGCTCTGTCTGATAAACGACCAAGCCTAAATACGTTTCGACGACATTTTGTATCCAGTTTCCGCGAGAAATGTCCGTCACTGTATTGTGTAACGGTTAAGGGGAGATAACCCAAAATGATATGATCATTAGTCATTCTTTGTTCGTCCCTTGAAGGAATGTGCGGGTTATAAAGTAAAAGTCGCCAGTCGCGTTTGATCTGATTATGCCCCTCACACAGGCCTGTGTGTGTGCGGGAGGGGGGAGGGGAGGGGCATAATCTTATCAAACGCGAACTGCGTATATTATTCACATCATGTCAAAAATTGAGTTTATCTCTGATTTATCCATAAATGGGGAATGGGCATTGACTTTGGGAGATAATCAAGAGCAATTTCTTCTTTTTGACAATATGGATCACAACAACAGGATTATATGTTTCAGTTCCAACGAACAGCTGCGAGTTCTTGCCAATCCGATATGTGGTTTCTCGACGGTAATTTTTTTTCTATGTCACCAAAGAACTTTATGCAAGTCTATATCATTCGAGTTCGAGTTGCTAATTCAAACGTGCTTGCAATCAGTGCTTTTCTTCAGAAAAAACGACGGAGACATACAAGGAACTTTTTCAGATAATTGTTAACAAATGTGAAGAAGAGTTTGGTTACACTCCTGATCCAAAGATTGTGATGGCTGATTTTGAAAGTGCCACAATTAATGCGTTACGTGAGGTATTGTGTGAAGGAACAGAAATAAAGGGCTGCTTCTAACACCTCACCCAGTCTACGTGGAGGAAGATACAGGAACTTGGACTCGTGACAAATTACAAAGAGGATAACGAATTCCGCCACTTTTGTGGAATGTTAGACGGTGTTGCTTTTCTCCCAGTGGATAATGTGCCGGAAGGCTTAGAGGATTTGAGAAGCATTTCGCCCCCAGAGGCTATGGATCTTTTAGATTACTTTGACAGTACTTATGTGTCTGGAACGTATAGAAGAGTCCGTGGGGATAATAATACAGTTAGACTGAGGAGGTGTCCTCCACTGTTTCCCCCAGCCTTGTGGAATGTGCACACTTCAACCATAGAAGGTAACCCACGTACAAATAATATTAGTGAAGCCTGGAACAATAAGTTTTTTCACATGGTTGGACATAAACATCCCACAATATGGAAATGTATCAAAGTATTTCAAATGGAAGAACAATCTGTTAGAACTATTCTTGCCCAAGATGCTATTGGAGTTCAACCAAAAAAGAGATTTCGTAGGGAAACCTATAACCAGCAGGTGCGCCTTAAAAATTTATGTGATGATTATGTAGAAGGAACAAAGACAATGCAACAATTTTTGTGGGGAATAGGACACACAATAAGGCTTCATTAACATTAGTGCTTTGTCAAAAAAGTTGTGCTTGGTTAATCAAAATTAAGTGTATTTTTGATTGATTGATTGATTTTATTCAGCAATATACATAATTACATACATATCTTTACAATAACAAAGTAACACAAGAATATCAAACAAGTCACAAAAATCATTACATAGTATATAGGAGTATATTGCTAGGGAAAGTCATAGCCATATTGGCTGTCTTCCTGATTTCCCCTTGAAGAAGAGTAAAAGAAAAACAAAGAAAGGTAAAAAAAGAAAAGGAGTAGTAAAAGGACACAAAAAGAAGAAAAGGAGAAAAAGAGTTGATAATAATAATAATAATAATAATAATAATAATAATAATAATAATAATAATAATAATAATAATAATAATCTGGTGGTGAATATGGGTGGCCATGTCATGATGCTGTGGACAACCTTATAAGGAAGGAAGGAACCAGGGTAGACTATTGAATTACAGTAACACATCACAACAGAAGGCTAAGATCTAAGATCAGGACCAGAGGCATGGGAGGTTTTATTGGTAATAAATGGCGGTTTGACAAGAGCTTGAGGAGTAGGATTATTGTTTCCCACCTGTACCTGATTGCTAAAGTTGCAAACGTATACCTTGTCACAAGAGTACATTTGTGACAACAGGCGTTATTAATTAATTTATTTATTGGTGATATTTATTTATTGGTGTTTAAGGTCACATATTTATGCACTATGGCTAAATGTATTGGTGATTAAGGACACTTTGACAGCCAGGGTCGTATCGTGTCGGTGATAGGTTTATGGGTGGAGGAAGCTAGAGAGAACCACCGAGCAACGACGAGCACCTGTCAGCTCTCAAACGTCATAACCCCAGACTGAACTGCGCACTGCATAGAAGTATTACGTTCAGCACAGCACAGACATCGTAGGCCAATGAACGGGTGTCAGCCCCAGGTAGGAAAAGTGAGCAGACACATGCTAACGTTCACAGTGTGACGAGAAAAGTACCAGGCGCAAGGGAGTCCAAATTGCATAAAACTGTAGTGCTTGCTACGATTCATATCGGGGCCATTTACTAGGTGGAACAGTCAGGACAATATGGATTATCACATTCTACAATTTGGGAATATGAAGAAATAAACCTATGAGTTAGTTCTTTTTTAAAACAGTTCCTGCAATCCATTACGCGGAGTTTCGGGTCCAAATCATTCCACATTTTCACAAAGGAATACGGTGGAAGTTTATCAAGTGATTTAGTTCTTGTGCGATGAGTGTAGAGAAGTCCCGATTGTCGAGATATTCTCTGCCTATGTGAATCAGCACTTTCAAAAAATGAGTTAAACGATGATGGAAGATTTCCATTATGCCAGTCAAAAACAAATAGTAGACTGTGTAATTTGAACAAGTCGTATACTGTAAGAATATTAAATTTCGAAAATAGTGGTTCAGTGTGGGCGTTGTACCTTTTATTGCCTATTATTCGTATTGCGCGTTTTTGCATTAAAAAAAGTTTTTTAAGAGATCTAGAATTACCCCATACCTGAATTCCGTATACAAGATGACTTTGGATAAGTGCATAATAAATAGTTCTCAAAGCCTTCAATGGTAAGATATTTTTTACTTTTTTCAAAGCGTAATTTACACAGGCGATTTTGGAGCACAAATGATTAACATGACAATTGAAGGATAATTTGTCGTCAAGTCTTATTCCTAAAATTTTTATAACTTTGATATTTTCATCAGATCCCACTCTATTTATATTTTGATCATTTATACGAATAATGTTTGTTATTGTATGACTAGAATTGACTTTAGTGACAATGTAATTTGTTTTCTTTGTATTTAATGCCAGTCGATTTGCATAACACCAGTTCGATAGTTTATCCAGCTCGGTATTTGTTGTACTTGTTAAAGTATTTATGTCAGATTCGGATGTGCACGTAGTCGTGTCATCAGCAAACAGTAAAAGATTTATGGAGGTTGACTCACTTATATCATTAATATATAAAAGAAATAAAATTGGACCTAAAACTGAACCTTGTGGGACGCCACAGGTAATAGTAGCTAAATTTGACATTTGACCCCGGTAGCTCATGTATTGTGTTCTACTAGATAAATAACTTTTAAACCAGTCATTAGTTATCCCCCTAAACCCATACCATTCGAGCTTCTTCAGAAGTGTATTATGATTTAATGTGTCAAAAGCTTTAGAAAAGTCGAGGAAAACAGTCAAGGTTTTAGCATTATTATTATTGTCAGCCTCTGTAATATACTTAATGAGCTGCAATATTGGATGAATAGTGGAGTGTCTTTTACGAAATCCGTATTGATGGTGATAGAGAATATCAAATTTTTGTAGGAAGCTTAATAGTCTGAACGACACAACTTTTTCTAACACTTTGGAGAATGTTGGGATAATGCTAATGGGCCTGTAGTTAGTAAATAAGCGCTCGTCACCGCTTTTGTATACGGGAATTACTTTGGCTGTTTTCATTTTGTCGGGTACTCTACCTTGCTCAAATGAATTATTTATTATTTGAGCTAGTGGAACAGCAATAGCATGTATTGTTTGTTTCATAATGGCTGACGTTAAGCTATCGCAGTCTTCACTCGTCTTCGGTTTCATTTTCCTTACTACACTAATAATTTCGCAGGGAGACGTTGGACTAAGGAAGAAGTTGTTAGGGAAATTCCGTTTCATGTAATCCATGGCTGATTTGTTAGACTGTGGTATTTGTTCGCCCGTTGCAGACCCAATGCCGGCAAAGAAGGTGTTGAATTTGTTGGCGATTTCAAAAGGTTCATTTAGTTCCTTATTGTTGTGAATAAAAACGGATGGTAATTCTTTTCTGGCTTTGGACTTATTAATGCTATCATTCAGGATTCTCCAGGTTGCTTTCATATTGTGTATGTTATCCTCGAGTATATTTTGGAAGTACATGGATTTACACTGTTTTTTTATTCTATTGTATATTTTACAATAACGTTTATAATTGACTTTATTTCGTTCATTGGGACATTTTAACATTTTAATGTGAAATTTTCTTTTGGTAATTGAGGATTTGATGAGGCCTTTAGTCATCCATGGTTGACGCTTCAAGAATTTTTTCCTGGGTTTGGTATGGATTAACGGGAAAAAAATATTGAATGCTTGCAGGTAAATGTTGATAAATTTGTTATAACTTTCATTTGGGCAGCTTTCGTCTAGAACTGTGGAAAAGTCGCACACAGAGAGGTATGACTTAAAATTCTCAATAGTTTGGGGATTTATTTTTCTTCCAAGGGGCGTGTGTATGTAATCTTTCTCGTCATTGTGGGTTTCGAGATAAACAACTCCAAAATGGTCAGAGACATCGGTAAGTACTATGCCGGAACAAGCGGTGCATTGTAAATTGTTTGTGAATATGTGGTCAATTATTGTTGCCGAGTGGTCGGTGACTCTTGTGGGTTTTGTAATAGAAGGCAAAAATCCATTACTGACCAACAGATTAACATATTCTTCAGTTTTTGTATGGGAATCCATTTTCAGGAGATCAATATTGAGGTCTCCCATTATATAAGAATTTTTCCTTTCCCTGTTTAACTTATCGACTATGCCATTTAACCGTGTTATGAACACATCGACATCTGCCCTAGGGGGAGTATTCGGTCTGTAAATAATACCGACTATTTTTTTTGATTTCGTAAGTTCTATAAATATCGATTCGAAGACATGTGGTATAAAGACAGATAGATCCTCACGAATTTTATATTCAACATTTTCCCTGACAAAAAGTCCCACCCCACCTCTATGGTCATCGTTATCGGGTCTATTTGCATAGCATAGGGGCTGGTAGCCAGAGAGGGTGTAAGAGATGTCATCGAGAATATGAAATACTTCAGTCAACCCGATCACATCAAAGGAATTTTTTTGCTCGAGTAAACTAAATAGTAATTCATTCAGGCCATCCCAGTGTGCGCTTAAGCTTTGACAGTTTATATGGAACAAGGAGAATGTTTTATTTTGGTTAGTAAATGCAGTAGGAAATTCTTCGGGTGAATAGTATTCGCATTGGGGCTTGAATGTCCCAAACGGGGACTCATCGTTATCATCAGTATTAAGAAATCTTTCTTCATACCGATTAAAGAAATCATATTCCCCCTGCGCCTGGATCTCGTCTAATTTTATGTTACCCGCCATTACCAGTTTTCAGTCCCATGCGCTCTTTAACCTCAAAATCTCTCTTTAATGTTTCCTGAATCACGCAGTGACCAGGTTTTGGCTGCCTTTGGGTCAAGGTGTCATGGTAGTAGTCAGAGCCGTCATTTTCACCAGCCAGATGACATGCCGTACAGAGAAAATATACCAAAAGGTTCACGGTGGCAATCATCCTCGAGTAGGTGGGTCGATCGAGTAAAGGATTTCTCCAAGTGCATCGGACAGATTTTACATAATTGTTGAAATGTGGAAGATCACATTGACAATAGCAGGAATGTTGGCGCAGAGTTGGTGTCGGTACTTCCCTGTGCTACAAGAGGCATGACCTGTACCCCGTGTTTTATAGCCCGCGAAGAAACCACTAACGACAATATTGGTGTAACATTACAGATAAAACAATAACTGAGAGCTTGGCGTGCCCTAAGAGTCGAATCTGATTTGGGCAATAAAACGCAAGGCCATTTACAATTGTGAAAAATACACTCAGAGGAAGGGCCCCATGTTACTAACTATGGTTCATGTGACTGAAGCTTAAAGATATACCATGCCATACTGCCTGAAACTAAAGTGCGCATATCCAGCGCGCTATTACTTCACAATTGTAAAAAATACACTTAGAGGAAGGGCCCCATGTCGCGACTGCAGTATTTGGAAATCAATAGAGAGGGACTCTTCACTCAACCATAGTTTCCCCATTTGTTGTGGCAATTAAAGCAAAACAAGGTATGCAGCTCCGCAATCTTTCTTCACATGGACCACTGGGGTATACTTGGTCGTCCATGTAACGATAGTTAGCGGGTACACCCTTGAATTATACGAAACTAAAGTGAGCATGTCCAGAGCGCTAGATCTCCACAGTATTTGTAAATTAACAAGAATGTGTGTGTGTGTGTGTGGGGGGGGGGGGGGGGGGAGGGGAATCCACTCGAGCGTGGCTTATTCTGTTGATGTTGAACACAACACAAGTTCTTAGTTTATTAACATACGGAGACAGCGTGTGCAATGACAAAACAAACAAAAATTTTTCCTAAAACAACACAACATGGAGCACCCCTAAACCCCATCACGTGCATCACCGGCTTATATCCGGTGGTCCATGCAACGAAAGCTCGAAGGCACTCCAAGCAGTATTGCCCGAAACTAAAGTGTTCCTTTCCAGCACGCTATATCTACAAAGTAATGCAAGATATACTGACAGGACCCCTAGTCTAAACCTCAGTAGAAGGGAGGGGGTAGACTCCATTAAAACATGGCATCTCCTTTAGTTGTGGAACAAAGTATTCCGATCCCTCAGTTTTGTAGCATTTAAGAGCTGCTTATGCAAAAACAAGACAAACAGAAAGTAATCCCAAAGCAAACACAAAGTATGAAGTTCCCACAAACTTTCATCACATGGACCACCGCTTTACACATGTGACGAAAGCCTGTCGGCACTCCATGCGGTATGTCCCGATGTAAGTGCGGGGACTCCACTCAAGCATGATGTTACAAAGTTGTGAAACACTTGAGCCCATGTCTCGAGTCATGCAGCATACGGGAGCACTTGAAAAGTGTGTTGGGTAAGGGTAATGTTTTAGCTAGACTCATAGGCGTTTTCAAAAAAAGAGGTGTTTTGGTAACGCAAAATTAAGTGTATTTTTGAAAAGTGTGTTGGGTAAGGGTTAAGCTGGTAATGTTTTAGGTAGGCTCATAGGCCTAAACTGTGCTATCTGTTATTTTTATACAACTTTGTACTGTTTATGTAAGATTTTGAGAATAAAATAAAAAAAAATTTAGGGTAATTACTTTGTCTGATTTATTAAATCTAAAAGATCAGCAATGTAATTCCTCTAAAATTCAAGAATGGCAGCACCAAGAACAGAACCACAAGATAGCACGAAACATTATTGTCTTTTTTACCTACTGATAAAAATATCATTGTCTTTTTTACCGTTGTCTTTTTTACCTTGTCTTTTTTACCATTGTCTTTTTTACTGTTGTCTTTTTTACCGACTACCGTCAAATACTGCCTTCAATATGCGGTGGCATCTACACGTGGTGAATGTGACAGACAAGAAGAGTGGCATCAACAGAGAAATTTTGTAATTATATAAATGATCCTATCTGATCATGTATTGATGGCTGATATGTCCACGATGAACTTAATATTATATTAATTATTTTAATAAGTATTGAAGTATCTCAATTTCCAGTTACAAGAGCTCTACCGGTCTAATGAAATATCAGATGCTTTCGACGGAAAGGGGCAATTAGACACATTATGAGCAATTTATTTTTGTTGTACCCCGTCCAGGTATTGTATTCGAATTATTATCTTTCATTCAAATGTAGATCTTGTTACATCATTATATTGCACCCGTCAGTAATTATTTCTGGAAACATTGCGTGGGGGCACGATGACGCCGTGTACTAAGGCGTACAGCACGTCGATGGTACGCATGTCTTCAACCAATCTAACCCTGCCTGTGCTGCAGTGCGGAGTTACGATGTTGGGGAACTGGCAGCTACTCGTCGTTGCTCGGTGGTTCTCTCCGGGTACTCCGGCTTCCTCCACCCATAAAACTGTCACGGTCATGATTAGCCATGCATTGTTCATAAATATGTGACCTTCAACATCAATAAATAAATACATATTCTGGAAACATTGGATCCCTGTAATACCAGATCCATCAAGAATTACAATGTTTGGAAATGTACCTCGGCGTTCAAAAACCTGAGATGTCAGAAGTTTTTCTATTTTGATGTAGGGATGAGATAGAAAATGGCACTTACAAGTAGAAGACTGCAAATACTGACGCAACGTCACAGTTAATTTTGTTTGATAACGCATTGCTTCTCAGTCTGGAATGTCGAAACGGTGCTTTATCCATAAGTTGGAGCCTTACTGTGAAACAGCCAAAAACATAAACGGTTTTCCAGAAATACACAGAACGACACGCGTGTGTGAATGGGTTAACCCTTTACCTAACATGAAAAGCAGACGACACTTGCAAAAAAAATTCTTGAATAACTATTTTTTTTCATTTTTTGTCTCAAAAACATAGGTTATGACCCCTCGTTGGAACGAGCTCGACGAGCTCGTTCCAACGAGGGGTCATAACCTATGTTTTTGAGACAAAAAATGAAAATATTTTGAAAATTAATTGGCGATTTTTGAGAATAGCGCTGGCCGGTTTTGGCCGTTACGTTGGGTAAAGGGTTAATCGATATGGTACGAGGGCCAGAGCAGCAGGATAGAACAAAAGGTCCCAATTCTGGAGTTTTATCATTCCGCAATGGCAGATGTGCCATGTCGATTAACCCATTTACACACACGTGTACTTCTGTGTTTATTACACGCCTTCACGTTTATAAAGAAAAAAAAAACAATTATTATAAGGACACTCAGCAATTCATTTGACATCTATCAACAAAAAGAATACATTTTATCGCCAACCAAATTTGCAAGGGGAACCGGTGTTGGTATTTCGTCCCCTGAGCTTCAACGTGTTCTGTGTGCCTGGTGGAGTGCCTAGTGGCACATAGAACACATTGGAACTCAGGAAACGATTTTTACCTATCACTAGCGATTCAAATTGCAATTACGGTGTACGATTTATAGACAATTCCAATGAAATTTCGCTTTTTTATAAAAATAGTTCGTCAAAGATTTTCATTTTCCGAATGGTTTAGTGTTGCTGTAGATGAGGATTTCGTAGAACAGGTGTGTAATAAAAAAATAATGACTATTACGTAGATATAAGGAATCATTGCGCCATTATTATATTTCGTAACAGTAGATTTCACTTTGATATTATTTGAATTCCGTGCGTGCTACTGATGACAGGATTTCTCTTGCCATTGAAATAAGTATTCTTTAGGCAAATTTAATCAAATTTTCTCTCTGTATATTCATTAGATTTTTTCACCAATGATCCCTTGCGTTGAATATAGACGAACATTTCATCAAATCTTGTCATGGCTACTGAACAGCAGCCACGACTAGATTTAATGAAAATTATCCTGAAGATATCAGCGAGTTAAAAGTTAATATCTTGTTTTCTTTAATCAGTGATCGCCATACAGGTGGTTTGCTGGAATATCTGAGAACTGCGTCACAGTTTTATGCCCCTTCCCACTTAAGAGGGCGTTAATCCCCGCATGATCTATATTCAACTAGATTGCTTCACCGCTCACCGACCACAAAGGACGTTCTTACTCCTGCTTCCATCGGGGGTGGGATACATCTGTCTGTCTCTGCTATCTCACCCGGGACACACGTATGTTACACATGCAGTGGGGGAGAAAATTGTTGCTAAATGTGCACTTGCGTTCAATCGCTCCTAACCTTGCTTCTGCAGGATAAATAAGCGATTGTAGGATAAAATACCCTCGGACAAAATACCCTTTGGACATAATACCCTAAAAAAATACCCTTAGGACATAATACCCTCAATGGGTAGGACAAAATACCCTCGGACAAACTACCCTCAGACCAAATGTATATAAAGTTGGATTTTTTTTTTTTTGGGGGGGGGGGGGAGGGGGGGAGGGGTTCAAGCTGGCTCTTGTAATTTTTAGCCATTACTTTCTACATTCCTCTATCAGTGTTTCGATTCTTCCACAACTTTATTCTATCTTTTCTCTTTCAATTTTTTAGGGTTAATTTAATCTACAATTGTAGCAATTTTGTCTACTTTTGAAGTCATTATTGCTTTGAAAACTGTGTATGAGATCAAGTGATCTGTTTTAATAGAATAAACATCTTAATTAGCAAGCTGTCTAGATAAAGACATTAAAGACATGTCTACTTTTGAAGACATTATTGCTTTAAAAACAGTGTATGGGATCAACTAATCTGTTCGGATGGAATAACATCTTCTTAATTGGAAAGCTGTCTAGATAGAGACATGACGAAACGAATGATAAGGAGGACAAAGCAAAGAACTCTTCCAAAAGAACCAAAATCTTCAAAAGAACTAGAAATACTGGATGAATGGGCAACTACTGGTGAACCAGACTTTCAGCCTTTCTTAATTTATGACAATGGGAAAGAAAGAATCTAGCAAACACATGTTGGTGTTTGCTGTAAAAATCGCTCTACGTCTCCTCTGCCGCTTAAGCATATGGTTTATGGATGGGTGCTTTTCATCAGCCCCCAAAACGTTTGAGCAATTATATGTTATTAGATGTAGACTTGGTGAAGGGTCTGTTAGTTGTGTATATGGATTATTAAGTGGTAAATCGCAGATGGTTTATGAGGAATTTTTACAGGCTCTTGTGACATTTTGTGATAGTTAAGTCATCTTATCTTGTTTGGCAAAGCATTCTGAGCTCCGTCAAACAAGATAAAATGACTTAAAAATTTTAAATTTCTTATAAAATATCAAATAATAATATTTTGGTGAGAATTACATAGGTAAATTTTCATATTCATATCTTGTCTCAGAGAGCGTAAATCATTAAGTTAGAAATAAAGAATTCATTCATTAAAAATATCAAAATTCACTTATTTATTCCTCACAAAATTATAATTATTAGATATTTCATAAGGAATTGGAATTTAAGTCATCTTATCTTGTTTGGCAAAGCATTCTGACCTCTGTCAAACAAGATAAAATTACTTGAATATTTTAAATTTCTTATAAAATATCAAATAATAATATTTTGGTGAGAAATATAAAGGTAAATTTTCATATTCAGATTCATATCTTGTCTGAGAGAGCCCAAATCATTAAGTTAGAAATAAAGAATTTATTCATTAAAAATATCAAAATTCACTTATTTATTCCTCACCAAATTATTATTAGATATTTCATAAGAAATAAGATTTGTTAAAAATCTTTGTTTTGTACTTCAGTTTTGATTTATTTCATGTTCTGTGCTATCTGCCTTTTATATTGTGCTTCATATTCAATTGATATCTGCCATCGGTATTGTGCTTCATATCTATTTAGTTTAATAAAAAAAAAAAATATATATTGGTACTTGTTATTTCAAACAAAACACCGGCTAGTGCCTTAGATGCAATTACAACGCCCCCTCCCCCCCCCCCCCCCCCCCCAATCCAACTTTATATACATTTGGTCTGAGAGTATTTTGTCCGAGGGTATTATGTCCTAGGGGTATTTTTTTAGGGTATTATGTACTAAGGGTATTTTGTCCGAGGGTATTTTGTCCGGATACCGACTAACCCATGTCGATTGCGAACGAGTGCTTTGAAAAATATGTGTGCAAAACGAAAAAATAGTTGAAAATAAAAGAGTACACCTGGGAATATCGCTGATATGCAATTATGTATTGATATGATATTTCTGTTAAACCGAATCTGATTTTCGATCGACTGTTGAACAATTCGTTCGCTTTCGTTGACAACTCTAAGCTCGGGCGGGAAGGGGAACATTCGGCTTCTAGAATTTTCGGCCTGGAAATATTTTGACAAAGGAACCTCAGCCCGGTGAAATTAGCGCCGAGTTCTCAGGCCCTTTTATTTATTTCACTGTATGTCTTGTTTTCACAGTGTGGGTTGTGCTATTCACTTTTCAGATTGAGAAAATGTGACGTAATTTTAACAAGTTATCAATTTTTTTCCTTTTTGTAAATACAAAAATGACCATATACCTGTGCTTGCAAATTGAAATGATAAAGAAATAAATATTTTTAAACAGAGTCCTATTCTATCAAGACGTGTTAAAAATTACTTCCAGTTACATTTCTGTGGGCAGACGTGTTTCTGATTAATTATGTGGACACTGCCGTTCTGCTTTATCATCGTTCAGTAATCTTTTCCACAGAAGTCCACGGGCTTTTGCCCACAGAACTACATGTCCACAGAAGTCCACAGAAATTGGTATCAAACTGATTTCTGTGGAAAATTAGTGGGCGTCCACTGTGGACATGTGGAAAAGTGACTGCCCACGGCGACTGTACTGTATGGATCAAAATAAGTCGTAGCATAACCGCAATGAACAAAGTTGCCCACTGCCATTACACCAATAGTACAAGAACCCGAAATCATTTTCTGGAAAGCTTTCTGTCAGAGCTTTCCCGGAAACGATATCAGGTTCTTATGTTGCTGGTGTAGTTGGAGATGTAAACTAGTAGTTTATAGTGGTTATTCTACGACGTATTTCGACTCGTACTGTAAGTCAAGTGATTTCTGAATTCCACTCGGTGGTCCGCTGGCTGGAATTTTGCAACCCACAAAGCAAATCTGCAGTTTAAGGAGCACTGATAAGTTAGTTATCTGGCGGTCCATAAATTGCAGATTAGCTTGTTGAGTCCCAAACTTTGTACAAACTGGAAAGAATATGTTGGAAACATATGTATATCCACCTACTTAGAGGAGAAGTACAAAATCACCCTGTGTGTTCTGTAATACAATATCCATGTAATAATAATAATAATAATAATAGTAATAATAATAATAATAATAATAATAATAATAATAATAATAATACTTCATTGCACAACCAAAAAATAAGAAGTGGTATGGCACTACAAACTACACAAATAAAGCAAAGTAAACCGACACAATTCAATATTCATGAACAGTATGCCTCATGATGCCCAGACTTGTTACATAGGTAACATGGGGGTAAAAATAATGTAGCTCTTGGGCCACCCCCACCCGCCACCCCCCGCAAGTTTCAGGCTCTTTTTAACTCACAGAGCCTGGAACTTGGGGGGGGGGGGGGAGTCAAGGATCTTGATTTCGCCTGCCCACCCTCTAGTCCAAACATGACCCGAAAGACTGTATTTTAATATTGGGGTTTGGTACGTCCTTTCAAAGGGCGTTCCAAAACCAACAAAAAATACGGGCTGTCAGGCCATGTTTGACCTTGTCCCCCTCCCCCAAGGTTCTGACTCCTGTGCCAACAGTTAAGCAGGGGATGTATCGTGAATGAAGCTATGCACTTGACCAACGGCTGTAATTCTGGACTGCATGATTCTTGAAGTAATAACTTTATTAAACCAACTCGACGTAACCAAGTTATCACTTCAAGAATTGTACAGTGAATATAGCTATGGGCGGTAGGTCATTGGATACTCTTTGATCAACTTGGAAATTTGAAACATGCTGCTAAAAACGTCATTTTTAGACGGCCAAAAATAACGTGATTTTTAATCCCAAAAGCCGCCAGAAGACTCCATTTAATAACTGATTTAAAAATTTTGTTGGGGGAGAAACGCCCCCCCCCCCCCACCCTCCAACCATTCTGTGATAGGTCGCGCCTCCGGCACTTGCTGCAGATGTCTTTATCATCTGTGCAATATCCCGACATTTTTGAAAGCGGAGCCGTCACAGAATTAACCCCGGGTCCGAATTTCCTTTTCCCGGCCCTGCGTGGACCTTCCACTTCGTGGGTGTTTTTGTAATAAGACAGCTTCCACTGTGTGACATGTAACTTTTGAGTTGAAGGAGAAAATAGCCAAAAGAAAAATTTATATATTATTATGTCCGATTCTTGTGTTATTAGTATAGAAAATATTCATCTCTATATATATAGTCTATATCTGTCGTGGTTATTCTTCAACTCATTTTGACTTATACTGTATATGGACAAAATATTATTAGTTGACACGCGACACTGCTTCTATCAGACTTTATTCATTCACTTGTTTAGGGACCACGCCCCCCTCCACACCAACCTCTTCCAGCTGGAACATCTGTGTGTTATGCTTGAAAATATTTTTATGGGTTGGTTGTTTGGATACCCAGGGTTTGCATTTTCACTCACGCAGACATTTTTGTGTCATTTCAGTGATATATCTGCAGTTTTGTCACTCGTCAACACAACAAAACCATGATGCCGAGTCTACCTTCGTTTGTGGGAAGGGGTTCATTGCAGTATTCATTTCACTAAAAAATCAGTATTATTTTGCCCTGTCCATTAAATGATGTGTTGAAAGTGTACTAATTTTTCTATCTTTATTAGTATTAAGTCGAAAATGCACATTTTCTCGTTTCAAGCGAAACATTTTGGTTGTTTCTATCGCATGTATGGCAGTCTTGACAGACTGTCTGATCGAATTGTTTACCCGAAGCTACCTCTGACCTTGCATAATATTAACGTCAAAGATGGCTAATCGGCAATGGGCTTATTGTAACCCAGAGGAGGGGAGGGGTGGCATTGGTTTAAGTGATACAGGTACAGTACGGCCTTCGTGGATTGGTCACTTTCCACGTGTGTGCAGTATTTCCACAGACACAATAACATCAGATTCCAAAAAATACTAACTACAGGAATAAGCATCACCGGTACAACACGGTGCTTTATTAATTAAAATTTTGCTCATGTTGCTTTTATTTCCTGGTAAACGCATGCGTGGATATCAGCGCCCGTACATGTATTCTACTGAAAATACAAGGTTTTAGCGTAAACTGTTTCCAAGTTCTGGGAGCTGTTTGGCAATTCTGAGAAAAATATTGAATATCCATTTTTCCATTTACTTCTAATCAAGAAGTGAGACACCCCATGTTAGTATGGATGATTAAGACCACGAAACATCAAGAGTGTTAATTGTGCGCTCGTGTTAGCCTTGAACCTGTGTATTTACACACCTATGAGGTGTTTTGTGAGAAATGTTGAGATACTCATTTCGTCCCGTTAAAGAGAGAGCTCATGGAACTCTGCGGAACAGGATATTATTGATTGAAGGCGGCATAGTAATTGGTTTCGTGTTTTGTAAACATATGCAATAAACGTGATTACTCAATTAAGATGTTTTAAGATGTAGAAGGTGGTAGTTGTAATTTCTAGCAGAGAATGAGAAAGATTGTGAGCTGTCGATACAATTACTCAAGTAGAAGCCAGCACAGTAGTGATAAAAGACTGGATCACAGGTAGCGAAGGGGACGCACTCACTCATACTTGTCCTCAAATTTTCACATAAATCTGAAATCAATAGATTCCATATGTTGTATTATATGTCCTCTAAGTAAAATGACAATGTTTTTTAGTAAACCGTTTTCAAGTTCTGGGGGCTTTTGGCAATTGTTGATTGATTGATTTATTGGTGTTTAAGGTCACATACTTATGCACAATGGCTAATCGTGACCGTGACAGTTTTACGGGTGGAGGAAGCCGGAGTACCCGGAGAGAACCACAGAGCAACGACGAGCAGCTGTCAGCTCTCCAACATCGTAACTCTGAACTCTGCACCGCAGCACAGGCAGGATTAGATTGGTTGAAGACACGCGCACCATCGACGTGCAGTACGCCTCAGTACACAGCGTCATCGTGCCCCCATGTAGGCAATCGGAGTGAAGTGTCTTGCCCAAGGACACAACGCGGTTGCCGCAGGTGGGATTCGAACCGAGGACCGCTCGGCTTGCAGCCTGCACCTCTACGAACTGAGCCACCGCGCCCCCTTGGCAATTGTTAGAAAACGTATTAAATATCCATTTCTCAAACATACTTCCAGTTAAGAGGTGAGACACCCCATGTGAATTGGATGATTAACCCTTTACCTAACACGAAAAGCAGACGACACTTGCCCAAAAAATCTGGAATAACTAACTTTTTTTCATTTTTTGTCTCAAAAGTATAGGTTATGACCCCTCATTGGAACGAGCTCGACGAGCTCGTTCCAATGAGGGGTGATAACCTATGTTTTTTTAGACAAAAAATAAAAAACAATGAAAATTAAATTGGCGATTTTTGAGAATAGCGCTGGCCGGTTTTGGCCGTTACGTTAGGTAAAGGGTTAAGCCCATGATACATAGCCTAGTGTCACTTGTGCATTCTATACTTACTATCAGCAAAGAACATGAGTAACACACACCTGTCAACCTTTTATAAGCTTTGTTAAATAGACAGTGCGCGATGTGTGTTTGAATCGGTGAGTGTCTTACATTACGAGTTGGAATGGCGAATGGCCGTAGGCTCGAGCGAAATATGACTACGCGATTCCACCGAGTTATGCAAAACACCCACCGATTCAAACATACATGGCGTTCTGTGTTTATTACACATCCCATGCATTAAAATTCATCTTAATCAAAAATAAACAAATTTTAATTCCGATGTTTAAACCCAGAGGTGAAAAGCCTGTTTGTTTTGTTTGAAGCTGTACTGATCAAAAGGATCGATAAAAAATCAAAACAACCTTTTGGGAACCAGGCTCTATTACTTTCGTTATCTTTTCTATTGGGCGTGTTTGTTGTAATTCATATCGCAGTTTCTCTTCGAATGGTGTCCATTCACGCCTAACCACTTGATGGCTATTACTTTTACTAAAAATATAAGTACAAATTTGGGCAGATTTGCAAAACAGCTGGGAGAAACTTGTGGTTGGAAATGATTGTTTTTTTTTAATATTATGTCATTTTTTAACTATTTTTTTTTTTGTAAACCAATTTTATTTTGGGCGTTTTCATTATCATTTACGCGGCAGACGATCGATAATAAGCCCATTGCCGATTCGCCATCTTTGACGTTAATGATATGCAAGGTCAGAGGTAGCTTCGGGAAAACACTTTGATCAGACTGTCTGTCAAGAATAAATAGCACATAACACAGCAGCTTGCCTACAAGCGATGGCGACATTGAGTGACGCTCTCAAGTTTATTTGTCCATTAAGAAAATCTTTGTGCCACAGGCATGATGTGCAAAGCACACCTGTTTGATCCAAATCACGAAACAACAAGAAATGTAGCGTCACGTGGCCGCCCAGGAAAAAACATAGAGGCTCGATACTAAGCCCATGATTATCAATGATAGAAATATACTAATATTTGTAAGATAGAAGATGTGAGCGTCATGAAAGAATCGCTTGAACTGACGAAAAAACCCCTACGACCAAACCTTTTCAATCACGTGGCAACACCACTCTGTCCCATTGGTACAAATCAGTAACCCACTTATTTGAATATTCACAGACAACATTTTCCAGCTGAACTGCCATAACGCGGGAAAATATTATTATCAGCGCTCTTTAACTGCAGATTTGATTGTTGGGTCACAAGGTTTTAATGGCTGCCAGGTGTGACCAGTGGTTGATGCCCATGTGCTTGTTTTACAAAAGCCAAATTCAAGCCAGCGGACCTCCGAATGAAATTCAGAAATCACTTGATTTACAGTACAAGTTGAAATAAGTTGTAGAATAACCACTATAAACTACGAGCGCATATGCATCTTCAACTACACTAACAACACAAGAATCTGACAGAAAGCTTTCCGAAAAATAATTTCGGGATCCTGTGCTATAGGTGTAATGGCATTGGGCTACTTTGTTTACTGCGGTTATGATACAAATTATTTTGATTCATACAGTATTTGTAGACTTGAACATATGCTTCTACCTGGTACCATACATTTATACTCATATGAAGTCTTTTATTTAATAAATAATTGTACATTTACAGATTAGTTCTTTAAAAAAGTTTGGACAGTAGCCATAGCCACATTTCAATATTTCGTGATTATATAAAAAAAAATTAACCCTTTACACAACGCAGACGATATCAACATTTATTATTTCAAAAATTATTTTTTAATTTTTTTTTCAAAAAATTTCCACAAAACCATATCATGTGACCCCTCAATGGAACGAGCTCGACGAGCTCGTTCCAAAGAGGAGCCACGCAGGATATGGTTTTGTTGAATTTTTTGAAAAATAGTATTTTTCAACTGCTGAATTTGCATACTACGCGGGCGGATGTGTCCGATTCGTTGGGTAAAGGGTTAAACTAAGAAATTTTGACTTTCTGAAATAATCAACAATTGCAGTAATCTGATCACGAAAAGGCAGTACAATATATTTTGTACTTCACTTTTTAAACCTTTATCCACCGATCACATTAAAACTGTAAATTTCAATTTAAATTTTTCAAACTTACACAAAAAGTCTCAATAAATTGAATTATGTGACCCTCGAGGGAACAATCTTGTTCCGATGATAGATCACATTATATGGTTTGTATAAAACTTTTTAGAAAACATTTTTACCTGCTAAATTCATGAATTATGTGTGTGTAGTTGCTGTCAGTTTGTTAGGTAAAGGGTTAAGCAATGAGGCGTGTGGATTATGGAGATTCTTATCAATTCATTTTCCAGTGTTTTAGAAAAAAATAGTACCAGAAGGGTAAATTCCCACCACTCATGGGTCGGGTGTTTTGTCATATCGGCGCTACGTCAACGAAACAAATTAGTTTTCCTAAAGTATTATTGTTTCGTAGACAATATAAATTAGATTTTGAATTTCTATGCATTGGAAAATTTAATGCAATAGGAATTCCACTGCAATTAACGCTCATAAGTGCTGTGTATAAACCCAAAACATGTAGAAAAGGTTACAGAATATATAGAGAGTAATCGATTGACTGGATTAGTTACGTGAAATTATTCATGAGAGGTGAGGGACGTTGTACAAACACGAGTGCGCGAATGCGCACGAGTGTTTTACAATATAGTTTCTCGCCTCGAATGAATTATTTCACGTAACCAGTCCAGTCAAGCGATTACTCTGTTTATTACTTTTCATTATTAACGATAATTATATTATTTAACACTTTACCTAACGTAACGGCCAAAAACGGCCAGCGCTATACTCAAAACTGGCCAGTTAATTTTCATTATTTTTTCATTTCTTGTCTCTAAAACATAGGTTATGACCCCTCATTGGAACGAGCTCCACGAGCTCGTTCCAATGAGGGGTCATAACCTATGTTTTTGAGACAAAAACTGAAAATAATATTCAATTTGCAAGTATCGCCTGCTTTTCATGTTAGGTAAAGGGTTAAACAAACAAAAAACAATGAAGTCCCCATTACACCCACGGCAAAGCGTCTTCGTTTGCGCGCACGGATACATGACCCAATTGTTGATTGCATAAGTCACTTGTGGAGTTATCGTTAAAAATCAAACCCGAAAATCCCAGTAAATCACACATTGGAAAGTAATAAATGTACATTACCACTCAAAGAGTAAAAATAGATTGCGACATAAGTACAATAAACTAAGAAACCTGCTGCTTCTACACTGATAATACAAGAATTCTACATCATTTTCTGTTAAAGATTCATAACAAGGATGTCCGATTCTTGTGTTATCAGTATAGGAAACATAACGGCTATAGTTTAGACCGGTAGTGCTTATTCTTCCGCTTATTTTGACATGTACTGTACATATGGACAAAACATTATTTAGACACGCGACACTGCCACGCGCAGACGATTTTCACCTTTTAAGGACCACGCCCCCTCCCCAATCTCTTCCAGCTGGAACATCTGTGTGTTATGCTTGAAAATATTTGTATTGATTGGTTGTATTGATAGTCAGAGTTTGAATTTGTGTCGTTTGAGAGATCTATGTGCCGTTTTGTTACTCGTCAAAAAAACCCCCAAAAACTTACTGCTGGATCTGTCTTCGCTTATGGGAAGAGCTTCATTGCGGTATTCATTTGACGAAAAAGTCAATATTATTTTGTTCTGTCCATTAAATGGGGTGTTGAATCTTATTTTTCTATCTTTATTAGTATTAAATCGAAAACGCACATGTTCCAGTTTCAAGCGAAGAAAGATGGCGAATCGGCTATGGGCTTATTGTATAACGAAATTTGGAAACTTTTCAAAGTGTAACTAATGACTCGACCGGAAAGGAATAAGTATAAACGGTACTGGGAAAAATTTCCGGCTTGTGCATCACCAGTTGAATGCAGAAACATTTTTATCATAACGGCGAGTTCGTTAAATACAAGGGTTTAATCCTTTACCAAACGCAGACGATTTCAAAAATTATTATTTTAAATATCATTTTTTAATTTTTTTCAAAAAAGTTCAACAAAACCATATCATGTGACCCCTTGTTGGAACGAGCTCGACGAGCTCGTTCCAAAGAGGAGTCACATGATATGGTTTTGTTGAAATTTTTCGAAATATAATATTTTTTCAGCTGCTGAATTTGCATATTACGCGGAAGGATGCGGGCGATTCGTTGGGTACAGGGTTAAAGTTTAATGGATGAGTAATAATATAGTATTCCAATATTCCAAAACATATTCAGTAATGGGAGCAACTTTACAGACATCTCTTTTTCAAACACATTCTACATTAAGAGTTAGGACAGGTGGCTTTGTGCCATGCGACGAAGTGGGCCAAGTAATTAGTGACTTTTATTCTCATTTTGAGATTTAGATTCACAGATACCTGTGCAGATGGATTGCTGGAACGACTGCGAAAAATGTTGCAACTCCAACTACCCCTCCCTCTCCCCCACTCAAGATGGTGACGAGTGAATCGACGCGTGAGACTCCTACGACCAATGACGTTTGATGACGTAATAGCGGTTACCCTGTGACTATGCTACAAAATTTACATTTTTCCCAGCTTTAACGGTCGTGGTGGCGACAAATAAAACGAGGGCAGTTTTGGCCCATCCCTGAAGTAAGGAGCTCATGCACCCCGTTCCTACTTAGGCCCATAAGATGGCAATGACGAGTTTGTCATAAGATAGTATTGGCCTGAATTCACTCTGTCACTCTCCAGCAATGGCGAGATGGTCAAGATAGTGTTGGCCTGAATTCTCTCGCTGTCTGTCCCTCTTCCCCCTTCTCTCTCTCCTCTCTGTCTGTGAGCGCAACGTCTGTCTGCCACCCTTCCTCACGTCTGTCTGTCTGTCTCTGTCTGTCTGTCTCTCCCTCTCTGCCTATCTGCCTCTCTATCAACTTTTTTTTTGGGGGGGGGGTGTCCTGCCTGTGCCGCCCGGCTCCTACGTCCCTGGTGAAATATTTCAATTTTCTAACAAAAATGATTTCGTACTAGTTTACTTACCTGCAATAACCAACGCTGTTTTAGTTTAAGGCTCTCAATGTCATTCTCGTTGTCAGTTGGTTGTCAAATACTGCCGTCAGTGTGCTGTGGCCTCCACATGTCGTGAATGTGACAGACAAGAAGAGTGACGTCTACAGAGAAATTTTGTAATTATATAAATGATCCTCACATATCATGTATTGATGTTTGATATGTCCACGATGAACTTCATATTCTGTTAATTATTTTAATAAGTATTGAATCATCTCAATTTCCAGTTACAAGAGCTCTACCGGTCTGATAAAATATCAGATGCTTTCGACGGAAAGGGGCAATTAGACACATTATGAGCAATTTATGTTTGTTGTACCCCGTCCAGGTATTGTATTCGAATTATTATCTTTCATCCAAATGTAGATCTTGTTACATCATTATATTGCACCCGTCAGTGATTATTTCTGGAAACATTGGACCCCTGTAATACCATGGGTTGCCGATGTATGGAAATGTACCTCGGCGTTCAAAAACCTGAGAAGTCAGAAGCTTTTCTTCTTTGGTGAAGGGATGCGATAAAAAATAGTACTTACAAGTAAAAGACTGCACATATTGACGCGATGTCACAGTTGATTTCGATCTAATAACGCATTGCTTCTCAGTCTGGAATGTCGAAAATGTGCGTTATCACGAAGTTCGAGCCTTGCTGTGAAATAGCCAGTAACATTAACTGTTTACCTCAAATACACAGAACGACACGCGTGTGTGAATGGGTTAATCGATATGGTACGAGGGCCAGAGCGGTAGGATAGAACGAAAGGCCCCAATCTTGGAGTTTTATCCTTCCGCAATGGCAGATGTGCCATGTCGATTAACCCATTTACACACGCGTGTCCTTTTGTGTTTATTACACGCCTTCACGTTTATAAAAGAACATTATTGGAAGGACACTCAGCAATTCATTTGACAACTATCAACAAAAAGAACACATTTTATCGCCAACCAAATTTGCAAGGGGAACCGGTGTTGGTATTTCGTCCCCTGAGTTAGAATGTGTTCTATGTGCCTGGTGGAGTGCCTAGTGGCACATAGAACACACTGGAACTCAGGAAACGATTTTTACCTATCACTAGCGATTCAAATTGCAATTGCGGTGTACGATTTATAGACAATTCCAATGAAATTTCGCTTTTTTATAAAAATAGTCCGTCAAAGATTTTCATTTTCCGAATGGTTTAGTGTTGCTGTAGATGAGGATTTCGTAGAACAGGCGTGTAATAAAAAAATAATGACTATTACGTAGATATAAGGAATCATTGCGCCATTATTATATTTCGTAACAGTAGATTTCACTTTTCTATTATTTTAATTCCGTGTGTGCTACTGATGACAGGATTTCTCTTGCCATTGAAATAAGTATTCTTTAGGCAAATTTAATCAAATTTTCTCTCTGTATATTCATTAGATTTTTTCACTAATGATTCCTTGAGTTGAATATAGATGAACATTTCATCAAATCTAGTAATGGCTTCTGAACAGCAGCTACGACTAGATTTAATGAAAATTATCCTGAAAATATCAGCGGGTTAAAAGTTAATATGTTGTTATCTTTAATCAGTGATCGCCAAACAGGTGGTTTGCTGGAATGTCTGAGAACTGCGTCACAGTTTTATGCCCTTTCCCACTTAAGAGGGCGTTAATCCCCGCATGATCTATATTCAACTAGATTGCTTCATCGCTTACTGACCACATAGGACGTTCTTACCCCTGCTTCAATCGGGGGTGGGATACATCTGTCTCTCTCTGCTATCTCACCCGGGACACACGTATGTTACACATGCAGTGGGGGGGGGGGGGGGAGAAAATTGTTGCTAAAAGTGCACTTGCGTTCAATTGCTCCTAACCTTGCTTCTGCAGGATAAATAAGTTGGAGTGTCCGACAATTACCCCTCATTGCTCCGTGCGACATTCCAGGTATTCTGCCCCCACCCCCACCGCCACCCCACCCCGTTAATTACGCTTCCAGCAAATTTTTATTTATTTATTTATTGGTGTTTAAGGTCACGTACTTATGTGCAATGGCATGGCTGATCGTGACAGTGACAGTTTTACGGGTGGAGGAAGCCGGCGTACCCGGAAAAAGACACCGAGCATCGACGAGCAACTGTCAGCTCCTCAACATTCTAAACTAAGCTCCACTCAAGCAGGGTTACAGCGGTTGAAGACATGTGCTTCATCGACGTGCAGTACGCTTTAGTACACGGCGTCATCGTGACCCCCCCCCCCCCCCCCCCCCCCCATGTAGGCAATCGGAATAAAGTGGACAAGGACACAACGCTGGTCGTCTCCTACGGGGATCGAACTCGGAACCTCCAGCATAGAAGTCCAGCAGTCTACCACTGAGCCACCACACTCCCCTTCCGGCAAATGAATCGCGGCTCTGAGTTCCAGAAGAACAATAATTTTATAGTTGTAAAACTGGATACATGCATATGTAGATTTCAATTTAAAAATAACAATTGTATTCTTATTAAAATTATTTGTCGCTCCATCGGAGTATGAATATGGAACGGGCGTGTTAACCATTTATCCAACGTAACTGCCAAAACTGACCAGACGGTATATATTTACAGTCCATGCAATTTAAAATCAATCACAGAATTTTGTTTACAAACTCTCGTCTCTTTTAATGCGGTTTATCAGAAACAGAACTCTGCTCCTTCTGTGGAAACGTGAAGGCGGCTATTGCTCACTTATTTTTCGAGTGTTGTTTTTCGAAAACAGTTTTAGTGAAATTCCGTATTCACGACAGCCTACCCTTGAATTCGCATTTATCCGTAACTGAACGTGAAATTATTTTAGCCCCCCCCCCTACCCCCACCCCCCACCCAAGTTGACCGACTTATATTTTGGAACACATCCCTCCTAAAATACAAAAAGTACATTTACAGCCGTAGCCGTAAAAATAACCTCCCGACTTCTCAGGTTTTCTTGTCGTTACGAAACTCTACAGGAATATTGAACTGTACTCAACACATATCTACCCAATCGACAAGACGGTTCTTATTAAGGAGAAATGGAATTGCATCAAAAACTTTTTGAACAATTGAAGTGTAGTGCTTTAATTTTCTAGTCTTCTATGTTCTGTGTATTTTAACTATTTCTATGTAACATGTATTTTCGCCAAATGTTTTTCAATAAAAAATAAAAAAAAAAATGGCCAGCGCGATTCACAAAAATTGCCATTCAATTGTCATTATTTTTTCATTTCTTTCTGAAAACATAGCTTATGACCCCATATTGGAACGAGCTCTTTCAGCTCGTTCCAATAAGGGGTCATAAGCTATGTTTTTGACGCAAAAAAAATCACGAATGTTTTTGCAAGTGTCGTCTTCCTTTAGTGTTAGGTAAATGGTTAACCCTTTGAACCCATAAGCCCGCTTTGTTCCGCTCAGGGTCGTGATACAAACTGAAGTTATAAAGTAAATAGTGACTCAGTGAATTTGTGGGGTAGACCAATCAAGACTGTCAACCTACAGCCCAAAGGACGCACGTTGGAAATATTAATTGATCTTCACCCAAATAACGAATATAGACTCTGCCAGTTGATATCTCTGAACTGGATCGGAATATACTATCTTGGTCCAAGGGGGTTAAGTAATGTCAAGTGCGTTGCGACAGATAATTCAATCCAAATGTTATAATTTAATTGTAGATAGTTGCTGGTAGTCAAGTCAATCAAGTCAAATTATACCCTAACAACCAAGAAATTGCTATACAAATGTTTGTATTGTTTTGGGGAAGGAATTAGTATGCAAAATAAAATATGAAAAATACCCGTTAATCTCATAACAGAAAAGTGGTTATTTTAGGGTGAAAACATTGAAACATTCAATAATATCAGCGAAAATTGGAATTTTCTCAATACGCATTAAAAGAGTTCAGGAAACAATCATTTCCGTGGTACTTAGGTCAAAATAACCAGTGACATCTACCTGCACCAAAGTCCTTGCTAAAGATGAAAAGATGTAATAACCGTATACATTATTATGCTTGAAATTCCAGTTTCTGAACATAAGGAGATGTGTAAATTTGTTGGGGTGAAAATTGTGAAAAAATTAATACAATGTACAATGTACGAAAATTGGAATTTCATCACTACTCGTTCAAATAGTGCCAAGCACAAACACCGTCATCGTTTTATACACTAAATCACGGGAAAATTGTTATTTTTGGGTTGAAACATTGAAACATTTAATAAAATCAGCGAAAATTAGTAACCCGATCCGCAACACCAAACACTTATATCATTTTCTCAAACAAGTTAAGTGGCCCAGTCGGAGGTTGCAATGCTAAATTTGAAGTGAAACTCTCAAAAAATTTCATTTTTCGGCACAAAATCAACACCCACAGACATCAGGTGTAATTATTATTCTGGGGCAGGATGATTATAAAATTGTCAATTGTTATTATTATTATCATTATAATTCTTCTCATTATTATTATTATTTATTTGTTCTTGCTTAGGACAAACAAAATAAATAATTGATTCACATGTATTTTTTTAAATACGAGAGAGAGAGAGAGAGAGGTTTGTAGATTTTATTTCTGATGGATTGGTCGCCGATGCCTAAAATCCAGTTGTGAAAGCCTAAAATTAAATACTAAAGATTCGATGCTGGCTTTACTGATAGTTGTTTTCTAACAATGATCATACAACACAAATCAATACAGAACAATTAAAATGGAGATAAAAATTAATAAGGAGTTTTTAACTGGTTGAGTGCTATAAGCCACAGTAGTAGTGCTCGCACGTTTTCGAGGAATAGTTTGGATGACCTCGGTGGATGACCTCGGAAGTGACGTCATGTCACGTGACGTAGTGGCGCCATGTTGTGTTGTCATGGTAACCCGCGTGAGCGGCCATGTTGTGACGTCATCCCCATAGTGATATGTGGCGTTAGTGCGCATGCGCATAGCGTGTTGTTAGGGTGATACGGGCTTCCGTCGTCCATTTTGTATACAGGAGGCCGCCATCTTGGTTTCTATGGTAGCACGTGATGGCTATGTTACCCAATTGTTCTGCAATAAGACGGGGTATGTTTGAGGGTGTGTTCCTTTGTAGAAGAGTAAATCTAATTACCACAAACAACCCGACAATCCCTCCAAATCACCAAAAAACACCCGAAATCACCGAAATTGACTTTATTTCCCCATTTTATCGGCTTAGCACGTAGTGCTATAGTACTAAGGGGTACAAGGGGGTGCATTCGACTGAAGTGGAGTAATGTTCTGGCTTAGAATTCTCCCAGAATCCCTATCCCATGACGTTTTTCCCTATTAAGAATAGCACGTAGTGCTATAGGACAAATTTACCCAGAATTCTCTGTTTCTATCTATATATGAAATAGTTAACGTCTACCTGACCACGTTCCTTTGTTCTAGAGTATACTCCAGTAACGTAGAAGAGCCTATTAGTTGGAACAGCTTTGCTTATTATCACTATATTTAGCTATTCTGGTCTATTCTTGTTAGTTCTGACCCTATTCCGTGTACTCTTGTTGTTTCATTTATCTAACTAACCAATGAGATTGCTTGATTTCTCATAATCTGTATGCAGAGTTATCTCCCTTCTGTATAACAAAAGACTATATCCAATGCCCATATCCCATGGAATCCCATTTTGGGGAAACACCTGTGGCTATGGAATCCCTTTTTGTCGTATGAGGCAATGAGGGCTATTTAAAAGCCCTCAATGAGTCCTCATTTATTATCCCTCATACCCTCATTGAATTTTGAGGTTATGAGGACCTTGAAAAATCCCTCAATGAGGTATAATTTACTACGACTCTTATCCTCATTTCAGTATTTAACGGGTATATCCTATGGAATCCCATTTTGGAAAACGCCTGTGACTGTGGAATCCCTTTTTGTCGTATGAGGCCATGAGGGCTATGTAAAAGCCCTCAATGAGTCCTCATTTACTATCCCTCATAGCCTCATTGAATTTTGAGGTTATGAGGACCCTTAAAAATTCCTCAATGAGGCATAATTTACTACGACTCTTAGCCTCATCTCGTTATTTGAGGATACCCATGGCCTGGTATTGTATTATTCGAGGATACCTATCGAGGATACCTTTTATAGGATACTTATCTGAGGATACTATGTAGGCTGTACATATCCCTATAGGTCTCTTGCTGGTCCTTAGTACTATTAATCCACCTGATGCTTTATGTTATCCCATGACTGGTATAGGTAGTATGCAATGCTAGGCATAGGGGTATTGTGGGTAGGGGTACTGCTTGGTAGTTTAGAACGGTACTATAGTATAGCGGTATATACACCTATAGGTCCCTGTTAGTGCTTGGTACTATTAACCAACCGATTGCTTTGTTTTATTATATGGCTGGCATATGTAGTACGTTATGGTAGACCTAGTGATTTTATGGGGGTGGGGGTAATACTTGGTAGTTTAGAACGTTAGAATAGCATAGGCTGTACATATCCCTGTAGGTCTCTTGCTGGCCCTTGGTACTACTCATTGAGGGATTTTTAATACGACTCTTATCCTCATTTCAGAAAAAGGGGTGCCGAAGGCCATATGCTTTTCAAAAAGGGGTGCCGAAATTGGGGTGCTGGGGATATTGCCATTGATATAGGTTTTTATTATACAGAAGGGAGATAACTCTGTACGATTAAGTACAGGTTATGGGAAATCAAGCAATCTAATTGGTTAATTATAATTTATATAAATGATCTAGACAAATGAAACAACAAGAGTACTCGGAATAAGGTAGCAACTACAGGTATTACGTACCACCTTACCAGTAACAGGATGATACAAAGCATTTGGTAGGTTAATACTATGAACGGTTAGGATGGAACCTATAGGGGAATATACCTACCATACTCTGATGCCGTTCTGTATTACCAGGCATTGACCCCACCCCAGAATACCGCTCAATAATATGAAGCATCTGGTGGATCAGTAGTACCAAGGGCCAGCAAGAGACCTACAGGGATATGTACAGCCTATGCTATTCTAACATTCTAAACTACCAAGCATTACCCCCACCCCCATAAAATCACTAGGTCTTCCATAACGTACTACATATACCAGCCATATAATAAAACAAAGCAATCGGTTGGTTAATAGTACCAAGCACTAATAGGGACCTATAGGTGTATATACCGCTATACTATAGTACCGTTCTAAACTACCAAGCAGTACCCCTACCCACAATACCCCTATGCCTAGCATTGCATACTACCTATACCAGTCATGGGATAACATAAAGCATCAGGTGGATTAATAGTACTAAGGACCAGCAAGAGACCTATAGGGATATGTACAGCCTATATAGTATCCTCAGATAAGTATCCTATAAAAGGTGTCCTCGATAGGTATCCTCGAATAATACAATACCAGGCCATGGGTATCCTCAAATAACGAGATGAGGCTAAGAGTCGTAGTAAATTCTGCCTCATTGAGGAATTTTTAAGGGTCCTCATAACCTCGAAATTCAATGAGGCTATGAGGGATAGTAAATGAGGACTCACTGAGGGCTTTTACATAGCCCTCATGGCCTCATACGACAAAAAGGGATTCCACAGTCACAGGCGTTTTCCAAAATGGGATTCCATAGGATATACCTGTTAAATACTGAAATGAGGATAAGAGTCGTAGTAAATTATACCTCATTGAGGGATTTTTCAAGGTCCTCATAACCTCAAAATTCAATGAGGGTATGAGGGATAATAAATGAGGACTCATTGAGGGCTTTTAAATAGCCCTCATTGCCTCATACGACAAAAAGGGATTCCATAGCCACAGGTGTTTCCCCAAAATGGGATTCCATGGGATATGGGCATTGGATATAGTCTTTTGTTATACAGAAGGGAGATAACTCTGCATACAGATTATGAGAAATCAAGCAATCTCATTGGTTAGTTAGATAAATGAAACAACAAGAGTACACGGAATAGGGTCAGAACTAACAAGAATAGACCAGAATAGCTAAATATAGTGATAATAAGCAAAGCTGTTCCAATTAATAGGCTCTTCTACGTTACTGGAGTATACTCTAGAACAAAGGAACGTGGTCAGGTAGACGTTAACTATTTCATATATAGATAGAAACAGAGAATTCTGGGTAAATTTGTCCTATAGCACTACGTGCTATTCTTAATAGGGAAAAACGTCATGGGATAGGGATTCTGGGAGAATTCTAAGCCAGAACAGAACCCCACTTCAGTCGAATGCACTCCCTTGTACCCCTTAGTACTATAGCACTACGTACTAAGCCGATAAAATGGGGAAATAAAGTCAATTTCGGTGATTTCGGGTGGTTTTTGGTGATTTGGAGGGATTGTCGGGTTGTTTGTGGTAATTAGATTTACTCTTCTACAAAGGAACACACCCTCAAAACATACCCCGTCTTATTGCAGAACAATTGGGTAACATAGCAATCACGTGCTACCATAGAAACCAAGATGGCGGCCTCCAGTATACAAAATGGACGACGGAAGCTCGTATCACCCTAACAACACGCGCTGCGCATGCGCACTAACACCACATATCACTATGGGGATGACGTCACAACATGGCCGCTCACGCGGGTTACCATGACAACACAACATGGCGCCACTACGTCACGTGACATGACGTCACTTCCGAGGTCATCCACCGAGGTCATCCAACTATTCCCCGAAACGTGCGAGCACTACTACTAGCCACAATCAGACCTTTCAAAAAACCTTACCAGTGCAAAAGCCAAGATTTTCCTTAGTCATGTTTCGTTTTTAGTCAAACGTTTGTAATAGTTTGCTCATACAAATTTATTCTATTAAAAATTATTGGAGAGTGCCTGTTGGGACTCTCCAATAATTTGTAATGAAACAATTTTAGATGAACGAATTCAGACCACCAAAACTAATCTAGCCCGAAACCAATTAAATAAATAATTATTCTGTACAAACATATGAGAATCGTGTCGCATTTCGCGGAGAGAATAACAAGACTGTATCAATGTATACGACATATTGCATCACAAATCGCGATGTGATGCCGCCAATATTACACCCCATGATAGTTTGATACATTTTGAATTTTGCCTCCGAAATAAATATGAAAAACGAATAAACGAATGCGCCATTGCCTGGGAATCAAACGATTAATTTTCTTTAGCCTTCATTTCACTTTCAACATCCGTGGCTACATGATGACCGCAATACCAGTATGAAATCAAATGTAGTAAATCGTTTATACCCGTGCTGCCGGGATCGCGTGGCTTTGTGGTAGACTGTTGGACTTCTATGCTAGATGTCTCGAGTTCGATCCCCGTCAATGACCAGCGTTGTGTCCTTGGGCAGGCACTTTATCCCGGTTGCCTATATGGGGGCACGATGACGCCGTGTACTAAGACGTACTATACGTCGACTCGATGGTGCACATGCCTTCTACCGCTGTAACACTGCTTGAGCGGTTCTTGAACAGAGTTAGAATGTTGAGGCGCTGACAGTTTTTGTACGGAAGTTCTCTCCCTGGGTACTCCTTTTTCCTCCTCCCGTTAACCTATCACGGTCGCGATTAGCCATTGTCCATAAATGTGTGACCTTAAACACCAATAAATAAATAAAAAATAAATAAATAAATAAATAAATAAATAAATAAATAAATAAATAAATAAATAAATAAATAATACCCGTGTTGCCCAATTTAAAGCACTTTTGCCCAAGCGTTAGATAGCACGTGGAACAGTGGGTAGAGCACTGGACCGAATGGTCGATGGTTCAATCCCATTAGCGGTACCTGCCTTGTTTCCTCGGGCAAGACACTTAAGAGACGTGGGGGCACGGTGACGATGTGTACTAAGGCATACTGAACGCCAGTTGTGCACTTGCCATTAACCTTTGCTTGAAAAGAGTTAGTTGGTCGGAGAATATGACTGTTGCTCGCAGCTGTTCGATGGTTCTCTCTTGGTACTCTGGCTTCCTCCCCCTGTACAACTCTGACACCATGTTACCCTCGCTGTTGAAAGTGTCGTTAAACCCCAACAAACAAATAAAGGCCAGTCGTTTGTCATTGAGTCCTATTTTACGAATAGAACAGATTTTGCTGTTCATAGTAAACGAGCACTCCTGCGCTATTTTGGTTTCTCACGAGTATAAATGGTCAAACTTGAATATTTCATATATTAGTATCTGATGAAGGAAGCTGCCCCAGAAGGGCTCCTCCACTGAATTCTTGCTTCTCTTAATAATGGAACCATCCAAATAATATCTGTGCCACGTTCTCGTTCTCTGGTTTCGTGAACAAAAGACCATCTTCATAAAATGATTCACTCGCATATCAACAGAATGCAGCAAATTCAATTTAGTGAAAACTGGTTGGAAAATGTCACCAGCAGGCGATACAAAAAAAACGCTGACGTATGACTGAGGCAAACCGATTAGAAAAGCTCAGAGCGACTTCGACAATGGGAGATTAAAATGCCACTTGGGCGATAGGTAACTAGAAGAATTGTCCCGTACCCAATATCATATCAGCCGAGAATGCACTTCTCATACATGTCATTTCTCAAATGGACAAAATGTTGGTGATACGGTCTGAATTCCAGACCCATTCGAATAAACAGCCTTTTTTCAAAGAACTTACAGTTAAAACTAGAAGTCCTGTCATGAAATGCGCACAAACAGCACGTCGATCTGCGCGTTAATCTACGAGCTATGACCATAGTTAGGCTATCAAATTCTGTACATATGGCCTGTGCACATGCAGTCTTTCAGCCAATGGACCTCCGGGTAACCCGGAGGTCCATTGGCAGAAACATTGCCTGCGTTTACTATGAGTAACCAGGCGAAACTGCCGAGCTTTGGATGCCAGTCGACATGGCGTAAGCGCAATTCCTACGCGCAATTACGCCTAGTTTGTGACAGGACTTCCAGTTTTAACTGTACCCTTGGAAATGTCTGTCTACTATTCTTCGGTATGTAACTTTGTGGGTATCTGTTTACTTTGCAATATTGTTTTTCTACTCTGGTGTGCACAACTGGTCGGACACAATATTAGCAACTGCTGACCATCAACGCTGGCAAGTATTCGGAACTGCGAGAGTGGAGTGGGTGCATCATGCATGCAAAAATTGTTGCAGTAATGAAAGAGTGATTAATTCGCGAATCTGAGCGACATCGAACTTTGGTAAAAAATATCTGCTTTTCAGAAGATTGCATCATTTAATTCTATATACTGCACTTCATCGAAATCATCAAGAACCAGTGGCGGCCGGTCCATAGGGCATGGGTGGCCAATAACCAGGGGCCCCGGGCTACAGGGGGTCCCTCAAAGGCTCAAAGGAAAACGAATTTGTAGGGTTTTTTTTTTTTTGGGGGGGGGGGGGCTTTTTTAAAAAATTGGGCCCCCACAGAGAAGTTAATAATTTACAGGCTCAATGTGCATAAATGAAATTTCTCCGGAATAGAGTTTTTCATCAACACGCCGTTCCGTAGTCTACGCTTACAATAAAACCGAACGTAATACACGATGACAGCTAGTAAAAAAATCAAGCGTAATCTACATCTCCACAGAAAACCCAGACATTCATGTACAGAGCTCGATATTACAAGTGAAATGTGGGATTCTTCCTTTAACCCTTTACCGAACGCAGACGATATCAAAATTTATTATTTTAAATATCATTTTTTCATATTTTTCAAAAAATTTCAACAAAACCATATCATGTGGCCCCTCGTTGGAACGAGCTCGACGAGCTCGTTCCAACGAGGGGTCACATGATATGGTTTTGTTAAAATTTTTGAAAAATAATATTTTTTCAACTGCTGAATTTGCATATTATGCGGGCGGATGCGGCAGATTCGTTGGGTAAAGGGTTAACAGACAGCTGAATTTTCCTCTCTAGAGTGCAGGATTTGGCGTTTTTCATCCATAATTTTCAAAGTTTTCTCACACCGATGCGTCCCGTGTCCTAGGGCCCCATCATAATTATAGTCAGCCCCCCCCCCCCCCCAAGAGCCTCCGGCCGCCACTGTCAATAACGTGTCTTTTTCAAATTTTTCGAGTGCTAAAGAATCAAGAAAGGGTGCTATTTATAGCGGAGTGAGTTTCCTTCGGCACTAAGTTACTAACCGCCTTGTGAAAATATACAAAACTACGCATACCTCTCGGTCATCGGTGGCCGAATGGTGTGCGGTGTTTAGTATAATTTCGTTATGCAGTTGGTACGGAAGGAAACTCTCTCCCCGTGGGTTGGAACCCCTGCTAAGCTAACTGCTTTTCGTTTGAATTTCTCATAAAGTGGGGTCTGACGGCAGAAGACTGCAAAAAAAAGAACCAACATTTGATGATAAATTTTAGTGAGTATTCAGTTTCCAAGATTGGTAAAGTTTTTTTTCTTGTATAAAAACATGCAGATGGCGACATTTTCGTTTTGTTTTAAAACTGACCAATGTATCTGCACTACACCTTCTTACGTTTCAGGAAAGCGTGAACAAGTTTTGTCCATCCCGGTAAATCTATTTTCAGTTTCTATGATAATTCTCTCGTCCATTTTCACAAATCTTTGTAGAGAGGACGTAATTTGAAATCGAATGGACATGCTTGCGTGTTCGGTTTTACTAGTTAGTCGTAGTACTGGTTGCCAATTGCAATACTACTGGTAGAAGTCAGATTAGGTTACAATATACTAAATAATTTGCATTGGCGACAGTGTTAACATTTTCCTGTCTCCTTAGCTTATCAAAATTATCGGTGAGAAAACAGTACTTTATTACACATCCATTAAACTTTAAACCTTTGAATTCAACGGAATCGCCGCTATGATATAAATGATTCTGTATTCAACGGGTGATATACAAGCCGGAACTTTTTTTACCGCACCGTTTAGTTACGCTTCGAAAAGTTTCCAAATTTCGTTATACAATCATCGACGGTCTGTTGCATAGTGTGAAAATGAAAACGTCCAAAGCAAAATAAAGTCGGTTCATAAAAAATAGCCAAAAATGAGATACTATTTTTAAAAACCCAATCATTTCCAACCCGAACATTAACCCAGTCCCGTGGCAGTCTCGTTTTGTGGATCCCATTATAACAAAATTGGTCAACATTATTTCGGTAAATCTTCGTACATCTTGACATGCTTCGAACTTCTTTTAAAAACGTTTCTCCCAGCTGTTTTGCAAATCTGCACATATTTGTACTTATATTTTTACTAACAGTAATAGCCACCAAATGGTTAGGCGTGAATGGGCACTCACACCTAACCATTTGGTGGCTATTACTGTTAGTAAACAGCGATACGAATTTCAACAAACACTGATTTCGAAAAGGTTGTTTTGATTTTTTATCGATGCCTTTGATCAGAACATCTTCAGTCAAAACAAACTCTTCACCTTTGGGTTTAAACATCGGAATTAAAATTTGTTTAATTAAATGAATTTTAATGCATGGGTTGTGTAATAAATATTGAAAGCGATTTGGTTTTCAATCGGTGGGTGTTTTACATAACTCGTTGGAATGGCGTAATCATATATCGCTCGAGCCAATGGTTCTCGCGAAATATGACTACGCCAATCCAACACGCAATGTAAAACACCCACCGATTCAAACACACATCGCGTTCTGTCTATGTATCCACTTTGTGTATCATCCCATTAAAAAAATAAACAGAAAAAAATAATATGTTGTCTTGTGTTTTTTTTTGTGTTCAACTCTGTCAATTCCCGAACTACCGTCCAGTTTTGCACTCAATCGAAAAGGCATATTTGTCCCCTACGCCTCATTTTTCTACTCTCACAGTATTGAAATGACATTCAATGCAAATATTTTAAGACTTTTCTAAAACAGACACTGAAAATTTTATTGAGGGTTTCAAAATCAATAAATATATAGCCCCAATCAGCTGATCTTCTTCATTTTATGCTCTATCAGGGACGCCGGAGCCATGGGGGGGGGGGGGGGGGGGGGGCGCACGGGGGACTTTAGCCACCCCCCCCCCCCTAACCATATCTTTTCATTGGATGGGGCTGCTCTGTCTGATAAACGACCAGGCCAAAATACGTTTCGACGACATTTTGTATCCAGTTTCCGCGAGAAATGTCCGTCACTGTATTGTTTAACGGTTAAGGGGGGATAACCCAAAATGATATGATCATTAGTCATTCTTTGTTCGTCCCTTGAAGGAATGTGCGGGTTATAAAGTAAAAGTCGCCAGTCGCGTTTGATAAGATTGTGCCCCTCACACAGGCCTGTGTGTGTGTGGAGGGGGGGGGGGGGGCATAATCTTATCAAACGCGAACTGCGTATATTTTTCACATCATGTCAAAAATTGAGTTTATTAACACTCAGTATACAAGCCACGAATACTATTCTGGATTGAGACTCAATCGAGAATAGTATTCGTGGTTTGTATACTGAGTGTTAATAAACTAGGGTCGGCCCGTCATGCCCTTACCTCCCCCCCCCCCCAGCCCCCCCCCCCCCCCAATCCGAAAGGCGCTCCGGCGTCCCTGTCTATTAAATGTTGACGTAAAATCCGTTTGGGAATTTTTTGCCCACATGTAGTGTATTGTAACCCAGAGGAGGACAGTAGTGACATTGGTTTAAGTGATACACGTTCAGTACGGTGACCGTGGACTGGTCACTTTCCACCCGTGTGCAATATTCCAAACACTAATTAGATGAATAATCAACAGAACTTTAATGACTGTGTACAACCCGGTGCTTCATTAATTAAAATTTTGCTCATGGTGCTTCTATTTCCTGGTAAACGCATGCGTGAATATCACTGCCCATGCGTGATTTACATCCAATGGATATCACTACCCATGCGTGAATTACATCAACTGTGCTGTAGAGGTATTTTGTTTGTTTATTGATATTTAACGACTCTTCCATTAGTCATGGTCATTGTCTGTTGGACAGTTTTACGACTGTAGGAAACTATAGAGAACCACCAACCTATGGCGAGTAACTGTTGGACACTCAATCCTACGAGCCCGGCAAAGCGGAATTGACGTCGGTTTAAGACAAGTATACCACAGCTGTGCTGGACGTATCAGTAAAACACGACACTGTGCTCCCTCATAGGCAATCGGATTGAAGTTTCTTGCCTAAGGACCTTTCGATCTCATGCCCAATGTTCTAACTAATGAGCTAGTGTGTTCCTTGGATAGAGCAGCAGATAGCAGTTGGTGCCAATATAATTCGATACCTGAGTGCTACAACGCATCATCTGTAATGCTAAAGCAAACTCAACTCCATGTGTATTTTATTGGTAATATACTCCCAATTTACTGTAGAAGTTGTTCAGACAATAGCGGTCCCAGCATCGGTGACTGCCAGCAGTTGTAAGGGAAGCAGGAATTGTAAAAGCATCGGAGGTGTTGAAAATGGTTAACATTAGAAAATGTAGAATTTATTTATTTGTTGGTGTTAAAGGTCACATTCTTGTGAACAGTGACTAATCGTGACGGTGACAGTTTTACGGGTGGTTAATTAAGCCCGAGTACCCGGAGAGAACCACCGAGCATCGACGAGCAACTGTCAGCTCCTCAACATTCTAACTCTGTTCAAGTTCCACTCAGGCAGGGTTACAGCGGCTGAAGACATGAGCACCATCGACGTACAGTACGCCTTAGTACACGGTGTCATCGTGCCCTCATGTAGGCAATCGGGATAAAGTGCCTTATCCAAGGACACAACACGGGACGTCCAAGACGGGGATCGAACTCGATACCTCCAGCATAGAAGTCCAACAGTCTACCACTGAGCCATCGCTCTCTAGGAATATGTAGAATGCAGCAGTTGAAATTACTAGCAGAGATAGAGGAAGGTTGTGTGCTGTCAATAAAATGATTCAAGTAGAAGCCAGTCAGGGACGTGGCTAGAGGTTTCCGATTGGGAGGGGTGTAGGGTAGTAAATTCTCAACTGGGGAGGGTGTACCGGGAGGGGAGAGACCCCCTCCCGGCCCCTCCCCAAGTTGGAAATTTATTATCGAGAAAAAATTTGAAAATGAAGCTATGAAAGGGGCAGATAAATTGATTCTAGCAACTGAAATGCCAACACAATTATGATAGAATTATCAGGCTATTATTATTTGGTATTATTCTGAGAATATGAATATGTGCTAAACAAATGCTCAAGCTTAGAACTTTAAGCAGCTCACACTGTCCAAATATTACATCAGATCTTATGCAGGAATGATCAATTTTCGATGTTTCGTCATTTTGTAACTGTGAATGATGGAATGAACACAGGATAACAATTTTACATGATGTGATTTTCTTGAAGTGTATTACAAGATTTGTTTCTATTACGATGAGTAAACGCACTATAGAAATCTCGTACCGATTGACATCATGCATACATATGAAGCTGGATATCGCGTACAGTGTAGTTGTAAATAGTAACAGTTAGAATTTTTGCTGATTTGAAACCGAGTTGGAGTTTTGGGAAGTAAAGACTTCAGCATCACCAAAGAAGCTCTCTAAAATTGAGATAGATGGAATTTCCAACTACTTATGACAGGATTGGGGATGGGGGGGGGGGGAGTGGCACCCTCACCCCCGTCGCCACGTCCCTGAAGCCACCACAGTAGTAACAGAAGCTTGAAGCAATGGTAGCGAATGGGACGCACTCACTCATACTTGTCCTCAAACATTTACAAAAATCTATAATCAATAGAAAAGATCATAGGCCGTATTACATGTCTTCTGCTGAAAAAGACAAGGTTTTGTCAGTAACCCGTTTCCAAGTTCTGGGTGCTGTTTGTCGATTTTGAGAAAAATATTACATATCCATTTTTCAAACATCCTTCCAGTTAAGAAGAGAGACACCCCGTGTTAATATGGGTGATTAAGACCACGATACATGGCTGAGTGTTAATTGTGCATTTCACTTCCTGTTAACCTAGAACCTGTGTAATACTTACACACCTATGTGGTGTTTTCGGAGAAATGTTGAGCTACTCTTTGCATTCCGTTTGAGAGAGAGATCGCGGAGCTCTTTTGAACAGGGTGTAATTGGTTGAAGGCGGCGTAGTAATTGGTTCGGTGTTTTATAATCATATGCAATACACGTGATTACTCAATTAAGATGTTTTAAGATGTAGCATGCAGCATTTGTAATTACTAGCAGAGATGGAGGAAGGTACTGTCGATAAAATGACTTAAGTAGAAGCCAGCACAGTAGTGATAAAAACCTGAAAAAATGGTGCCGACGGGGACGCACTCACACACACACTTGTCAAATGTTCACATAAATCTGAAATCAATAGATTGCATATGCCGTATTACATGTCTTGAACTGAAAAAGACAATGTTTTTAGTAAACCGTTTTCAAGTTCTGGGAGCTGTTGGCAATTGTTAGAAAAAGTGTTAAATATCCATTTCTCAAACATACTTCCACATGACGTGGAGAGTGTATTATCACTAAATCACCCACACAGTGGAGATTCCACTCGAGGAATAATTGCAAATTTGCTGCAAAGCATAACCATCACAAGCAAAGTTACAGCCAATGGACCTCCGGGTTGAACCCGGAGGTCCATTGGATGAAACATTGCTTGTGTTTTTTGTCCATATGTTGAGAATTCGAAAGTGATACGTTGGGTGGTAACTCAACTCAACGTGTGATTTCGTTACAATCCACTCTCCACGTACTGTAGTTACAAACTGAGACACCTCATGCGAATTGGATGATTAAGGCCATGGCACATCGCCGAGTGTTACTTGTACTTTCCACTTCCTGTCAGCATAGAACCTGCGTAATATTCACCTATCAACCTCTTATAAGATGTATTGTATTAGAATTCCAATATTCTAAAATATATTCAGTGATGGGAGCAGCCTTGCCGACATCCATTTTTCAAACACATTCTTAGTTAAGAGTTGGGACAGGGAGCTTGGTGCGCTGTGTGACAAAGTAGGCCTAATAATTAATGGCTTTTACTATATGCTTGCCTGTGAATTATTTATTTATTTATTTATTTATTTATTGGTGTTTAAGGTCACATATCTCTGCACAATGGCTAACCATGACCGTGACAGTTTTATGGGTGGAGGAAACCGGAGTACCCGGAGAGAACCACCGAGCAACGGCGAGCAACTGTCAGCTCCATAACATACCAACGCCACACAAGCAGGGTTAGCATTGGTTGAAGACAGGCGCACCGTCGACGTGCAGTACGCCTTAGTACACAACGTCACCGTGCCCCCTCGTGGGCAATGGGCTGCCTGTGAATTATCGCAAATTATCTGAAAGACATTTCTCGATATCCATCGAAACGATGGATATCGAGGAATATTATACAGTAGCTTCCTAAACGTCAGGGTACGCCGCATCACGTCGCCCTTGAAGGAACAATCAGCTGATCTTTGTTATTGTTTTGAATCGTATGTATTTGGGGTGGAACTGGGGTGAATTGTGCAATAAAAGGTATCGTAGCATTTAACAAAAAGAAAATCTACTCTATTTTAGTCAGTATCGGCAATTATCTCATGAGTGTGGACATGAAAGTTTAATTTTTCACAAGCGCTTGTGCGAGTGAGAAATAATATTGCGCGATTGAAAAATAATACTTTCAGGTCCACACGAAGAAGATAATTCCCGATATTCACAAAAACAACGTAGATATTCTCAATTTATTCTTATGCTGAGATTTATAATGACTGATGTCTTTTCAGTTGGATTGCTGGAACGTCTGCAAAAAAACGTTGCAACTCCACACCCACCCCCCCCCCCCCCCCGACTCAAGATGGTGCCAAGCGACTCCGACGACCAATGATGTTGGACGACGTATAGCTGTTGCGCTGTGACTATGCCACAAAATTTAAATTTTTCTCAACTTTAACGGCCATACTGGCGACAAATGAAACGAGGAGATTTTTGGCCAATCCCCAAAGTAATGAGTCCGTGCATCCCTTTCCTGCTAAGGCCCATAAGAGTGCAATGACGAGTTGGTCAAAAGATAGAGTTGGCCTGAATATCCTGCTGTCACTCTCTGGCAATGGCGAGTTGGTCAAGATAGAGTTGTCCTGAATTCTCTCTATCACTCGATGTCTGTCTCTCTTTCCCACTCTCTCTCTCTCCTCTCTGTCTTTCTGTTTGCGCGTGTCTGTCTGCCACCCTCTCTTATCTCTCTTTCTCACCTCCCTCTCTCTCCGTCAACTATTTTGGGTGTGGAGGGGGGGGGGGGGGTGCTCCCTGTGCCGCCCACCTTCAATGTCCCTGGAGAAATATTTCAATTTTCTAACAAAAATGGTTTCGTACTACTTTACTTACCTGCAATGACCAACGCTGTTTTAGTTTAACCCTTCACCTAACATGAAAACAGACGACACTTGCAAAAAAAATTCTTGAATAACTAATTTTTTTCATTTTTTGTCTCAAAAACATAGGTTATGACCCCTCGTTGGAACGAGCTCGGCGAGATCGTTCCAACGAGGGGTCATAACCTATATTTTTGAGACAAAAAATGAAAATATTTTGAAAATTAATTGGCGATTTTTGAGAATAACGCTGGCCGGTTTTGGCCGTTACGTTAGGTAAAGGGTTAAGGCTCTCAGTGTCATTCTCGTTGTCAGTTGGTTGTCAAATACTGCCTTCAATATGCGGTGGCCTCTACACGTGGTGAATGTGACAGACAAGAAGAGTGACATCAACAGAGAAATTTTGTAATTATATAAATGATCCTATCTGATCATGTATTGATGCCTGATATGTCCACGATGAACTTAATATTATATTAATTATTAATTATTTTAATAAGTATTGAATTATCTCAATTTCCAGTTACAAGAGCTCTACCGGTCTAATGAAATATCAGATGCTTTCGACGGAAAGGGGCAATTAGACACATTATGAGCAATTTATTTTTGTTGTACCCCCTCCAGGTATCGTATTCGAATTATCTTTCATTCAAATGTAGATCTTGTTACATCATTATATTGCACCCGTCAGTAATTATTTCTGGAAACATTGCGTGGGGGCACGATGACGCCGTGTACTAAGGCGTACAGCACGTCGATGGTACGCATGTCTTCAACCAATCTAACCCTGCCTGTGCTGCAGTGCGGAGTTACGATGTTGGGGAACTGGCAGCTGCTCGTCGTTGCTCGGTGGTTCTCTCCGGGTACTCCGGCTTCCTCCACCCGTAAAACTGTCACGGTCATGACTAGCCATTGTGCATAAATAGGTGACCTTAAACATCAATAAATAAATAAATATTCTGTCAACATTGGATCCCTGTAATACCAGATCCATCAAGGATTACAGTGTTTGGAAATGTACCTCGGCGTTCAAAAACCTGAGATGTCAGAAGTGTTTCTATTTTGGTGAAGGGATGAGATAGAAAATGGCACTTACACGTAGAAGACTGCAAATACTGACACAACGTCACAGTTAATTTCGTTTGATAACGCATTGCTTCTCAGTCTGGAATGTCGAAACGGTGCGTTATCCATAAGTTCGAGCCTTACTGTGAAACAGCCAAAAACATAAACGGTTTTCCATAAATTCACAGAACGACACGCGTGTGTGAATGGGTTAACCCTTTACCTAACATGAAAAGCAGACGACACTTGCAAAAAAAATTCTTGAATAACTATTTTTTTTCATTTTTTGTCTCAAAAACATAGGTTATGACCCCTCGTTGGAACAAAATGAAAATATTTTGAAAATTAATTGGCGATTTTTGAGAATAGCGCTGGCCGGTTTTGGCCGTTACGTTGGGTAAAGGGTTAATCGATATGGTACGAGGGCCAGCGCAGCAGGATAGAACAAAAGGCCCCAATTCTGGAGTTTTATCCTTCCGCAATGGCAGATGTGCCATGTCGATTAACCCATTTACACACGCATGTCTTTTTGTGTTTATTACACGCCTTCACGTTTATAAAATAAAACATTATTAGAAGGACACTCAGCAATTCATTTGACATCTATCAACAAAAAGAACACATTTTATCGCCAACCAAATTTGCAAGGGGAACCGGTGTTGGTATTTCGTCCCCTGAGTTAGAATGTGTTCTATGTGCCCGGCGGCGTGCCTAGTGGCACATGGAACACACTGGAACTCATGGCACGATTTTTGGCTATCACTAGAGATTCAAATTGCAATTGCGGTGTGCGATTTATGGACAATTCTAATGAAATTTCTCTTTTTTATAAAAATAGTTCGTCAAAGATTTTCATTTTCCGAATGGTTTAGTGTTGCTGTAGATGAGGATTTCGTACAACAGGCGTGTAATAAAAAATAATGACTATTACGTAGATATAAGGAATCATTGCGCCATTATTATATTTCGTAACAGTAGATTTCACTTTGATATTATTTTAATTCCGTGTGTGCCACTGATGACAGGATTTCTCTTGCCATTGAAATGTGTATTATTTAGGCACATTTAATCAAATTTTCTCTCTGTATATTCATTAGATTGTTTCACCAATGATCCCTTGCGTTGAATATAGACGAACATTTCATCAAATCTTGCATGGCTTCTGAACAGCAGCCACGGCTAGATTTAATGAAAATTATCCTGAAAATATCAGCGGGTTAAAAGTTAATATCTTGTTTTCTTTAATCAGTGATCGCCATACAGGTGGTTTGCTGGAATGTCTGAGAACTGCGTCACAGTTTTATGCCCCTTCCCACTTAAGAGGGCGTTAATCCCCGCATGATCTATATTCAACTAGATTGCTTCATCGCTCACCGACCACAAAGGACGTTCTTACTCCTGCTTCCATCGGGGGTGGGATACATCTGTCTCTCTCTGCTATCTCACCCGGGACACACGTATGTTACACATGCAGTGGGGGAGAAAATTGTTGCTAAATGTGCACTTGCGTTCAATCGCTCCTAACCTTGCTTCTGCAGGATAAATAAGCGATTGTAGGATAAAATACCCTCGGACAAAATACCCTTAGGACATAATACCCTAAAAAATACCCTTAGGACATAATACCCTCAATGGGTAGGACAAAATACCCTCGGACAAAATACCCTCAGACCAAATGTATATAAAGTTGGATTTTTTTTTTTTTGGGGGGGGGGGGGGGGGGGGTTCAAGCTGGCTCTTGTAATTTTTTCCATTACTTTCTACATTCTTCTATCAGTGTTTCGGTTCTTCCACAACTTTATTCTATCTTTTCTCTTTCAATTTTTTAGGGTTAATTTAATCTACAATTGTAGCAATTTTGTCTACTTTTGAAGTCATTATTGCTTTGATAACTGTGTATGAGATCAACTGATCTGTTTTAATAGAATAAACATCTTCTTAATTAGCAAGCTGTCTACATAAAGACATTAAAGACATGTCTACTTTTGAAGACATTATTGCTTTAAAAACAGTGTATGGGATCAACTAATCTGTTCGGATGGAATAACATCTTCTTAATTGGAAAGCTGTCTAGATAGAGACATGACGAAACGAATGATAAGGAGGACAAAGCAAGGAACACTTCCAAAAAAAACAAAATCTTCAAAAGAACTAGAAATACTGGATGAATGGGCAACTACTGGTGAACCAGACTTTCAGCCTTTCTTAATTTATGACAATGGGAAAGAAGGAATCTAGCAAACACATGTTGGTGTTTGCTGTAAAAATCGCTCTACGTCTCCTCTGCCGCCTAAGCATATGGTTTATGGATGGGTGCTTTTCATCAGCCCCCAAAACGTTTGAGCAATTATATGTTATTAGATGTAGACTTGGTGAAGGGTCTGTTAGTTGTGTATATGGATTATTAAGTGGTAAATCGCAGATGGTTTATGAGGAATTTTTAAGGCTCTTGTGACATTTTGTGATAGTTAAGTCATCTTATCTTGTTTGGCAAAGCATTCTGAGCTCTGTCAAACAAGATAAAATGACTTAAAAATTTTAAATTTCTTATAAAATATCAAATAATAATATTTTGGTGAGAATTACATAGGTAAATTTTCATATTCATATCTTGTCTCAGAGAGCGCAAATCATTAAGTTAGAAATAAAGAATTCATTCATTAAAAATATCAAAATTCACTTATTTATTCCTCACAAAAATATAATTATTAGATATTTCATAAGGAATTGGAATTTAAGTCATCTTATCTTGTTTGGCAAAGCATTCTGAGCTCTGTCAAACAAGATAAAATGACTTAAATATTTTAAATTTCTTATAAAATATCAAATAATAATATTTTGGTGAGAAATACAAAGGTAAATTTTCATATTCAGATTCATATCTTGTCTGAGAGAGCCCAATCATTAAGTTAGAAATAAAGAATTCATTCATTGAAAATATCAAAATTCACTTATTTATTCTTCACCAAATTATTATTAGATATTTCATAAGAAATAAGATTTGTTAAAAACCCACTTATTTATTCCTCACCAAATTATTATTAGATATTTCATAAGAAATAAGATTTGTTAAAAATCTTTGTTTTGTACTTCATTTTTGATTTGTTTCATGTTCTGTGCTATCTGCCATTTATATTGTGCTTCATATTCAATTGATATCTACCATCGGTATTGTGCTTCATATCTATTTAGTTTAATAAAAAAAATAAATATATTGGTACTTGTTATTTCAAACAAAACACCGGCTAGTGCCTTAGATGCAATTACAACGCCCCCCCCCCCCTCCACCGCCCCCCCCCCCCCCCTAATCCAACAGTATATACATTTGGTCTGAGGGTATTTTGTCCGAGGGTATTATGTCCTAGGGGTATTTTTTTGAGGGTATTATGTACTAAGGGTATTTTGTCCGAGGGTATTTTGTCCGGATACCGACTAACCCATGTCGATTGCGAACGAGTGCTTTGAAAAATATGTGTGCAAAACGAAAAAATAGTTGAAAATAAAAGAGTACACCTGGGAATATCGCTGATATGCAATTATGTATTGATATGATATTTCTGTTAAACCGAATCTGATTTTCGATCGACTGTTGAACAATTCGTTCGCTTTCGTTGACAACTCTAAGCTTGGGCGGGAAGGGGAACATTCGGCTTCTAGAATTTTCGGCCTGGAAATATTTTGACAAAGGAACCTCAGCCCGGTGAAATTAGCGCCGAGTTCTCAGGCCCTTTTATTTATTTCACTATATGTCTTGTTTTCACAGTGTGGGTTGTGCTATTCACTTTTCAGATTGAGAAAATGTGACGTAATTTTAACAAGTTATCAATTTTTTTCCTTTTTGTAAATACAAAAATGACCATATACCTGTGCTTGCAAATTGAAATGATAAAGAAATAAATATTTTTAAACAGAGTCCTATTCTATCAAGACGTGTTAAAAATTACTTCCAGTTACATTTCTGTGGGCAGACGTGTTTCTGATTAATTATGTGGACACTGCCGTCCTGCATTATCATCGTTCAGTAATCTTTTCCACAGAAGTCCACAGGCTTTTGCCCACAGAACTACATGTCCACAGAAGTCCACAGAAATTGGTATCAAACTGATTTCTGTGGAAAATTAGTGGGCGTCCACTGTGGATATGTGGAAAAGTGACTGCCCACGGCGACTGTACTGTATGGATCAAAATAAGTCGTAGCATAACCGCAATGAACGAAGTTGCCCACCGCCATTACACCAATAGCACAAGAACCCGAAATCATTTTCCGGAAAGCTTTCTGTCAGAGCTTTCCCGAAAACGATATCAGGTTCTTATGTTGCTGGTGTAGTTGGAGATGTAAACTAGTAGTTTATAGTGGTTATTCTACGACGTATTTCGACTCGTACTGTAAGTCAAGTGATTTCTGAATTCCACTCGGTGGTCCGCTGGCTGGAATTTTGCAACCCACAAAGCAAATCTGCAGTTTAAGGAGCACTGATAAGTTAGTTATCTGGTGGTCCATAAATTGCAGATTAGCTTGTTGAGTCCCAAACTTTCTACAAACTGGAAAGAATATGTTGGAAACATATGTATATCCACCTACTTAGAGGAGACGTACAAAATCACCTTGTGTGTTCTGTAATACAATATCCATGTAATAATAATAATAATAATAATAATAATAATAATAATAATAATAATAATAATAATAATAATAATAATAATAATACTTCATTGCACAACCAAAAAATAAGAAGTGGTATGGCACTACAAACTACACAAATAAAGCAAAGTAAACCGACACAATTCAATATTCGTGAACAGTATGCCTCATGATGCCCAGACCTGTTACATAGGTAACATGGGGGTAAAAATAATGTAGCTTTTGGGCCACCCCCCGCCACCCCCGCAAGTTTCAGGCTCTTTATAACTCACAGAGCCTGGAACTTGGGGGGGGGGGAGGAGTCAAGGATCTTGGTTTCGCCTGCCCACCCTCTAGTTCAAACATGACCCGAAAGACTGTATTTTAATATTGGGGTTTGGTACGTCCTTTCAAAGGGCGTTCCAAAACCAACAAAAAAAAAAACAAAAAATACGGGCTGTCAAGCCATGTTTAGTTTGAACAATATTTATTCAGAAAAAGTACATGAGCTATACATACAAGACTATAGAAAAAAAAAGAACAAGCACACATGACTACAACTACACGAACAGTTGTATGTATAGGAATAGAAATGATTAACACAAGAATAAATTAATGGGATTCGGCAGAAAGCTGTGAGCTTATGTTAAGCCGTCTCCCAAAGCAACATAATAACGAAAATGACTAGGCGGTGGATGCAAGCACTGCGTAAATATTGTTTTGTTATAGAAAGAAGGAAGAAGAACGGATTTGAGTTAAAATTTTGATTGACTTTGGGAAGCATACACGAAAGTTAAGAAAATAGAAAAAGATCGAGAAGAGGAAGTTTCTACTAACCAAACTGGACTCAAAGTTTTCAATCGGTGTGAGTCGGCAGATGCAACCTACAGCGACGCTTAGCTTTCAGTGTCCCTAGTGCAGATAGGTCCGTTGTCGCAGGAGTATCATTATATGAGCGTAGTGACCTAGAGTAGGAACTTGGGGGGTATCTCTACAGGATGGACATCTCTCAATTTATACCGTATCCAAACCTTGTATGTGTTCCCGCACGGTTGACAGGGTGCGCCCACATTCTCGGCTGCCCGTTGTGGTTAAGATACCACATCACGCAGCCATTTGAGCGTGCGCAACCTGTCACTGGAAGCGTTTACTCAATATAATATAATCTTGTACAGCACTGAATATAAGAGCATTTTCAGTATTAGACAGCCATTCGGATCCAAACAAGAGTGTAGATAGGTCCAGTGTAAACGGCAATGTATTGATTGTCAAGTCGCGTTCAACATCAAATAGTGTACAATGCATGAGGAAATGCTCAGCTGTCTCTAAATCGCCACATCGACAGAGTGGGGTTGCCGATAAGTGGTTTTCATATAAGTGTGTGTTAATGTTGCTGCATCCCAAACGCAGTCGACAGTGGTATATCTGGGCTTTTCTGGATTTAGCCCCTGTGTAAAATATTGGTGGCCGAATGGTTGAATTGTTGAGGAATTTTCGAAAATCTATGAGTGAAGGGTTTTCCCTGACCAAAAGGGGCAGTCTATTCCATTGACTGGTGACCTCCGGGATAAACGATGATTGATATAAGTTGGTGTGGCAAAATGGGACACGGTGATTACTTGCAGTTCGGAGATTGTGATTTTGGTTAATGGCTGTATTCAGAGGAGGAACTTTTGCCGAGATATACGTGGGTGTTAGTTTGTGGTACATCTTGAAGAACTGAATTAGTTTATGCTTTCGGCGTCGTTCCAGTAGTGTTTCCCACTGAGTCTCTGAATAGAGACGATTCTTACTGGCGCTCAAAGTGGCACCAGTGACTATTCGCGCTGCAGCTATTTGAATTTTTTCTAGCTCAGCAGACTGCGTTAAAGAGCAATTATACCAGACACAGTCAGCATATTCTAAAAGGGGACGAATGAAAGCAAAATATATTTTTTCAAGAATCAAGCCATGTTTGACCTTGTCCCCCTCCCCCAAGGCTCTGACTCCTGTGCCAACAGTTAAGAAGGGGATGTATCGTGAATGAAGCTATGCACTTGACCAACGGCTGTAATTCTGGACTGCATGATTCTTGAAGTAATAACTTTATTAAACCAACTCGACGTAACCAAGTTATCACTTCAAGAATTGTGCAGTCAATATAGCTATGGGCGGTAGGTCATTGGATACTCTTTGATCAACTTGGAAATTTGAAACATGCTGCTAAAAACGTCATTTTTAGACGGCCAAAAATAACGTGATTTTTAATCCCACAAGCCGCCAGAAGACTCCATTTAATAACTGATTTAAAAATTTTGTTGGGGGAGAAACGCCACCCCCTCCAACCATTCTGTGATAGGTCGCGCCTCCGGCACTTGCTGCAGATGTCTTTATCATCTGTGCAATATCCCGACATTTTTGAAAGCGGAGCCGTCACAGAATTAACCCCGGGTCCGAATTTCCTTTTTCCGGCCCTGCGTGGACCTTCCACTTCGTGGGTGTTTTTGTAATAAGACAGCTTCCACTGTGTGACATGTAACTTTGAGTTGAAGGAGAAAATAGCCCAAAGAAAAATTTATATATTATTATGTCCGATTCTTGTGTTATTAGTATAGGAAATATTCATCTCTATACATACAGTCTATATCTGTCGTGGTTATTCTTCAACTCATTTTGACTTATACTGTATATGGACAAAATATTATTAGTAGACACGCGACACTGCTTCTATCAGACTATATTCATTCACTTGTTTAGGGACCACGCCCCCTCCACACCAACCTCTTCCAGCTGGAACATCTGTGTGTTATGCTTGAAAATATTTGTATGGGTTGGTTGTTTGGATACCCAGGGTTTGCATTTTCACTCACGCAGACATTTTTGTGTCATTTCAGTGATATATCTGCAGTTTTGTCACTCGTCAACACAACAAAACCATGATGCCGAGTCTACCTTCGTTTGTGGGAAGGGGTTCATTGCAGTATTCATTTCACTAAAAAAGCAGTATTATTTTGCCCTGTCCATTAAATGAAGTGTTGAAAGTGTACTAATTTTTCTATCTTTATTAGTATTAAGTCGAAAATGCACATTTTCTCGTTTCAAGCGAAACATTTTAGTTGTTTCTATCGCATGTATGACAGTCTTGACAGACAGTCTGATCGAATTGTTCACCCGAAGCTACCTCTGACCTTGCATAACATTAACGTCAAAGATGGCTAATCGGCAATGGGCTTATTGTAACCCAGAGGAGGGGAGGGGTGGCATTGGTTTAAGTGATACAGGTAGAGTACGGCCTCCGTGGATTGGTCACTTTCCACGTGTGTGCACAGACACAATAACATCAGATTCCAAAAAACACAAACTACAGGAATACGCATCACCGGTACAACACGGTGCTTTATTAATTAAAATTTTGCTCATGTTGATTTTATTTCCTGGTACATGTATTCTACTGAAAATACAAGGTTTTAGCGTAAACTGTTTCCAAGTTCTGAGAGCTGTTTGGCAATTCTGAGAAAAATATTGAATATCCATTTTTCCATTTACTTCTAGTCAAGAATTGAGACACCCCATGTTAGTATGGATGATTAAGACCACGAAACATCAAGAGTGTTAATTGTGCACTCGTGTTAGCCTTGAACCTGTGTATTTACACACCTATGAGGTGTTTTGTGAGAAATGTTGAGCTACTCATTTCGTCCCGTTAAAGAGAGAGCTCATGGAAATCTGCGGAACAGGATGTTATTGATTGAAGGCGGCATAGTAATTGGTTTCGTGTTTTGTAAACATATGCAATAAACGTGATTACTCAATTAAGATGTTTTAAGATGTAGAAGGTGGTAGTTGTAATTACTAGCAGAGAATGAGAAAGATTGTGTGCTGTCGATACAATTACTCAAGTAGAAGCCAGCACAGTAGTGATAAAAGACTGGATCACAGGTAACGAAGGGGACGCTCTCACTCATACTTGTCCTCAAATTTTCACATAAATCTGAAATCAATAGATTCCATATGTTGTATTATATGTCCTCTAAGTAAACTGACAATGTTTTTTAATAAACCGTTTTCAAGTTCTGGGAGCTTTTGGCAATTGTTGATTGATTGATTTATTGGTGTTTAAGGTCACATACTTATGCACAATGGCTAATCGTGACCGTGACAGTTTTACGGGTGGAGGAAGCCGGAGTACCCGGAGAGAACCACAGAGCAACGACGAGAAGCTGTCAGCTCTCCAACATCGTAACTCTGAACTCTGCACCGCAGCTCAGGCAGGATTAGATTGGTTGAAGACACGCGCACCATCGACGTGCAGTACGCCTCAGTACACAGCGTCATCGTGCCCCCATGTAGGCAATCGGGGTGAAGTGTCTTGCCCAAGGACACAACGCGGTTGCCGCAGGTGGGATTCGAACCGAGGACCTCTCGGCTTGCAGCCTGCACCTCTACGAACTGAGCTACCGCGCCCCTTGGCAATTGTTAGAAAACGTATTAAATATCCATTTCTCAAACATACTTCCAGTTAAGAGGTGAGACACCCCATGTGAATTGGATGATTAACCCTTTACCTAACACGAAAAGCAGACGACACTTGCCGAAAAAATCTGGAATAACTAACTTTTTTCATTTTTTGTCTCAAAAGTATAGGTTATGACCCCTCATTGGAACGAGCTCGACGAGCTCGTTCCAATGAGGGGTGATAACCTATGTTTTTTTAGACAAAAAATAAAAAACAATGAAAATTAAATTGGCGATTTTTGAGAATAGCGCTGGCCTGTTTTGGCCGTTACGTTAGGTAAAGGGTTAAGACTATGATACATAGCCTAGTGTTACTTGTGCATTCTATACTTACTATCAGCAAAGAACATGAGTAATACACACATATCAACCTCTTATACGCTTTGTTATATAGACAGAACGCGATGTGTGTTTGAATCGATGAGTGTCTTACATAACGAGTTGGAATGGCGAATGGCCGTAGGCTCGAGCGAAATATGACTACTCCATTCCAATAAGTTATGTAAAACACTCACCGTTTCAAACATACATGGCGTTCTGTGTTTATTACGCATCCCATGCATCAAAATTCATCTTAATCAAAAATAAACAAATTTTAATTCCGATGTTTAAACCGAAAGGTGAAAAGCCCGTTTGTTTTGTTTTCAGCTGTACTGATCAAAAGTATGGAAAAAAAATCAGAACAACCATTTGGGAACCAGGCTCTATTACTTTCGTTATCTTTTCTATTGGGCGTGTTTGTTGAAATTCGTATCGCTGTTTCTCTTCGGATGGTGTTCATTCACGCCTAACCATTTGATGGCTATTACTTTTACTAAAAATATAAATACAAATTTGGGCAGATTTGCAAAACAGCTGGGAGAAACTTGTGGTTGGAAATGATTGTTTTTTTTTTAATATTATGTCATTTTTTAACTATTTTTTTTTTTTGTAAACCAATTTTATTTTGGGCGTTTTCATTATCATTTACACGGCAGACGATCGATAATAAGCCCATTGCCGATTCGCCATCTTTGACGTTAATGATATGCAAGGTCAGAGGTAGCTTCGGGAAAACACTTTGATCAGACTGTCTGTCAAGAATAAATAGCACATAACACAGCAGCTTGCCTACAAGCGATGGCGACATTGAGTGACGCTCTCAAGTTTATTTGTCCATTAAGAAAATCTTTGTGCCACAGGCATGATGTGCAAAGCACACCTGTTTGATCCAAATCACGAAACAACAAGAAATGTAGCGTCACGTGGCCGCCCAGGAAAAAACATAGAGGCTCGATACTAAGCCCATGATTATCAATGATAGAAATATACCAATATTTGTAAGATAGAAGATGTGAGCGTCATGAAAGAATCGCTTGAAATGACGAACCCGAAATCATTTTCCGGAAAGCTTTCTGTCAGAGCTTTCCCGAAAACGATATCAGGTTCTTATGTTGCTGGTGTAGTTGGAGATGTAAACTAGTAGTTTATAGTGGTTATTCTACGACGTATTTCGACTCGTACTGTAAGACGAAAAAACCCCTACGACCAAACCTTGTCAATCACGTGGCAACACCACTCCGTCCCATTGGTACAAATCAGTAACCCACTTATTTGAATATTCACAGACAACATTTTCCAGCTGAACTGCCATAACGCGGGAAAATATTATTATCAGCGCTCTTTAACTGCAGATTTGATTGTTGGGTCACAAGGTTTTAATGGCTGCCAGGTGTGGACCAGTGGTTGATGCCCATGTGCTTGTTTTACAAAAGCCAAATTCAAGCCAGCGGACCTCCGAGTGAAATTCAGAAATCACTTGATTTACAGTACAAGTTGAAATAAGTTGTAGAATAACCACTATAAACTACGAGCGCATATGCATCTTCAACTACACTAACAACACAAGAATCTGACAGAAAGCTTTCCGAAAAATAATTTCGGGATCCTGTGCTATAGGTGTAATGGCATTGGGCTACTTTGTTTACTGCGGTTATGATACAAATTATTTTGATTCATACAGTATTTGTAGACTTGAACATATGCTTCTACCTGGTACCATACATTTATACTCATATGAAGTCTTTTATTTAATAAATAATTGTACATTTACAGATTAGTTCTTTAAAAAAGTTTGGACAGTAGCCATAGCCACATTTCAATATTTCGGGATTATATAAAAAAAAATTAACCCTTTACCCAACGCAGACGATATCAACATTTATTATTTCAAAAATTTTTTTTTTTTTTTTAAAATTTCCACAAAACCATATCATGTGACCCCTCAATGGAACGAGCTCGACGAGCTCGTTCCAAAGAGGAGCCACAGGATATGGTTTTGTTGAATTTTTTGAAAAATAGTATTTTTCAACTGCTGAATTTGCATACTACGCGGGCGGATGTGTCCGATTCGTTGGGTAAAGGGTTCAACTAAGAAATTTTGACTTTCTGAAATAATCAATAATTGCAGTAATCTGATCACGAAAAGGCAGTACAATATATTTTGTACTTCACTTTTTAAACCTTTATCCACCGATCACATTAAAACTGTAAATTTCAATTTAAATTTTTCAAACTTACACAAAAAGTCTCAATAAATTGAATTATGTGACCCTCGAGGGAACAATCTTGTTCCGATGATAGATCACATTATATGGTTTGTATAAAACTTTTTAGAAAACATTTTTACCTGCTAAATTCATGAATTATGTGTGTAGTTGCTGTCAGTTTGTTAGGTAAAGGGTTAAGCAATGAGGTGTGTGGATTATGGCGATTCTTATCAATTCATTTTCCAGTGTTTTAGAAAAAAATAGTACCAGAAGGGTAAATTCCCACCACTCATGGGTCGGGTGTTTTGTTATATCAGCGCTACGTCAACGAAACAAATTAGTTTTCCTAAAGTATTATTGTTTCGTAGACAATATAAATTAGATTTTGAATTTCTATGCATTGGAAAATTTAATGCAATAGGAATTCCACTGCAATTAACGCTCATAAGTACTGTGTATAAACCCAAAACATGTAGAAAAAGTTACAGAATACACAGAGAGTAATCACTTGACTGGACTGGTTACGTGAACTAATTCATGAGAGGTGAGAGACGTTGTACAAACACGAGTGCGCAAATGCGCACGAGTGTTTTACAATATAGTCTCTCGCCTCGAATGAATTATTTCACGTAACCAGTCCAGTCAAGCGATTACTCTGTTTATTACTTTTCATTATTAACGATAATTATATTATTTAACACTTTACCTAACGTAACGGCCAAAAACGGCCAGCGCTATACTCAAAACTGGCCAGTTGATTTTCATTATTTTTTTTCATTTCTTGTCTCTAAAACATAGGTTATGACCCCTCATTGGAACGAGCTCGTTGAGCTCGTTCCAATGAGGGGTCATAACCTATGTTTTTGAGACAAAAACTGAAAATAATATTCAATTTGCAAGTGTCGTCTGCTTTTCATGTTAGGTAAAGGGTTAAACAAACAAAAAACAATGAAGTCCCCATTACGCCCACGGCAAAGCGTCTTCGTTTGCGCGCACGGATACATGACCCAATTGTTGAGTGCATAAGTCACTTGTGAAGTTATCGTTTACAATGAAACCCGGAAATCCCAGTAAATCACACATTGGAAAGTAATAAATGTACATTACCACTCAAAGAGTAAAAATAGATTATGACATAAGTACAATAAATTAAGAAACTTGCTGCGTCTACACTGATAATACAAGAATTCTACATCATTTTCTGTTAGAGATTCACAACAAGGATGTCCGATTCTTGTGTTATCAGTACAGGAAACATAACAGCTATAGTTTAGACCGATAGTGGCTATTCTTCCGCTTATTTTGACATGTACTGTATATATGGACAAAACATTATTTCGACACGCGACACTGCTGCGCGCAGACGATTTTCACCTTTTAGAGACCACGCCCAACCTCTTCCAGCTGGAACATCTGTGTGTTGTGCTTGAAAATATTTGTATTGACTGGTTGTTTGAATTTGTGTTTTTTGAGTAATCTATGATGTGCCGTTTTGTTTCTCGTCAACAAAAAAAAACATGCTGCTGAATCTGTCTTCGATCATGGGAAGAGCTTCATTGCGGTATTCGTTTGATGAAAAAGTCAATATTATTTTGTTCTGTCCATTAAATGGGGTGTTGAATCTTATTTTTCTATCTTTAGTAGTATTAAATCGAAAACGCACATGTTCCAGTTTCAAGCGAAGAAAGATGGCGAATCGGCTATGGGCTTATTGTATAACGAAATTTGGAAACTTTTCAAAGTGAAACTAATGACTCGACCGGAAAGGAATAAGTATAAACGGTACTGGGAAAAAGTTCCGGCTTGTGCATCACCAGTTGAATGCAGAAACATTTATATCATAACGGCGAGTTCGTTAAATACAAGGGTTTAATCCTTTACCAAACGCAGGCGATTTCAAAAATTATTATTTTAAATATCATTTTTTAATTTTGAATTTTTTTCAAAAAAGTTCAACAAAACCATATCATGTGACCCCTCGTTGGAACGAGCTCGACGAGCTCGTTCCAAAGAGGGGTCACATGATATGGTTTTGTTGAAATTTTTCGAAATATAATATTTTTTCAGCTGCTGAATTTGCATATTACGTGGGCGGATGCGGGCGATTCGTTGGGTAAAGGGTTAAAGTTTAATGGATGAGTAATAATATAGTATTCCAATATTCCAAAACATATTCAGTAATGGGAGCAACCTTACAGACATCTCTTTTTCAAACACATTCTACGTTAAGAGTTAGGACAGACAGCTTTGTGCCATGCGACGAAGTGGGCCAAATAATTAGTGACTTTTATTCTCATTTTGAAATTTAGATTCACAGATATCTATGCAGTTGGATTGCTGGAATGACTACAAAAAATGTTGCAACTCCAACTATCCCTCCCTCTCCCCCACTCAAGATGGTGACAAGTGAATCGACGCGTGAGACTCCTACGACCAATGAAGTTTGATGACGTAATAGCGGTTACCCTGTGACTATGCTACAAAATTTACATTTTTCCCAGCTTTTACGGTCGTAGAGGCGACAAATGAAACGAGGGCAGTTTTGGCCCATCCCTGATGTAAGCAGCTCATGCACTCCGTTCCTACTTAGGCCCATAAGATGGCAATGACGAGTTTGTCATAAGATAGTATTGGCCTGAATTCACTCTGTCACTCTCCAGCAATGGCGAGATGGTCAAGATAGTGTTGGCCTGGATTCTCTCGCTGTCTGTCCCTCTTCTCCCCTCTCTCTCCTCTCTGTCTGTGTGCGCAGTGTCTGTCTGCCACCCCTTCCTCACGTCTCTCTGTCTCTCTTTGTCTCTCTGTCTCTCTCTCTCTCCCTCTCTATCAACTTTTTTTTTGGGGGGGGTGGGTGGGTGTGGTGTCCTGCCTGTGCCGCCCGGCTCCTACGTCCCTGGAGAAATATGTCAATTTTCTAACAAAAATGGTTTTGGTACTACTTTACTTACCTGCAATAACCAACGCTGTTTTAGTTTAAGGGTCTCAATGTCATTCTCGTTGTCAGTTGGTTGTCAAATACTGCCGTCAGTGTGCTGTGGCCTCCACATGTCGTGAATGTGACAGGCAAGAAGAGTGACGTCTAGAGAGAAATTTTGTAATTATATAAATGATCCTCACATATCATGTATTGATGTTTGATATGTCCACGACGAACTTCATATTCTATTAATTATTTTAATAAGTATTGAATTATCTCAATTTCCAGCTACAAGAGCTCTACCGGTCTAATGAAATATCAGATGCTTTCGACGGAAAGGGGCAATTAGACACATTATGAGCAATTTATTTTTGTTGTACCCCATCCAGGTATTGTATTCGAATTATCTTTCATCCAAATGTAGATCCTGTTACATCATTATATTGCACCCGTCAGTGATTATTTCTGGAAACATTGGACCCCTGTAATACCATGGATTGACGATGTTTGGAAATGTACTTCGGTGTTCAAAAACATGAGAAGTCAGAAGTTTTTCTTCTTTGGTGAAGGGATGAGATAAAAAATAGTACTTACAAGTAAAAGACTGCACATATTGATGCGATGTCACAGTTGATTTCGATCTAATAACGCATTGCTTCTCAGTCTGGAATGTCGAAAATGTGCGTTATCACGAAGTTCGAGCCTTACTGTGGAATAGCCAGAAACATTAACTGTTTACCTCAAATACACAGAACGACACGCGTGTGTGAATGGGTTAATCGATATGGTACGAGGGTCAGAGCGGCAGGATAGAACGAAAGGCCCCAATCCTGGAGTTTTATCCTTCCGCAATGGCAGATGTGTCATGTCGATTAACCCATTTACACACGCGTGTTCTTTTGTGTTTATTACACGCCTTCACGTTTATAAAAAAACATTATTAGAAGGACACTCAGCAATTCATTTGACAACTATCAACAATAAGAACACATTTTATCGCCGGTGTTGGTATTTCGACCCCTGAGTTCCAATGTGTTCTATGTGCCCAGTGACGTGCCTAGTGGCGTGACTAGTGGCACATAGAACACATTGGAACTCAGGGTACGATTTTTAGCTATCACTAGCGATTCAAATTGCAATTGCGGTGTACGATTTATAGACAATTCCAATGAAATTTCGCTTTTTTATAAAAATAGTTCGTCAAAGATTTTCATTTTCCGAATGGTTTAGTGTTGCTGTAGATGAGGATTTCGTAGAACAGGTGTGTAATAAAAAAAAGAATGACTATTACGTAGATATAAGGAATCATTGCGCCATTATTATATTTCGTAACAGTAGATTTCACTTTGATATTATTTTAATTCTGTGTGTGCTACTGATAGATATTCAGACCAAGGACATGATTTCTATTGCCATTGAAATGTGTATTATTTAGGCACATTTAATCAAATTTCCCCTCTGTATATTCGTTAGATTTTTTCACTAATGTTTCCTTGAGTTGAATATACAGTATGTGGAGAGTGTATTATCACTAAATCACCCACAGAGTGGCGATTCCACCCAAGGAATAATTGCAAATTTGTTGCAAAGCATAACCAGCACCAGCAAAGTTTCAGCCAATGGACCTCCGGGTTAAACCCGGAGGTCCATTGGCTGAAACATTGCTTGTGTTTTTTTGTTGATATGTACAAAATTTGAAAGTTATAGCCTGGGTGATAACTCCACTCCGCGTGTGATTTAGTTACAATCCACTCTCCACGTACTGTAGATGAACATTTCATCAAATCTAGTCATGTCTACCGAACAGCAGCCACGACTAGATTTGATGAAAATTATCCTGAAAATATCAGCGGGTTAAAAGTTAATATCTTGTTATCTTTGATCACTGATAGCCATACAGGTGGTTTGCTGGAATGTATGAGAACAGCGTCACAATTTTATCTCCCCCCCCCCCCCTTAAGAGAGCGTTAATCCCCGCATGATCTATATACAACTAGATTGCTTCATCGCTCATTGATCACATTTTGGACGTTCTTACCCCTGCTTGAATCGGGGGGTGGGATTATTATGATCCCCAGTAGTAGCGTAAATATGAGAGTTCTAGGACATTTTTTCAAAAACTGTACACGTACATGTACGTGTACCCCCATAGGGATTCAGTGTTAAATCGTGTACAGAGTGTAAAAAACGTTGTTTGTACACGATGTCCCAGAATTCTCACAAGCAGTTATCGCGTCCCAGACCGTTCAAACAGCCGTTGGCGAACGAGTGAAATTCTGTGAATTCGCGCAGAAGGAAACATGTACGAAATTCGAAGAAAACACCAATCTAAAAAATCTTCTCGACGTTCTCATCGCGGGTCAGACCTAGGATTGATCGTTGGCAAACGCCGGCAAAAAACGATTTGAGAGTTCTAGGACAGCATAAAAAATGCGTTTTGAGAGTTCTGGGACACCGACTTTCGCGATCGCGTTTCAGACTGTCGAGGGTGCGATTCGATCGGTAAAAAACGATTGAGAGTTCTCGGACAGGAAAAATCGATCTCAAAACGTTTTCTCGGCGTTCGCCAACGGTGTGAAGTTGGTGTAAAGTGAAGTTACCCATCGTAGGATTTTCCAAACTCGACAGGAAAACACCCTCGAGTTTGGAAAATTAGAACCGATGGAAATCGTCTCTCCACGTTTGCCATCGCTGTGGCGCGATCGATCGCCGAGGAAATCATTGGAGGGAACTGACGAAAACGTCAAATCCTCGCGAGTTTTGTGAGGTGAATCGTGATAGAATCACGAGAGTCACAAGAGGAAATAAAAAAGTGATTGATATATATATAGGAGAAAAAAATATATATGAATAAATAGTTATTTAAAAAAATAAATATCGAATCAAATAGGTAATAAAAATACGTAAATCATGAACGCTTCTCAGATTATTAGAGCAAAGTTTCTTTCAAACGTGCTGATGAGAGCCTACGCATTGTGCGTGAACGAACAACTAGGTCGCCTCTTGTTAGAACGATACGTCGGATGTCAAGATCATCTAGACTTCGATCACGAGGATCGTTCGTGTCTGGCGATGGAAAGGGGAGATATGGTCGTCAAGTATTTCGAACCGGCGTTCGAATGCGTTCGAATCGACGACGTGATCACGCTTTGGAGGAGATTAGTCTTCTGTAAGGGGCGAGACAAGCCCACAGGTTCGGAAGAAATGAAAGTGGCGCGTAGAAGTCTTGCTTTAGAAGACAGGGGATGCGTCTTGAAATTATTGCTGAAGGAAGCATACGTCTAAGTTTTCTTGTTGATATAAATAAGGGAGAATAGAAAATAAATATAAATACACACATAAATTTTTATCTAATATTAGAAAAAAACAACCACAAAAAATGAGAACTAGAAATAAGTTGTATCCGTCGTTAGATGACGACGAGGATGAGAAGCCGAACAGCGTTTTGCCAACGGCGCCGTCGCCAGAAGAAAAAGAAAGAGGAGAGAGGTATCGCATCGATCAAATCAGTAGAATCCAACTGTATCTGACTCGAGAGAGAGACTCTTGTCAAGAAGAAGTATTCGCGCCTCGTGAAATTCGTCAACACGGTCGACACGACACTCATCATGATTTCCATGGGTTTACACGCAGCCAGCATCGGATTGTTGTCGACCGCGGCCGGCCTTCCGATCGTGTTGACCATAGAAGGAGTGGCTCTCGCCGCCGGATTGTTTAGCACGGTCGGAAACTGTTTGAGTAGGAAATTATATCTGAAGGGTAGGAAACACGAAAAGATTCGCGTCTTGGCCGACTCCAAGATCGACACGATATCCGAAATGATCTCGATGGCGTTGAAAGATGGTAGGATATCGGATGGAGAATACTTCACGATATTGAGCGAGAAAACGAAATACGATGCCATGAAAGAAGCCGTGAGAATCAAGACTCGTCAGATCATCAAGGAAGAGGTGAAGGATTCTCTCATGGAAAAGGGGAGGAAAGAGGCTACGGAGGAATTCGGTAAGTTGATTGAACTCAAGAGCAGCGATTGAAAATAATATATATATAATAAGAACAAAATTTTAAAAAAAAATATCAAATTTATATAAAAAAAAAATAAACACGAAATTAATTTAAATAACCCTAAAAAAAAATATTGCGTAAAGTGTAAGAGAGTTACCGAGACGGGTAATTCTCGAGAAGTACGAATTAAAAACGACAGACAGATCCTTCGCAGAATTTGCGAGGTGTGTGGTTCGATCAAGACTCGCTTCGTCAAAAAAACCCAGCAGAGGCAAAGGCGTCGTGAATAAAGTGATCAATAATTTACCTTTCGAAATGCATCTGCCAGGTCACAGTTTCACAGGACCCGGAACGAAATTGAACAAGAGACTCAACGCCGATCTAACTCCTAAATCTTGGAGCAAACCCGAGAACAGGGTGGACGCGGCCGCGTATGATCACGATCTGTGCTACACCAAATATCCCGACACCAAGACTCGCAATGACGTCTGCGATAAAAACACGTTGGCGGAATTGAGAGACATATCGAATCCGACCAGGAGAGAGAAGTTAGAACGTTCGCTGGTCGGCAAACTGATCGGTGTGAAACGTCGATTCGGGTGGGACATTAAAAAAAAAGCGCCTCGGAAAAGAAGAAGAAGCGATTATTGACGAGCGAATTGGCCGAGGAGTTACACAAACCCATCGTGTGTAAATTTCGAAAGAGAAGGGTGTTCGTGAGGGGGTCTGGACGACATTTGGTCCGCCGACTTGGTTGACATGAGATCGTTTTCGAGGTGGAACGAGGGTGTCAAATATCTATTGATGGTCATTGACGTGTTTTCCAAATACGCTTGGATCAGAGCCTTGAAGAATAAATCGGGACCTTACGTCGCCGAGGCTCTGAAGAGCGTGTTCATTAAGGTTTTAAGACTGGACTGTAACCAGACAGACTAGTCTGACAACATCTTCCCAGCCAAATGTCCTATAACATGAGTGTCCATTTCCACTTCCACTTCCATTTCCTTCAGTCACGGCTTTGTGCATTCCGCATGTTTGCCCTGTATGCCATGGCTATACAGTTAAAACTAGAAGTCCTGTCACGAATAATGCGCTTATCTAGGCTTAATTGCGCGTTGGAATTGCGCACAATTGCCACATCGAATGGCACCCAAAGCAGTTTCTCCTGGTTACTCATTGCAATCACATGCAATGTTTCTGCCAATGGACCTCCGGGTTACCCGGAGGTCCATTGGCTGAAACATTGCTTGTGCACAGGCCATATGTATAGAATTTGATAGCTTTACTTGGGCCATAACGCGTACATTAACGCGCATATCAACGTGCTATTTGTGCGCATTTCATCACAGGACTTCTAGCTTTAACTGTAGCAGTGGTAACGGGGCTCCGCCCAAATCGCGGTTCCGCTGGAATCGCTATTGTGCCGTAATATGACACGTTGGCTAGATGACCGAGGCCAGCAGTGTTGCGATGTTGCAGTTCACCTTTCTTCTCTCCTCCCTCTCACCTATCTGTTCTGACTCTTGTAAAGTCGAATACTCACCAGCATTCATCTTGAAGAGTGTACATACACAATATTGTTTTAATTATTCATACGTTTGCTTTGCCATTGCATGCACATTTAGGTAACTTTTTTATAAATATTTGTAAACATAATTTGAAATTTTCAAATGTGTATTAAGGAAAGGATATTATCCAAGTGCTCGGCATTTGTTATCCAATCCATTTTGTAATAACAAATAAAATATGTTTAATAATAACGGTACTTTGTGATAGACCAATAATGACTGACAACCGCCAGTTATTAAGCTGACGTGATGACAAAGGCCACTCAATAACCGTTAAGTAACAAATATCGGATCCGATGGGGGGCAGGCAATAAAATAATTATAATTTTGCCGATGCTACCATTCCTATACTAGTTGAGAAATTAAATAGAAAAAAGAAGAAATAACACGATGAACTGTATGGGTAAAATTAAATCTCTGCAAAACAAATAGTGAGTCTCCCCTCCCCCCCCCCCCCCACCCCTCTCCCCCTTCACCATTCTATCATTCGCTTATTTACTTATTTTAATATAAATAATTCACTCATTCTTACATGCATTCATTCAATTATTTGTATTAAAGGAAGTAAATAAGTGAATGAATGAAAGAGCGATTTCTTTCTCCTTTCTATTTAATTTTAATTCATTAACCCTTTAACAAACGTAGACGATATCAAAATGTATTATTTTAAATATCATTTTTATAAATTTTTCAAAAAATTTCAACAAAACCATATCATGTGACCCCTCGTTGGAACGAGCTCGTTCCAACGAGGGGTCACATGATATGGTTGTGTTGAATTTTTTTGAAAAATAATATTTTTTCAACTGCTGAATTTGCATATTACGCGGGCGGATGCGGGCGATTCGTTGGGTAAAGGGTTAAACACGAAATTCAATTTTATCGGGAATAAATAATATTTGTGTTAGAAACAGGTGACAACTTTTAATTTATTTATTTTGGGGTGTTAGATATTTTAACGCAATATTCCAATCGCGCAAACGGGCCGATATTCGGGGGCCAACACACCACTTGGTGTCCAAGTGAGCTTTTGACCCACAGAAACGTGGGTGATGAGCTGCGCAACGACCCATGTCATGATGTCCAAAATAAGCTTAACTTAGCAGTCAAGCTCATTTGGACACCGAATGAGGGGATCTGGTGCTCAAGCGCGGCTCGTTTCACATTTCGCCACCAGTGTGATTTCAGTATTAAATCTAACGGTTCTTTGTGGTAGACCAATAATGACAGACAATCGTCAGGTGTTAAACTACTGTGATGACAGCCACTCAATAACCGTTAAGTAACTAATAACGGGTCTAATACGGAACATGCAATAAATCATTACTCATTATGGGGAGAATTAAATCGCTTCCCTGCCCTGTTGTTCGCGATAATATTATTGGTGATTCATTCATTCTTGCTCCCATCCATTCTCTCATTCTTACATTCATTCATTCATTTATTTATTTATAATAATGCAAGTAAATAACCGAATGAATGGAAGAGCGAGTGGATGAGTTACAGCAGGTACCCCCTCCCCCTCCCTCCCCCCTGTAACGGGCCGCGATAGAAGAACAATATCCGATCGCTCACTCTTGCATCCATTCATTCATTTACTTAATTATTTCTGGTAAATAAGTCAATGAAGGAGTGATTGAATGGTTACAGTTGGCATAACAGTCCACAACGCTTTATAATATAAGCAAAAAGGTAAGATTGATTGAAGGGAGATAATTCAAATGCAATCCAAGCTAACTTCGTTATCTATTTATTTATTTCTTTATTTGTTGGATCTATATTTGTTATAATAACAAGTAGGACTTTAATAAGTAAAAATAAAGAAATATATAAATAAATAACCGCATCTATCTTTTAGATCTGTCTCCTGAATGTAGTATTCGGTCAGAAAACAGACCGCGATTCATAATATAAGCTGGCAGCTATCCAGGCTAACTTGGTTATATATTTACTTATCTGTTGTTGATTTATTGGATCTCTATTTGTTATTTCCCATATATAATATCAAATAGAAATGCACTAAATAAAAAGAAATAAGTTGAAAGCCACGTTTTGTTTGTCTATTTCCTCCAAGTGCAGCGTTCTATAATCAGCGCATTTTTTAAGAGTCAGGGTTAGGGTTAGCCTTCAATTTCGCAGGAAAAAAAAACTCGTCCTGTCGAACTTTTGAATAACTACAAGTCCAACTCGCCCTGTTAGTGTAGTACTTAACAAAGTAAGAATACAAAGATCTCTTACCGGTACACATGGAAAAAAAACAGAGTGCAACACACAGTAACGGGCCGTGCTTTGCTGCTTCTGTCTCGGAGTAAGGCGAGGGAGACAACTCAAAAAAAATTCGGACTTATATTTTTTGACACCTCAGTCAGCTCTCACAATGAGCACACACGACCTCGTTCGTACCCTTGGGCCATTCACAACCCGAATGGGGTCTTCTTGTCTTCAGCAAGCGAAGCTCTAGGTGTGAAAGGCCTTCTTGGCTGCCGAACAAATTCTTAGACAAGGCAAAATATTACCTCGAAAAAGACAAGTCGCTGTGATTGCTGCAACAATACAAAACCGCGCATCATTGTAGTTAGGCCATCCGAGGTCTGGTGATTTCGAACACTCATTTGGTGCCTAGATAACTGATAGACTCGAAAGCACGGGAACTCGTGACGAAAATCAATCTATCGCCATCTTTGCCTTCGTTCGATGTCCAAAAACGTCCGTTGATCGCCAGTAGTATAGCAGGAGGTTTTCGACCCTTATTACCCGGAGCCTTGGTGCAGCAGCTAGTGTTAAATTCCCAGAGGAACCGGAGCTTTGGTGGAGCAACGCTTTTCTGTGCAAAACTTCGACACCATCCGCCTAGATCCGGTGTGACAGGAAAATTAGTCCCTCTGGACTATTATTCCGCGGAATTATAGTCCTAGGTCTAACATTTCTAGGAATAGTAGTCCGCCGGAATATAATTCCCCGGAATAATAGTCCAGAGGGACTAACGTTCCTACGGACTACGGACTATCATTCCTGTCACACCGGCACTGCATATATAGTATGCCATGGTATATATTGTGATATATGTACACATGTGGCTCTGGGTATATAGTATGAGTGTGTGATGGATGAATGGTCTGTTGGCCTTTTACCCCCTTCGTACTATTAACCCACTGAATCATTTATATTATCTAATGGCTGGTAATGTAGTTCGAAATGCTAGGTCAGACAGTATTATGATGGTTTGTATAGAACTGGGGCACATGATGCACGGTATATACCCCTGTAGATCCCCTGTTAGTCCTTGTTATTATTAAACAACAGTAGGAGCTGCACCGTTCATTCTGGTTTTGGGGGACCCCGCCGGGGGATCCCTGCGCCCAGGACTTTTTTAGGCTACCCTCACCCCTAATGTGCCCAAGCCCGTTAGGCCCCCTCACCCTCACTGCGCCCAAAGCCCCGTAAGGCACCCTCCCTGCGCCCAAAGCCAGTTAGTCTCTCCTTCGTGCCTAAAACCTGTTAGGCGCCTCTCCCATTGCCCAGAGCCCTTTTAGGCCAGTCGTACCCTCTTTGTGCCCAAGATGGCGATCCAAGATGGCGTCTTCCCCGTGATATCTGTGACGTGCCTATCATAGTACATAAAGTGGGAGGGATCCCCCTCCCTGTACCCAATGCCTAATTGGACCCAAGATGGCGGCCTAAGATGGCGGATGACAAGATGGCAGCTTGACCCATGATATCTGTGACGTATCTACCATAATACATAAAGTGGGAGGGCTCCCCCTCCCTCCATGTACGGTCCAAGATGGCGGCGTCGTTAATGCGCATGACATCAACAAAATGGCTGCGCCCATATTGGGCATGCACAAAAAGGATGGTGCCCATGATATGCATGACGTCAACAAGATGGCGGCCCACACATCTTTTAGAGATGCACTCACGTAAAAGAATACAACATGGCGGTCACTGATTTGGGAACATAGCGGTCACTGATGGGGGACTTGGGTATGGGGAGGGGTAAAGTTCGCCTCAAAAGGCATGGACGCTTTGTGCTCTTAGTTTTTTTTAATATGTTTTGAGTGACCAGTCAGTACTTTTCATGTCACAAACAAAGTATTAGATTACATAAACTTTAATTAAAATTGATGTTTATTTTAAAACAGGGCTTCCCTCATCTAACACAGAATGTGGATGCTTTCAAATACATCTATGTATGTATGCATCTGGTAACGTTATCAACAATCATAAAGGGTCTCGAGTTAATCCTCTTACGATTGCGTTGTAAATAAACTGTGTCTGGAATCCAAATTTTACCGACTCGGCTAGGAATCTCAATAACGGAATGCCTTATATGTATACAGGGGAAATCGGATTCAACCTTGATCAATGTTATAGTCGAGACTAAGATGGGTATAGCTAGGAAGTAATGGATGAGATATGGGGCAGAATAACAGAAGCCAATAGTACTGGTACAAGGCCGCAATGGAACAAGACTGTTGTAGAAGCTAATGATAGGACAGATAGGCCATAGACCTGTAATGGTCTTGGAGATTTGGCGACAAGATGGAAGCGGTTGGTAAGACTACATTAGACCCATTGAGGGCTTTTACATAGCCTAATGCGACAAAAAAAAGGGATTCTCCAAAATGTATCCTCGATAGGTATCCTCAATAGGTATCCTCAAATAAAACAATACCAGGCCATATGTATCCTCAAATACCCGTATGTGCCTATGTGATAGGGCATATTGTGCCACATTGTGCCTTTTCACATAAGCACATATGACAAAAAGGGATTCTCCAGTAGGTATCCTCGATAGGTATCCTCAAATAATACAACGCCAGGCCATAGGTATCCTCAAATACCAGTATGTGCCTATGTGATAGGGCATATTGTGTCACATTGTGCCTTTTCACATAAGCACATATCGGCACATAAAGCATGTGCCTATGTGATAGGGCATATTGTGTCACATTGTGCCTTTTCACATAAGCACATATGACAAAAAGGGATTCTCCAGTAGGTATCCTCGATAGGTATCCTCATATAATACAATACCAGGCCATAGGTATCCTCAAATACCCGTATGTGCCTATGTGATAGGGCACATTGTGTCACATTGTGCCTTTTCACATAAGCACATATTGGCACATAAAGCATGTGCCTTTGTGCTAGGGCACATTGTGTCACATTGTGCTTTTTCACATAAGCACATATGACAAAAAAGGGATTCCATAGCCACAGGTGTTTTCAAAAAAGGGGTGCTAAAATTGGGGTGCCTGGGGATATTGCCATTGGATATAGACTTTTATTATGCAGAAGGGAGATAACTCTATACGATTAAGTACAGGTTATGGAAAATCAAGCAATCTGATTGGTTAGTTATATATATGAAACAACAAGAGTACTTGGAATAGGGTCAGAACTAACAAGAATAGACCAGAAATTGCTAAATATAGTAATAATAAGCAAAGCAGTTCCAACTAATAGGTTTTTCTAGGTTACTGGAGTATACTCTAGACCAAAGGAACATGGCCAGGTAGACGTAAACTATTGCAAATAAATATAGAAGCAGAGAATTCTGGGTAATGACCAAAGGCACGTGTCTTTTAATGGGAAAAACGTCATGGGATAGGGATCCAAAAAGGGATTCTGGGAGAATTCTAAGCCAGAACATTACTCCTGTTCAATCGAATACACCCCCGGTACCCCCTTAGTACTAAGCACTACGTGCTAAGCGGATAAATTGGGAAATAAAGTCAATTTCGGTGATTTTGGGTGGATTTTGTGATTTGGAAGGATTGTCGGGTTGTTTGTGGTAATTAGATTTACTCTTCTACAATCGAACATACCCTCCCCCCCCCCGAACATACCGCTGTCTTGTTAGAAGCCATTGGTAACATAGCAATCACGTGCTACCATAGAAACCAAGATGGCAGCCTCCAGTATACAAAATGGACGACGGAAACACGTATCACCCTAACAACACGCGCTGCGCATGCGCACTAACACCACGTATCACTATGGAGATGACGTCACAACATGGCCGCTCACGCGGGTTACCATGACAACACAACATGGCGCCACTAGGTCACGTGACATGACGTCACTTCCGGGGTCTTGCACCGGGGTCCTGCAACCTACCCTCGAAACGTGCATGACATACTACTTACCCTGACTTGGCTTTATCAAATGTTGTTATTGTCGAGAGCGTATCTGGGCAAGAAGAACATAGTATTAATCTGTTATACAAACATGTAATCAGTTTTCTTCTGTTGGGTATAGAGTTACATGTTACCAGCTAAGTCAAAACGGAATGAACAACTCTAAATTTTTTTCTGTCTATTCAGTTTTTTTATTTTCACATAAAATCAGGGTTTTTTTTTACAAAGTAGTTAATTAGTTTTACAAGCAGTTAAAATGGAGTTTTAATCAGTTTTAAAAGTGATTTTACAATTGCACCGTAAGTAATTTTTACAACAATAAGTAGTTTTGGCCATACAAAAACACATAATTAAATGTTCAGTAATTGACTCGTGGTCCTGAAAAAGGGCAGTTTTTGTTGTCTTCCTGGACTTTCTCTAGTTATCATCTGAAGCTGTCTGCACATCCAAAAACGTGTGTTTACTTAATAATGGATCCAAAAGGTATTTTGTTTTCTCAATTGCGAATTTTTCAGCTTCGTTCATTCCGTAATCTTCCTCATCTCAAAGTCGCTGAGCAGTTTTTCTAATTTTTCCATAGACCGGATGTTGTCTGAAGTGCCTTACTCGACTCATGGCCTTAAATAATTTCTTACAAAAGGAAGCTCTCAAGCTGTCTCTAAGAACTTTCTCGACCGCTTTGGTGGCCTTGTGTCTGTGCATGCCATTTACTACGTACGACACTTTCAGTCTCTTAAATTCAGCTGTATTATCTTCAAGTGCGCTTATGATTAAAGCGTCTATTACGCTCGTTTCGCCATCTTCCTTGTACTCTGAATATTCACTTTCAGTGGTTGTTTCACTATATTCTGACTCTAAATATGTACTCTCGTTAGAATCAGACGAGTTATACTCTTCGTTTGGCTCCGAGTATGTGCTCTCGTTTGACTGAATGCCTTCACCCGTCATCCCAAACCTCTTGAGGCAGTAACCAGCTTCATGTCTTTTGCGTGTGAAGGTTCTTGAGAATGCTTTCCTACAAAATTTACAGTTGTGGCTCGGCATGTCTTCTCTCTTTGAACGCTCTGAGAACAAATGAGAATTGAGGGGACATCACGATTTATAAGACAGTGGAGAGTATCCCCAAATACGAGCAAGTATACATCAGTTTTACATACGGGCACATCGGTTTTACACATGTGCACATCGGTTGTTTTCATCGGTTTTCATTGGTTTTACTCATGTGCACATCGGTTTGACTCATGTGCACATCGGTTTTACTCATGGGAGCAGGAAGATGGCGAAACGAGCGTAATAGACACTTTAATCATAAGCGCACATGAAGATAATACAGCTGAATTTCAGAGACTGAAAGTGTCATACGTAGAAAATGGTATGCACACACGCAAGGCCACCAAAGCGGCCGAGGAAGCTCTTAGAGACAGCTTGAGAGCTTCGCTTTGTAAGAAAATATTTAAGGCCATGAGTCGAGTAAGGCATTTCAGACAACATCCGGTCTATGGAAAAATTAGAAAAAAACTGTTCAGCGACTTTGAGATGAGGAAGATGACGGAATGAACGAAGCTGAAAAATTCGCAATTGAGAAAACAAAATACCTTTTGGATCCATTACTTAGAAAACACACGTTTTTGGATGTACAGACAGCTTCAGATGATAACTAGAGAAAGTCCAGAAAAACAACAAAAAACTGCCCTTTTTCAGGACCACGAGTCAGTTACTGAACATTTAATTATGTGTTTTTGTATGATTACCAGTAATATTATTGTAAAAACGACTTATTGTTGTAAAAATTACTTATAGTGCAATTGTAAAATCACTTTTAAAACTGATTAAAACTCCATTTTAACTGCTTGTAAAACCAATTAACTACTTTGTAAAAAAAAAAGAAGATTTTATGTGAAAATAAAAAAAACTGAATAGACAGAAAAAAATTTAGAGTTGTTCATTCCGTTTTGACTTAGCTGGTAACATGTAACTCTATACCCAACAGAAGAAAACTGATTACATGTTTGTATAACAGATTAATACTCTGTTCTTCTTGCCCAGATACGCTCTCGACAATAACAACATTTGATAAAACCAAGCCAGGGTAACTTTGTCCATAAAGGTTACACGAATGAAGATAAACCTCTAGACACAGTTTATTTACAACGCAATCGTAAGAGGATTAACTCGCCACCCTTTATGATTGTTGATAACGTTACCAGATGCATACATACATAGATGTATTTGAAAGCATCCACATTCTGTGTTAGATGAGGGAAGCCCTGTTTTAAAATAAACTTCAATTTTAATTAAAGTTTATGTAATCTAATACTTTGTTTGTGACATGAAAAGTACTGACTGGTCCCCCAAATCATATTAAAAAACTAAGAGCACAAAGCGTCCATGCCTTTTGAGGCGAACATTACCGCTCCCCGTACCCAAGTCCCCCATCAGTGACCGCTATGTTCCCAAATCAGTGAACGCCATATTGTATTCTTTTACGTGAGTGCATCTCTAAAAGATGTGTGGGCCGCCATCTTGTTGACGTAATGCATATAATGGACACAATCCTTATTGCGCATGCCCAATATTGGCGCAGCCATCTTGTTGATGTCATGCGCATTAACGACGCCGCCATCTTGGGCTGTACAGGGAGGGAGGGGGAGCCCTCCCACTTTGTGTATTATGGTAGACACGTCACAGATATCATGGGGGAAGCCGCCATCTTGTCATCCGCCATCATAGGCTTTGGGTACAGAGAGGGGGATCCCTACCACTTTATGTATTATGGTAGCCACGTCACAGATATCATGGGGAAGCCCTCATCTTGGATCGCCATCTTGGGCACAAAGAGGGTACGACTGGCCTAAAAGGGCTCTGGGCATGGGGAGGGGCGCCTAACAGGTTTTAGGCACGAAGGAGGGACTAACTGGGTTTGGGCGAAGGGAGGCTGCCTAAGGGGCTTTGGGCGCAGTGGGGGTGAGGGGGCCTAACGGGCTTGGACACAGGGAGGGTTGATGGGAGCCTAAAAAAGGCATGGGCACTTTGGTCGCGGGGGTCCCCCGGCGGGGTCCCCCAAAACCAGCATGAACGGTGCAGCTCCTACTACTAACAACCGATTGCTTTGTACTATTTTGACTGGTGTAGGCAGTACATTATGGCATGTCAAGTGGTATTGTGGGATGGTGGGGGGTAATGCCTGGTAGTATAGGACGCCAGTATAGTATGGGCGATATACACCTCTGTTCCCCCTCCACCGAAAGCCATTGGTACTAAAGCGACTTAATGTTTTGTGTCATCCCATGACTGGTTTCGGAAGTATGTAATGCGAGACAGACGTTATTGTGGGTGGGTGGGTGTAATGCATGGTCTCCTAGTGTGGTAGTATAGGATGTACGCTTTGTACTCGTACAGGTTCCACGGAATCTCTTTGGGCAAAAACACCTGGCGTTCGGCACCCCTTTTTCTGAAAAAAGGCTAAGAGTCGTATAAGCCGGTCAATCGATCGAGTAAGTGCTCGTTAGCTCATTTGCTCGATGGGATTCGAGTCGTTTGAGCAGTATATGCGAGTCACTCGAGGCAAAACGAAATCTCACTTATGGAATCCCTTTTTGGAATCCGTATATAATTCCTTTTATGGATATGCCTGTGGCTACAGAATCCTCTTTTTTAAATGAGGCTAAGAGTCGTATAAGCGAGTCACTCGACCAAGCAATTACTCGTTAGCTCATTTGGGCTTCGAGTCATTCGAGCAATGACTTTTCAATAACTGTTCGGTAGCTTATTGGGAGAATTTGGCATAGGTATGTCTTGGGGTGGCCCCGAAGGCTGGGCCAAACAAGTAATAGTATCCTTAGATAAGTATCCTACTTACATAATCCATCTTTGGGAATCGTTGGGGGTTAGCCGAATCCCTTTTTTCCGAAATGAGTCGACGAGCAGTATGTCGAGTAACTCGATGGAGCGATTACTTTAAAGCTCATTTGCTCGATAGACTTAGAGTCGTTCGAGCAATGACTAAAGTTACAACTCGATAGCTTATGGATTTTGGGAATTCTTTTGATATACACAAGAGAGATACCTCTGTATGCAGAGTTATCTCCCTTGCGTACATCAAAATCAACTTTTCGTGATAGTCATAGAAAGCATGTATCCTTGATTTTCATATTTTCGTGTACCGTCTACATGTATATGACATGTGTAGGGTATTCAGTCTCCATTTCAACACAAACTCTTGTGATTTAATGATTGAATACGGCAAATGCAAATGTAAGAAGACATTTGCCCGAAGCAGAAATGTGGCGGGCTGTGGGGGTGGTGGAGCCAGCGGCTACCCATCGTCAGGTTGGTGAAGCCCTTGATGTGCACCATGCGGTGATCACCAGAGCCTGGGCAAGATTTCAGCAGTATTGCACACCAGTAAGACTGCATGGTGGTGGCAGAAACAGGGCAACATCTGCAGCTGAAGACAGGTTTTTGATCATTCAGGCCCGTAGGAACCGCTTTACCACAGCAACGCAACTTGACAGTGACCTTCAGAATGAATTCGGGGGTAAATGTTTCGACGCAGACTATCCGGGCAAGGTTGCACGAATGTGCACTCCGATCGAGAAGACCATGTATTCGCATTCTGCTGTCCCAGAACCACCACCAGACACGATATATATGGGCCATGGACCTCGGTGGATGGACCAGAGAAGATTGGCGACCTGTCCTTTTTACAGATGAGTCAAGGTACTGCCTAGACCACACAGATAGGGGTTCTAGGGTATGGAGAAGACCAGGAAAGCGATTCCAAGAAATCCAGGAAAGCCAACATTGCTGAGCATGACCGCTATAGTGGAGGGTCAATCATGGTCTGGGCGGCATCAGCAGAGATGGACGTGCAGAGCTCTGTGTCCTTGAACGTAGTACATTGGCTGCAGAGCGGTATATCGATGAGATCCTGGATGTTCACGTAAGATTGTATGCAAGTGTAGTGGGTAATAGATTCATTCTGATGGACGATAATGCCTGACCTCATGTTGACCGAGCTGTCTTGAAGTACCGACAGAGGGAGTGGATTGAGCGTATGGACTGACCAAGATCTCCGGACCTCAGTCCAATCGAACATGTCTGGAATATGTTGCAGTTTGCATTTTCAGCCCGTCCAGTCCAGCCAAGAAGTGTCGAGGGACTTGGTACCATGCTGGTCCAAGAATGAAACCACATCCCACAAAGGACCACCAGGAACCTGATTGGAAGCATGAGAAGGCGTTACCAAGAATGTAGTTAGCAGTAATATGTCTCATACTCGATTTTCAACTCATACCAGTTCGCTCTGTCAACTTTTCGGAAAATTGGAAAATTTCCTCTTTTACCAATAATATCCATTTTCCATGATTATCGTATTCAAAAGCTAAAAAATAATGTCAAATACAAATAAAATCTCAATTTCTATACTTGAATCATTTAAGATATAATTAAATAAAAAAAAATATATACACTTTTCATTACAATATTTCAACTAAAACGTAAAACAGGTAGTTGGATATACTTGGTGCTTAGCAAACTTTGAGAAGTATATAACAGTGGTCATGTGTAGCCATTGTGCAGAAGTATGTGACCTTAAGCACCAATAAATAAATAAATAGTATATAACAAGCGTCTAAGTCGCATGCACCCAAACTAGGGAAACAAAACAAATCCATCGCCAGTTCTGGTCCGATTTATTATTTATTTATTTATTTATTTATTGGTGTTTAAGGTCACATACTTATGCACAATGGCTAATCGTGACCGTGACAGTTTTACGGGTGGAGGAAGCCGGAGTACCCGGAGAGAACCACCGAGCAACGACGAGCAGCTGTCAGCTCTCCAACATCGTAACTCTGAACTCTGCACCGCAGCACAGGCAGGGTTAGATTGGTTGAAGACATGCGCACCATCGACGTGCAGTACGCCTCAGTACACAGCGTCATCGTGCCCCCCATGTAGGCAATCGGGGTGAAGTGTCTTGCCCAAGGACACAACGCGGTTGCCGCAGGTGGGATTCGAACCAAGGACCTCTCGGCTTGCAGCCTGCACCTCTACCAACTGAGCCACCGCGCCTCCTCTGGTCCGATCAGTTAGTTGCAACACAATTACAATTAACCCTTTACCCAACGCAGAAGATATCAAAATTAATTTTTTTAAATATATTTTTTTCAAATTTTTAAAGAAAATTCAACAAAAGCATATCATATGACCCCTCGTTGGAACGAGCTCGACGAGCTCGTTCCAACGAGGGGTCGCACGATATGGTTTTGTTGGAATTTTTTTAAATATAATATTTTTTCAACTAATGAATTTGAATATTACGCGGGCGGATGCGACCGATTCGTTGGGTGAAGTGTTAATAGCAAAGTGCAACAGGGAAAGCGTGTCGTGGTTGGTTGCTGACTTGTAGTGTGAGACAAGGAAGCTAGCTCCAAAAAATTCAGACCTAGTTTGTTTTTTTTGCTCTCTCAAAGCATGAATAAGGTCGTTCTGTCTTCAGCACATGAACCCCCCGCAAAGTGGTAAAAGCCTTTTGGAGCACGGGAGAAACAGAGCACCACCAGCAAACACTGGGCCCAAGGACTGTGTGATTGGGCTCAACTGTTAGGGTCGGCCTCACATGTCGTGGTCGGGCAAAGTGTTTGGGGTCCAACCTGCAAGTGAGATAATCCGCGCAGATGACCCCGACCCCCCCCTCCCCTCCAGGTTGCAAAAGCCTTATGGACTGCAGAAATAAACAATTAGAGCACCGCCAGTGCCAGTGGGCCCAAGGACTGCGATTGGACCCAGATGTTGGGGTCGGACCCAGGTTTTGGTGTCCAACGCGAAAGTGAGATAATTCGATCAGAAATCGACAGAAACGACTTGGGAAGGCCCCCTTATGATTGTCTGCAATCAATTGGAGACTGAAGGAGAGAAAATGCTGAACGTGTGACCCGACTCCTGGTATGAACACAAATCGGGGTCCGACCCAGATATCAGTGTCCAAGATTTTCTGGCTTGGACACTGATATCCGGTTCGGACACCGATTTGAGGGCCCCGATTTTGGGGTCCTACCCCAAACTCTGGGGCCATGGAGAAACCTCAAGCTACGTTTCCGCAAAAAGCCAGTCTGTCAAGCCTTTGCGGGAGAAGCTTTCCAAGCCTTCACATCTCATTTTTTTGCGCCTCTAAAGTTTGAGCTAAGTAACCAAGGTAACAATAATCAGGGTTTCCTTCAGAGGAAAATAAATGTGTCTGATATGGGGCGGCCATGGGTCGTTGATACGAACCATGATCGGCCCGTGGTAGGAAAATTTTGAATTTTAGGGTTCAAAAAATGTCCATCTCCTTGCATTTGAGCGAATATTTTGAGGTTTTTACTACTGTCTACCTTCTCACCGACATAGATATTAGGACAAGCAATCTACAAATCTACAACCTAACCTCCATGGACCTACCCCCCCCCCCCCCCCCCTACGTTTTTTATGCCATTTTTTAACCTATTTCGAGGACCAACTTTGAGGGAATGTGGGGGGGGGGGGGCGCTCCCCCGTGGTCACGCCACTGTACACGCTATATGTCATATAACATGTGGAGGATAGCGGAAACGTGAACTACAGACTAAATGTTATTAGTGTTGAAAGACTTTGAGCATTTGCTCTCTCTATCTTTAAGATCTTAAACCAATCCTGGGTATGTGATTTATAGTATAGGATTGGGTTTAGATAGTGAAAAAGCTTCACGTCTTTCGGCACAAAAACGTTTGTTCTTAGCATTGGCACCTACTATATTCCAGATAGATTGGTTAATTTGCGACATGCAGGTATGCGTACCGGTATTCGTTGTTGGATGTAGTGACTTGAAGTTAGATATTGGCAACTCTAGGCTATATCGCAACTTGCAACCTGTCTTCAGTACATTGAAATGTATATGAGCCTATGAGGGTTAGTTGACAACTTCCGAATTCGCTATCTTGTCTGACATCAGTCGTTGTCATTAGCAATATGCATACCATTACCCGTTGGGATTAGGAAACTACTTGTACAACTACCATGTTCTCGACATTTTGGTCTATATCTGACATATTGTGTATTACCCAAATTGCCCAATGTGTCAGATATAGGCCCAAATGTCGAGAACATGGTAATATATAAGCGGTTTCGTAATTTCAGACATTGCCATTTCACAGATCAAAGGTTAAAGAGGATATTTCTGTAAAACGCTAATTCGTTTCATCGAGGATCGTTTTTTTTGTCCTGGATGCAAGTTATCAAGCTAGAGAAGATAGCTGTATGAAACGCGTTTTAGAAAGTGTCCCGCTAAACATTTAACCTCTAAAGCGGCAGTGTCTGACTTTATAAAACTGGTTATTGTAATCGATAACCCCAGTGCTAAACCTAGACATACATCTATGTATTAAAGTCTGCGAACCGGTCTAATACCAAACCACCATTTGCGGACCGGTCCAAAGCGGTCCAATGAGGGCGGCCGCGCTATTGCCCTAGCCCGCGGCCGTACTGGGTTTTGGCAGTGACTCAGTAGGTAGAGGTGCAGGCAACAAGCCTCCATAACACTAGGGGACGCGGTGGCTCATTAGGTAGAGGTGCAGGCAGCAAGCCTCCATAACACCAGGGGACGCAGTGACTCAGTAGGTAGAGGTGCAGGCAGCAAGCCGAGAGGTCCATAACACTAGGGGACGCGGCGGCTCAGTAGGTAGAGGTGCAGGCAGCAAGCCACGAGGACCATAACACTAGGGGACGCGGTGGCTCAGTAGGTAGAGGTGCAGGCAGCAAGCCGAGAGGTCCATAACACTAGGGGACGCAGTGATTCAGTAGGTAGAGGTGCAGGCAACAAGCCTCCATAACACTAGGCGACGCGGTGGCTCAGTAGGTAGAGGTGCAGGCAGCAAGCCTCCATAACACTAGGGGACGCAGTGGCTCAGTAGGTAGAGGTGCAGGCAACAAGCCGAGAGGTCCATAACACTCGTCGCCTGATTGCTAGAATGTCCTATGTCCCCCACGGGACAACATATCGTCGCCTGAGCGCTAGAATGTCCTATGTCCCCTATGGGACTACATATCGTCGCCTGAGTGCTAGAATGTCCTATGCCCCCTATGGGACTACATATCATCGCCTGAATGCTAGAATGTCCTATGTCCCCTATGGGACTACATATCGTCGCCTGAGTGCTAGAATGTCCTATGTCCCCTATGGGACTACATATCGTCGCCTGAGTGCTAGAATGTCCTATGCCCCCTATGGGACTACATATCATCGCCTGAATGCTAGAATGTCCTATGTCCCCTATGGGACTACATATCGTCGCCTGAGTGCTAGAATGTCCTATGTCCCCTATGGGACTACATATCGTCGCCTGAGTGTTAGAAAGTCCTATGTCCCCTATGGGACTACATATCTTCGCCTGAGTGCTAGAATGTCCTATGTCCCCTATGGGACTACATATCGTCGCCTGAGTGCTGGAATGTCCTATGTCCCCTATGGGACTACATATCGTCGCCTGAGTGTTAGAATGTCCTGTGTTCCCTATTGGATTACATATCGTCGTCTGAGTGTTAGAATATCCTATGTCCCCTATGGACTACATATCGTCGCCTGAGTGTTAGAATGTCCTATGTTCCCTATTGGACTGCATATCATCGCCAGAGTGCTAGAATGTCCTATGTCCCCTATGGGACTACATATCGTCGCCTGAGTGCTAGAATGTCCTATGCCCCCTATGGGACTACATATCATCGCCTGAATGCTAGAATGTCCTATGTCCCCTATGGGACTACATATCGTCGCCTGAGTGCTAGAATGTCCTATGTCCCCTATGGGACTACATATCGTCGCCTGAGTGCTAGAATGTCCTATGCCCCCTATGGGACTACATATCATCGCCTGAATGCTAGAATGTCCTATGTCCCCTATGGGACTACATATCGTCGCCTGAGTGCTAGAATGTCCTATGTCCCCTATGGGACTACATATCGTCGCCTGAGTGTTAGAAAGTCCTATGTCCCCTATGGGACTACATATCTTCGCCTGAGTGCTAGAATGTCCTATGTCCCCTATGGGACTACATATCGTCGCCTGAGTGCTGGAATGTCCTATGTCCCCTATGGGACTACATATCGTCGCCTGAGTGTTAGAATGTCCTGTGTTCCCTATTGGATTACATATCGTCGTCTGAGTGTTAGAATATCCTATGTCCCCTATGGACTACATATCGTCGCCTGAGTGTTAGAATGTCCTATGTTCCCTATTGGACTGCATATCATCGCCAGAGTGTTAGAATGTCCTATGTTCCCTATGGGACTACATATCGTCGCCTGAGTGTTAAAATGTCCGATGTCCCATATGGGACTACATATCGTCGTCTGAGTGCTAGAATGCCATGTCCTATGTCCCCTATGGGACTACATATCGTCGCCTGAGCGCTAGAATGTTCTATGTCCCTATGGGACTACATATCGTCACCTGAGTGTTAGAATGTCCTATGTTCCCTATGGGACTACATATCACCGCCTGAGTGTTAGAATGTCCTATGTTCCCTATGGGACTACATATCGTCGCCTGAGTGTTAGAATGTCCTATGTTCCCTATGGGACTACATATCACCACCTGAGTGTTAGAATGTCCTATGTTCCCTATGGGACTACATATCACCGCCTGAGTGTTAGAATGTCTTATGTCCCCTATGGGACTACATTATTGTCGCCTGAGTGCTAGAATGTCCTATGTCCCCTATGGGACTACATATCGTCGCCTGAGTGCTAGAGTGTCCTATGTCCCCTATGGGACTACATATCTTCTCCTGAGTGCTAGAATGTCCTATGTCCCCTATGGGACTACATATCGTCGCCTGAGCGCTAGAATGCCCTATGTTCCCTATGGGACTACATATCGTCGCCTGAATGTTAGAATGTCCTATGCCCCCTATGGGACTACATATCGTCGCCTGAGCACTAGAATTATTATATATTATTTCCCCTATGGGACATAGGACATTCTAGCACTCGGGCGACGACTTTTTGAGACCTCCGTAAAGTACCTTGCCCTTTCTTGTATGTGGATCATATACTGGTTGTGTCAGCCCGGCCAAGGACACACATTAACAGATTATTAAAATGCACTTAGCTTAGTTCCTATCCTGTGCGTTCCGTGAATATTCGAATTCGACCACACCCAACCATCTTACCACCATCACGAAGTAACTCACTACGTGGCCTCTGTCAGAAACACCCCGGTGATGATGATTCAATGGTCTCATGCGCCGATGGTGCGCCGGGACGATGTGGGACAAGTCCCTTTCATCTCTTTTTGCTGTTCAGCGGCGCTTGAGTCGTTTGCTTTTCTTCTTGGGTGGAGGTGGCTGTGATGGTGAGACTGTAGTGGTTGTTAGGCCGTTGACGATGCTGATGAACTTCTGGGCGCGGGTTTTATAGGATCCCCACCCCCTTGCATGTCCCGAGACTAATTACTTACAGAGACATAGCTAAGGGGGGGGGGGGGGGGGGTCCCCCACTCCAAACCTTTGTCCAAAAATCCAGATAGATGGAAATTTTTGAGGCAAAAATCCCTGTTGGAAATTCGAAGTATTGTTGTGAAAGGGTTTTGTCCCAATGTGGTATTACATTTCCGTGAAAATTCCAACTCTCGACTCCCACACACAGTATTCTGATCGAACAATGTAAGATTTTTCGACTACTCAGCTGCTTCGAGGTTAATTCCACAACCGTGGTCGTGTTGCGCGTTTTGATCTCTTCTGTGTCTGACCTTAAGCATTCATGTTGTAACATGCATTTAGCTACCCGTTTCTTGCATTATATCAGAAATTGTAGAAATATAAACACGTTGGTCAGTTTGGTACCCACATCAGTCATAAGCTGTTGATTTATGAGGCCAGGAAACAGGGCACATAATGAGACCGACATGCAATGCACCCACAGACTGCAGTTTGTATTAGGATTCAAAATGTGCTGCTGTGAGTCTCGTGTCCTGGAATTTGTAAAGTTACTACCAAAATTGTGATGAGTTTTCTTTAGCCTTAAAGACAGATATAGCCAGACGGAAAATTTTGATTTGTATTTGGTATTGTTGAATTAATATCTCACACATATTGTGACATGTAGGCTGAGTTAGTTACAGTTAAAACTAGAAGTCCTGTCATGAAATGCGCACAAATAGCACGTCGATCTGCGCGTTAATCTTCGCGTTATAACAATAGTAATGCTATCCAATTCTGTACATATGGCCTGTGCACAAGCAATGTTTCAGCCAATGGACCTCCGGATAACCCGGAGGTCCATTGGCAGAAACATTACCTGTGTTTGCTATGAGTAACCAGGAGAACCTGCCATGCTTTGGAGATGCCATTCGATATGACAATTGCGCGCAATTCTTACGCGCAATTAAGCCTAGATAAGTGCACAGGTCGTGACAGGACTTCTACTTTTAACTGTATCTAAGTCCTTACTCATACTTTGTAAGCATATAATGACCGGTTGGTTGTTAGCCATTGGGTTCATTTCAGGATCAGTGTGCTAACGGCTCAGCATGGCATCATATTTGAGATGATTAATAAATAAATTATTCATTGAATACTCATTTTTGAGCATTTTCCATACATGTACATTCATGTAATTAATATAATGCTTAATAAAGGCAGATATGTCCTACTTACAGATTACAGTACCACAAGAAATTGTCATTTTGAGTTGTCTTAACATCTCAAATTATGTATATACAGTTAAAACTAGAAGTCCTGTCACGAATAGTGCGCTTATCTAGGCTTAATTGCGCGTAGGAATTGAGCGCAATTGCCATATCGAATGGCACCCAAAGCACGACAGGTTCTCCTGGTTACTCATAGCAAACACATTCAATGTTTCTGCCAATGGACCTCCGGGTTACCCGGAGGTCCATTGGCTGAAACATTGCCTGTGCACAGGCCATATGTACAGAACATGATAGCTTTAATTGGGCCATAACGCGCAAATTAACGCGCATATCAACGTGCTATTTGTGCGCATTTCATGACAGGACTTCTAGTTTTAACTGTAGATATTTAGCTTTAGTCATTTAAACTGCTTGGAAATATCCTCAGAATGCCCTAAAACCCACCGGCACAGTCACTCGGAGTCAACATTCTGAAAAACCTCCCCTCCCTGGGGTGGAAATACCCCTTTAAGTATCTCTCCCTAATTGGAGTTTTCATAGATCACCGGTGGTACAGTTAAAACTAGAAGTCCTGTCATGAAATGCGCACAAATAGCACGTTGATATGCGTGTTATTGTACGCGTTATGGCCCAAGTAAAGCAATCAAATTCTGTATATATGGCCTGTGCACAAGCAATGTTTCAGCCAATGGACCTCCGGGTAACCCGGGGGTCCATTGGCAGAAACATTGCGTGTGTTTGCTATGAGTAACCATGAGAACCTGCCGTGCTTTGGATGCCATTCGATATGGCAGTTGCGCGCAATTCCAACGCGCAATTAAGCCTAGATAAGCGCACTGTTCATGACAGGACTCCTAGTTTTAACTGTACCCGGTGCTTCTAAAAATTAAATGTTTGATGATTATTCCCATAATTAGTGTTTGGAATCTAATATCCCTGCCTCCGTGGAAATATTGCCTGCCCGTGGAAAGTGACCAGTCCATGGCGACCGTACGGTACTGTGTGTAGTAGTACATGTAGTAAATATACAGAATTAAATGAAAGAGATTTGATTACCCCGTTCAATGATACAGATTCCGAAGCATGGGTGAGGCAGAGATGATATATACCATTCAAAAAAGTAGGGGATATTTGATAAAAGTGAGATATATGAAGAAATATATTTATATTTTCATCACAAAGACAGTTGAGGCATTGCACTGTGAAATCTGGTGAATAATTTCAGCGATAACTGGGTGTTTGACAAACACATATTACACGAACTGAGCTGTAGAAGACATGGACAGTCAGTCAGAGACTTTAACATATCCAGTCCAAGACCTCAGTACCTTGTAAATCCTCCTCGGTTTGCGAGCCAAGCGTGGATCCGACGTGACATACTCCTCATCAAACGACCAATATAAGTTTGACTGATTTTATTCCATTCTTCCTGCAATGCAGCGGCGAGTTCCTGGACATTGGTAGGGGGCTGTTGGCGTTGTTGCAGGCGCCAAGCATACACAAGACGCACTCGACTGGTGAAAGGACTGAAATTAATGCTGGCCAAGGCAGCGTAGTGATGTTCTGCTCCTGGAGGAGCAATGTAGCGACACGGACCCTCTGTGCTCTTGCATTGACATCTTGAAAAATGAATCGACGGCCGTGACGTCGCGCAAATGGCACCACATGAACTGCTAAGATGATGTCGCGGTTGTAGCGCCCTGTGACACGCCCGTGAGTGACACGTAATGCTGTTGGGCTTGGTTATGCCTCCCCACACCATAACCGATCCACCACCAGAACGATCGTGCTGCCTAACGGTTACGTCATGGTATAGTTCGTTCCGCCGCCGCCGCCGCCGCCGCCGCCGCCGCCGCTTCGCTCTGGTTCGTCTGTCGTGGAAGTCGAGAGTGAACCTCGATTCATCGGAAAACATGACGTTGCTCCACCGACGATTGTCCCAGCGCTGTCGTGCTCCACACCAATTACGCCTTGTTGCGAAGTGTCGTCCAGTCAAACGTGAAATTATTCGAGGTTGTCGAGCGAACAAATTTCAGCTGTGTACGCGATTGCGTGTAGTCTGACCACTGACTCGCACATCTGACGCTCGGTGCAGCTTCTGTTGTCGGGTTACGTAATGCGTTGTTCGCATGAAATGATCATGGTTAACAGTTGTCGCCCTTGAACGACCCGACCAACGTCTGCCTTCAACATTGCCTGCCTGACGGTAGCGGGACCACAACCTGTTAATCGGAGATTGAGTAACAGTGAGAATTTGAGCCACTGTAATCTGCCTGTTGCCAGCTTCCAACATACCAACGGTACGTAAACGTTCGTCAGGGTGTCAATCTCCGCATACCTCAAAAGTTACGTTTCGACCAGAAACGATTGATGGATGAGTTTATACCAAGAATAGAACGAGGAGACCTCCGATAAAGCTCATCCAGTGCAAATGAATATTTCAACTCGCACCCCACAGACATTAACGCGGCGCTCGCGCGAAGTACCTGCAGGAAGTTTACGTGGGCCGTTGACATTTCATGATCCACAATAAACCTGGTAACATACTGACTCGCGTTCAAAGGGTTAATACAGTTGTTGTTTTTAGTTAATATATAATAATTACATTGTTAATGTAGTTATACGTTTTGGGTCCAAATACTCAATTCCCATTGGTCAGCTGGATGAAAACGTCATGACCAAATGTAATTCATTTTCCAATGAATATATTTGGTCGAACTTTGATCCGCATTTACGGTAGGGCACAGTTGACAGAATGTAATTCGGGCGGTGTTTGGGCGGGTTTATAACTTTTAGCGCCTCTCCCAGTGATCAGTGATTTTAGTTTACTGATAAGTTAAATAAATTGTTTTGAACATTCCAAGTTTCGTTGCGAAAGACGGTAATTTGACAAATTTGGGTCAATGCTGAAAATCGGCGCTCAACTCAGAGTTGTGCGCTTTGTATTTTGTGTGAGGGTGGTTTTTCGCCTCGTTCTTTCGTACCTGTTTTATTTCGTCTTTCTGTTTTGTTGTTTGGTAAAAAGTAGTTTAAAAGTTACGGAAAGTAATTATAAGAATTGAATGCAATTTTTATAATCTTTATTGGAGTATGAACGTGTGGGAATGGGTACAAATTATGTATGCATCCTTCGGGATTCATGCATAATGTGTACCCATTCTCACACGTTCATACTCCAATAAAGATTATAAAAATTGCGTTCAATTCTTAAATGTTTGTATGTACGCTATTCACACTCGTATGGGGGCGCGGTGGCTCAGTTGGAAGAGGTGCCGGCTGCAAGCCGAGAGCTCCTCGGTTCGAATCCCACCTGCGGCACCCGCGTTGTGTCCTTGGGCAAGACACTTCACCCCGATTGCCTACATGGGGGCATGATGACGCTGTGTGCTTTTGATATCTTCTGCGTTGGGTAAAGGGTTAATTGTAATTGTGTTGCAACTAACTGATCGGACCAGAGGAGGCGCGGTGGCTCAGTTGGTAGAGGTGCAGGCTGCAAGCCGAGAGGTCCTTGGTTCGAATCCCACCTGCGGCAACCGCGTTGTGTCCTTGGGCAAGACACTTCACCCCGATTGCCTACATAGGGGCATGATGACGCTGTGTGCTGAGGCGTACTGCACGTCGATGGTGCGCATGTCTTCAACCAATCTAACCCTACCTGTGCTGCGGTGCAGAGTTCAGAGTTACGATGTTGGAGAGCTGACAGCTGCTCGTCGTTGCTCGGTGGTTCTCTCCGGGTACTCCGGCTTCCTCCACCCGTAAAACTGCCACGGTCACGATTAGCCATTGTGCATAAGTATGTGACCTTAAACACCAATAAATAAATAAATAAATAAATTCACACTCGTATGCATTATATATTTTTGTACAAAAAAAAAGCCTTTACTGTGGGTTTTTAGATGATATTTTCTTTTTGTATAATAATATAATGACAATTAATACAAAAAAACCATAAAAAATCAACTGCGTTCTTTCCAAACCCCAGAAAGCTCCACCGTCCATCTCAATAAAACCCCGTTCATCATCACGCAAAATTGTAGATTGGACAGACAATATATGTTTCTCTGAGATTTTCCAGTAATAAATCAACATCTTTCTCGTATACGGAGTCTGTGAAATTGCACGAAGGATTTGCAAAATAACGCAAACATTTCCCGTTCAAAAAATGGTTACTATTCGCATTTGACCGTAATGGGCTTCCGTACGCAGCCATATCCCACAAGCTTTTTTGTTTTTACGTAATGGACTATATTTTATTTTGAAGTCTTTGCGTTTTATACTGTCCTCAATGTAATTTGTTTTTACATATCAACAAGTGCAATTCTCGGAAGGGTAATCTACGAAACAGCGCAACCTCTTTGTGTAAGCGTTATTTTTCACACTTCTTCCGAGATGACAAACCTCCTTCTCAATGTCACTCGAATTAATTAATTAATTAATCAATCAATTAATTAATTAATTTATTTATTTATTTATTTATTAATCAATAAAATAATTAATTAATTAATTAATTTATTGATGTTTAAGGTCACATACTTATGCACAATGGCTAATCGTGATCGTGACAGATTTACGGGTGGAGAAAGCCGGAGTACCCGGAAAGAACAACCGAGCATCGACGAGCAGCTGTCAGCTCCCCAACATTCTCTGTTCAAGCTCCGCTCAAGCGGGGTTACAACGGTTGAAGACATGTGTACCATCGACGTGCAGAACGCCTTAGTACAAGTCGTCATCGCACCCCCATGTAGGCTACCGGGATAAAGTGCTTGCCCAAGGACACAACGCGGGTCGTCCCAGACGAGGATCAAACTCGGGACTTTGTCACTGGAAATGTTGTCGTTGTCCGTGTGAACGGCTTCTGAACATGGATTGAACATGTACATTATATAGCGCGCTGTTTGAATATCGACATCGTTCTCAACAGCAATGATATTCTTCTTCCCGGCTCCCTTGGGTTTATGTGCCCCGTGGGGTGATGGCTCGCACCGTCTAGAAGTGTGCTTATATATTTTAGGATCTGCACCAGCATGGATGTCCTTATCTTCAAATTGTTCAGTGTTTAGCGAGCAATGGTAAATTTGCTTGGATCTCACCAGACAAATTTTTCGGAAAAACTCTCGCGGTCAGTCATTTGTTTCTAAACACCCCCGATAGTAATTCTACACAATAGTTTTGAGGGAAGCCCGTTTTTTTTCTAATAGTTTAACCCTTTGAAGAGTAATGGTATCTTCCATGTCAGTTCAATGGAAGCAATTGGAAGAGTCCATATTTATTATTTGGGGACAGACCAATTAATAACTTCAACATGCAGCCTTGGGCTGCACGTTGAACATATTGATTGGTCTACCCTACACTTTAACTCAGCAGCTAAGCTACTAAATGAATGTATGACATATCTTGTTTCTGTCCAAGAAAAATGCCGCTCGTGTTTAAAGTGTTAAAAAGCGTAAAACGTTCTATATAGTTCTATTTCACAAAGTTTTAAATCTTCATTGCCAGATGAAATGCAATGGAATATGTGGACGCCATAAGTTTGGTTTTTGCGCATACACACGACGCACTTGTTCTGTTTGAATGTATCTGTAAATCGAAACCATCGCCTGTATTCCGCCCTCTACACATTTAGATTGTAAACCCTGCGGCCTCGTCCTATTTGATCGAGAAAATAGTCTCTGGAACAGTATCGGTCTTGTCCGTTTATGTTGGACGAGACTAAAACTAATACCTCTATGTATCTGACCTGTATCTGATCTTATTGCACCGCCATTCGTACCTCTAGCATAGCTTTCGTCCGAGGCTCACCGATATCGACCATCTGATACAGATGTGTTTATGTATTAATGGTCGCCTGTGGGAAAACATTTATTACTGTGATACCTAAAACAACCAGGAAATGGAACTGGAATATTTTCTTTGAAACCAGTGTGTTTGGAGGAGGTTCTAGGAGAAATCTGGGGTTTGGGGAGAACAATACTAAACACCATTTTTATCCTTCTTGGGAATGCTTACCACATACAAGAAATTGAATATTGTCTCTAAAAGCACCGCGCAAGAGCAATTTGGAGGGGTTTCTCTGCGATTCTCGGGTATTCTAGTATTTAGGAGAACCGCACACATTTTCACAATACTTAGAGTGGCCTTTGACTTTTAACTGTTTGAGTCCTATAGTTAAAACTAGAAGTCCTGTCATGAAATGCGCACAAATAGCACGTTGATATGGGCGTTAACGTGCGCGTTATGGTCCAAGTAAAGCTATCAACTTATGTACATATGGCCTGTGCACAAGCAATGTTTCAGCCAATGGACCTCCGGGTAACCCGGAGGTCCATTGGCAGAAACATTGCATGTGTTTGCTATGAGTAACCAGAAGAACCTGCCGTGCTTGGATGCCATTCGATATGGCAATTGCGCGCTATTCCAACGCGCAATTAAGCCTAGATAAGCGCACTATTCGTGACAGGACTTCTAGTTTTAACTGTAGAAGCCACTATCAGGGCTTTTAAAAAATATGAGGGTGCTAGAGCAAAAGCTAACATTTTCCTTGCTCATGTTTCATATTCAGGCAACCTCAAATAATATTTTGTTTATATATTTGTTTTATGACCAATTATTGGAGAGGACCCGATGGCCCTCTCAAATAATTTGTAATAAAACAAATTCTGAATAACAAATTCAGACCACCAAAAATAATTTAGCCCTCAACCAGTTAATGCTTTCTATACTTCGTAGATTTTGGAATATGATAAACAAGTTTTGCTCACCTAATCAGAACTTATGAGTAATTATTTATTGACTGAGAATATTTTACTCGGGAGTTTGGTGGCTCAGTGGTTATGGCAATGAACTTCAAACCGAAAGGTCTACGGTTCGATCTTTCCAGGGTTAACAGCATTGTGTCATTGGGCAACGGCGTCTTCTGCAATTCTTGTTCATAAAATGTTCCAATGTTTTCTCTGCTGTCATCTTCGTCACCCTCTAACGCCTCTACAGTTAAAACTAGAAGTCCTGTCATAAAATGCGCACAAACAGCAAGTCGATCTGCGCGTTAATATACGCGTTAGGATCATAGTAAGGCTATCAAATTCTGTACATATGGCCTGTGCACAAGCAATATTTCAGCCAATGGACCTCCGGGTAACCCGGAGGTCCATTAGCAGAAACATTGCCTGTGTTTGCTATGAGTAACCAGGAGAACCAGTCGTGTTTTGGATGCCATTCGATATGGCAATTGCGCGCAATTCCTACACACAATTAAGCCTTGATAAGCGCACATTTCATGACAGGACTTCTAGTTTTAACTGTATTTTGCAAGTCACTGGATCCATGTAAAATATTCCAACGATCTGAAAGATTTCCTTGGTCCATCGAGGAATTTAACCTTTCGTGAAGAGAGACTTATAAGAAGTGATTCTAACACGATCGTCAACTGCAAATGTCGGCGGTTTGGACTCCTTCTTGGTCTTGGTCCTTTCGGGATAGAGATTCGTTAACTGGTAGAGTGCTGGAAGCCCATATTTGGGCTTTATTCTGAAGTGCAGGTAGCACAGCTTGAAGGCTCATATTCAGTGCATGTGCTTTGTATTATCTTTGAAGTGATATTGTTTAATCTGTAAGGGTTTGTCTTGTTACAATTTATGGGAGAGTGCCCATAGGCACTCCCCCATAAATTGTAACAAGGCAAAGACATGTGAACAAGATTTGATGGTCAAAAATAATTTAGCACTCTACCAGTTAAGGTGCATTTGTCATTTCGAGGATTGCTAGCTTCTGCGGGCGTCATCTTGATCGATCTGTGTCGTGTGCTGTTGTATTCTTCGACCAGTTCTTCTAAAACGTTGAAATATTTCTTGGTCGTATTGATCGTGAAATACTTGTACATTTTTTCCTTCATTGTTCTTTTCCAAATTCGATCACGTTAGCTTTCCCTTCGTTTTCGACGGAATAGAGGTCGACCAACGGACGAACGTGATGTTGTAGAATTCCTTCCCCTTGTCCACCCACAATTTATCCGGTTTTCGAGAAGACAATGCGAATATGCTCTTCAGAGCCTCAGCCACGCAAGCTCCCGATTTATAATAATGTTTTCTGGACAATTTTTATGACCCCATCTGAATCGACGTGTGGTACCGATCACTTTACCGACCAATGAACGTTCGAGTCTCTCTCTCTCCTAGTGGGATTCGGTATATTTTCCAACATCGTCAACATGTCTTTATCGCAGATTCGATTACGAGTCTTGATGTAGGGATGTTTAGCATAGCACAGATCGTGAGCGTAAGCGGCCGAATCTACCCTATTGATAGGTTTGCTCCAAGATTTAGGTGTCAGATCTCGATTCAAACTCTTATTTAATTTCGTGCAGGGTCCCATGAATTGATGTCCTGGCAGATGCATGTCAATGGGTAGATTATGAATCAATTTATTCGTTAGACCAGCACCGTGTTTGACGAATTGCGTCTTGGTTGAACCGCACATCACACTTTACACGTTCCGCAAAGCATTGGACTTTTATTTTTTGTCATTACTTTTTTAACGTTAACCCTTTACCCAACGTATCGGCCAAAACCGGCCAGCGCTATTCACAAAAATCGCCAGATAATTTTCATTATTTTTTCATTTTTTGTCTCAAAAACATAGGTTATGACCCCTCGTTGGAACGAGCTCGTTGAGCTCGTTCCAATGAGGGGTCATAACCTATGTTTTTGAGACAAAAAATGAAATAAATTAGTTGTTCAAGAATTTTTTTTGCAAGTGTCGTCTGCTTTTCATGTTAGGCAAAGGGTTAACCGTTGCGGAAACTCTCTTGCATTTGACGCAATACATCGGTTTTTGTTTTTTGTTTCTCATATATATTTTAATTTTTTTTTTCATATTTTTTTTTAATTTATATATAATTTTTTTTCTTTTATATATACATTTTTTTCAATCAGTTGCTTCTGGAATCTTTTTGGGATCCAACAATTTACTAAACGATTGTCTCGTTTCTTCCCTACCTTTTTCCACGAAAGAATCCTTCATTTCTTCCTTGATGATCTGATGACTCTTGACTCTTATATTCGCTTTCATGACTTCGTATTTTTGTTTTTCGTTCAATATGTCGAAAAATTCACCACCTGAAATCTTACCGTGTTTCAACTGTAGAGAGATCTTATCCGACATGGTGTCGATCTTTGCATCGGGTAAAATGCTGATGTTTTCGTGCTTCTTGGCCTTCACAGAAAATTTCTTTGCGATTAAATTTCCGATCGTAATGACGAATCTGGCAGTCAAAGACAATCCTTCTACGGCCAACATGACTGGAAGAGCAATGACGGCGGTCGACAATAGACTGATTCCGGCAACGTTCATAGAGGTCGCGATGAGTGTCAAATCCACACTATTCACAAATTTCTCTAATCTCGAATATATTTCTTATTGAGCAAACGATGAGAATCTCTCTCGCGCATCAGATACAATTGAATTCTATTGATTTGTTCAATTCGATACCACTGATCCATGTCGTCACTACTTTCTGGTGGTAGAAGAGGTGCCGTGGACTCGACTTCTCTAACGATGGATAGAGGTTTATACTTCAAAGTTCCATTTTCATTTTATCTTATTTATTTATTTATATCTATTATTATTTTTTATGTATTTTTTTATTTTCACCCCTTATTATTTAACGATAACATTTTTAGTGGTTTCTCCCCTTCTATAATCACGTCATAATCTTGGTAAGACACATTTTTGTCGTTCGAACACTTCATCGTTCTGATATTTTCGAAATAGCTTCGATTTAGGGATATGAATACACCAATATTAAAGAAAACAATGTTACGCACCCGTTTAAACACTCGTCGAGTATGAATTGTTTCTAATACACACTCGTGTCAATGTTTAGAAAAACCTAAAAGTTTTTCGTAAAAGCGTTGTTTTGTTAACAAAAATGTTTTTGTTAACAAAAATGTTTTTGTTAACACGTCTTTTAAAAAACGTTTTTTTTTCTCTCCTTTTGCTTCATCTTTTTTTAATTATTTTTTTTTTATAATAACATACCCAAAAGGGGTATATTCTGACCGATCAACAAACCATCGGTTCTACATTCTATCCGATCTTCAGATAGAGACCGTCTCTGTGAAAAGCATCACTGCCACTGCCTTTTCTCGTGGGTCCTAGATACAATCCTTTACCTTCGACGTCTATGCGACACACGGCTCCTCCCTTCTTCAAAAACAGTCCATTTCCACTCTTCGTCAAAAACAATCCTCTACACATTAATTTGTCGACTCTTGAACTAGCGAGTTTCCACGCCCAAAGCTGGTAATACCGTCTTCGTGAGAATGGCTAATGCTTTGGCGGCGAGTCCTGCCAATAGCGGTAAGAATATATATATATTATTAATTAGGAATATTATAAGTTTTTTTTATCATTATGGATGTTATACGTCTGTTTTTTTATTTTTTTTTTTATTTCTTATATAATATATACAGAAAATGAAAAAACAAAAAAAAAATTATTTTTTTTTTTTTTTAAGATATTATTCATTTTTTTTTTTTACTTAATATTTTTGTTTCTCTCATATCTCTCTGATGTGAAATCGTATTGTCACTCTCTCTCCACGAAGATCTAACAGGTTGCCATTCTGATCCGTCAACGTGGTTTCGATGCTATACAACGTATCCAGGATCACGGTTAGATAGATGAGATTTTGAGTTCACTCCATTAGCTTGTAACCCAGTGAAACGTCGAGAAAGAACGAGTAGATCGTAGGCTGAGTGCTACCATCAATGTAACTTCCCCAATCGCATTGACATTCACTAAAATGCTTTTAACCACGAATATGTCGACCGTATTTTCGGACACAGTGTGACCTCCATATATCTTTTGATCAAATCCCAACATCTTGCCGATCGAATCTTCCACACTAAAATCCTATCGAAAATTATCTCCCAAGTCTAATATCGTCTGTAGAGTACTCGTATTGAGAGCGAGTCATCATCTTGATTCCGTGACTGTCAGGCTTCAGTCTCGTCTGGATGTGATGGTTCAGATCATGTACAGTTAAAACTAGAAGTCGTGTCACGAATAGTGCGCTTATGTAGGCTTAATTGCGCGTTGGAATTGGCATATCGAATGGCATCCAAAGCACGGCAGGTTCTCCTGGTTACTCATAGCAAACACGTGCAATGTTTCTGCCAATGGACCTCCGGGTTCAAACAAACATTGCTTGTGCTCAGGCCATATGTACAGAATTTGCTAGCTTTACTTGGGCCATAACGCGTACATTAACGCGCATATCAACGTGCTATTTGTGCGCATTTCATGACAGGGAATATGAATCTCGAACCAATCCACTCTGTTGGAATAGTTGAACGCGTTATTCTTTTCGGTGATGTTGGGAAACGACTAGTAGATTTCGAGATTAACCAACGCCATCTCGTATCTCCTTTCCTTCTGCAATTCGATGGAAGGTTCGAATTTAGATGTGAATTGAGTCGTGCCGTGACTCACTTTGATTTTAAAGGATTGTTTTGCAGCCGTATTCTTTACTATCTGTTCTAATAGGTGATGTTCTGACATTTTTTATTATTATTTGTTATTTATATGTTTTTTTTTTATATTTTTTCGATATTTTTTTGTATTTTCGTCTTTATTATTATCGTCGGAAATATAAAAAAAATCGTCGAATCCGCTTCGAAATTTTCCATTGTCAAATTCGCTAGTCAAATCGATCAACACGAAATTGTGAAGTCCTTTGTCCCACACTTTCTTACAGAATCTCCCGAATTCTTCCCTGCTCATATCGTTGGCTACGTGATCTCCATAGATGTGATTGAGATTCTTGAGATCCTGACAAAAGAGACACAGAAAGTTAGCATTCTCCCTTATCGTTTGCCTGGGCAAGCGAAAATAAATCCGAGACAGATAGAAACAATCCACGTTGCTGTGCCGTCCTCGAACGTAATACGATTCGCATCGATTCTGTCTCTCCAACAGCAGATCATCGAAGATCATGAGATTCTGATTCTCCGACTTCAACTGTATGGGATAGGGAAGGTTGTCGGCATTCTCATAAAACAGACATTCCACGTTTGAACACTCAGCGTTTCTCCTAGTCAATTCTTTCACCGCCCCTTCCAATATATTCGAAGTTTCATGTCCTTCGAATTCATCTCGATTATTGAAGATTCTCAACATGACGTCCTTGGGTAATTTACATATCATGAACTCTTGCAGCAATCTGTATTCCGGTTGAAAGAGACTGTTGCCGAAAACCAATAATCTGTCATAATCCAACCAGCCAGATCACAACAATAGATTCATCAAGAGATTGGTCTTTCCGCAATTCGATTTTCTCACTATCAGACCTCTTATGCTCTTGGGAAAGAACCCGTCGTTCGATCTCTGGGTCATCACGTCATTCCAAGACATGTCTTTGATATCCATTTTTTCCACTTTGTTTTTTTTTACTATGTTTTGAATTATGGTTTTTTCTATTTTTTTTATTTTTATTTTCTATTTTTATATAGATATAAAAATGTTTTTTTTTATTTATAAATCACTTTCAATCCGATCCTTTCGTCATTTTAGCTCAGTCTTGGTAGGACATCCTCATAGAAGTCTCTCCAACTTTTCGGTTCGATTCTCGACCGTTTGGCAGGTGGTGGTGGAGTTATCAATTTATTAGTCAACGCGTCGGCACCTCTCTTGCCAGCTTCCGAAGCTATTCTACTGCTCGCTCTGATCGCTGCTTTCTAACACGCATCGATCGCCATCTTCTTTCCGATTTTGAGTGCACTTGATGCGATCCGTTTCGCGGCATCGCCGGTGAATTTACGAGTTAAAATCGCATCATCGAATTGATGATGCCCGATCCACCGTAGACGTAAGATCTAGCGTATCCCCTGTTATTTATCACTAACATTTTTTTTTTAGAATTCCGTTTGTTTTTAATTATTTTTTTGGAATATATATATATATTTTTTTATTTACTTGATATATTTTTTTTTCTATTTCTCTTACTATTTTGTTATTTCAAACGATTCATCAACTTTTGATAATCATTCTTAGTCAAGACCTTCTGCCTCAACAATTCGTCGCACACGCTCGCTATCTCGTTATCCACTCCGGTGTTACCAGCCTCTCTGCTGGCCATCAACAATCTCAATCTCTCCGACAAGGCATGGGGATCGCGCGGAAGAAATATCATGTTGGTCATTCCTTTTCCCGTCACCAATTTCACGAAATTCTCGTTCGCCTTCTATATAGGTTCCAGCACGTGAGACCACTTGTAATATCTCCTATACTCCGGTGTCGTCTAATGGGATCGTTGTTCTTCTTCATGGCGTGAGTCTGAAACAGAATGTCTCCGTAATTTTTGTAATCCTCCTCGGTGTAATCGTCGGTCTCTTGTGAGAGAGCAGAGTACAGAATCCGTCAGTCAATTTGTACTTGTTCGGACCGACGTTCAAAAAGCGACCATCAAAAGATACTTCCGTATCACCCACAAAATATTTATTGTCATCTTCACGAAATCCGCACATCGAATCTTTTTCACTATCATCATCAGATCTGATGCTAACAATGTTCGAAGCGTCATTATCGACGCTACTTGCATCGGTCTCGATTCTCTCTTGGGTGAATCCGGACAAACTTCTCGGCGTAAAACTACCGACACTACTCGGGTCGGTCTCAATTCTCTCCGGAGTGTAGGTTTTGATTCTCTCCGGAGTGTAACTGGACGGAGTTCTCGGCGCAAAACTACCCGGATCATACCCATCATCAGAGAACCTTCTTTTATGGGTCTCAATTCCACGACGATCTCTTTCCTCGCCCGTTCCTGAACGTCGGTGACGGGTCTGAACAACTTGGTCGCCTCTTGTCTTAATCCCCCCTCTCCCAATCGCCTGGCCCTTTCCAGAGCCTGAATATTCTCCTTACTCCGTATTACTTTGCGAACCTGCTCGTCCCTTCGCCTAGAATCTCCGATATATGGAAACATTGTTTTATTTTATTTTTAATTTTTTTTTATTTTATTTTTATTTTATTTTTATTTTATTTTATTTTTTTAATGATAAGAACAGTTATTTTTTTGTATTTTTTTTAATGTTCTTTTATATATATATATATTTTAAAAAACAATTTTTTATCATCCGTCAGAGGGGAGAGAGTTCGAGCGCACCTCACATTTTTAAGACTCGGACGAGCGATCTCTCTACCCTTGCAAAAACACTCTCTACATCATCGCGGGTGAGTGCCGGCGCTTCAAATAAAATTCACCGCTCTATTCGGACTCTGTTTTTCCCGCGGGAATCGACGTTAGATCACTCGTCTTCCATCCGCGACGACTATGTCTTTTTGGATTTTTTGTCAATGGGAATCTCACTTTTAATCTTGTCTCTGTCACAATCTTGCAACATACGTAATATCGAAGTCGAAAAAATTCACATAAAATGCAAGTCCGTAGTACTTCTGTGAAAAGGTAAATGTTTTCCGGAGAAACGTCGTTGTCAAATTTGTCGAGCGCACCTGAAAGTGAATTTTTAAGAGGGTGAATTTTTTCGAGTTTTTAATAAATTCCTTCCAAATTTTAGTCGGGCCCACGTTAACCGTTAGATAAATTGAACGTCGAACCCACGACACCTCATCTGCCGCCACCACTGTAAAAACCAGGAGAAAGTGGCGATGTGAACGCAGACGTGTCGCATTTTACAGGTCCATAGATTTCGATCGAGACGAACGCAATTTGTCCGAAAAACTAAGTTTTCTGGTGAGGTAAGATTCTTGCACAGGATTTGGTGCACTCGTACTCTCCATTACATACTACTTTACAACAATCCAGAACAGGGCAGAAAAGCTAACAAATTGTAACAAAACTGTCCAAACTGATAGGCTTTTCTACTCTACTAAATTATACTCTCATTGAATCGAACTCACCCTAAAGCTCTATTCTTATAAGTCAAAAATGGGACTTCGCCAAGCCCGTTTCGGCACTTTTGGGATGGATTTTGGTGATTTGGGGGGGGGGGGGGGTTGTCGGGTTGTTTTTGGTAATTAGATGTATTCCCATTTAATCGAACGCGTCTTACTGCACTACGTGCTACTATTATATTCCCATAAAATGGGGCTTCGCCAAGTTCATTTCGATAGTTTTTGGTGATTTTGAGGAGTTGTTGGGTTGTTTGTGGGAATTCTGCGAACTGGGAAACTACTCTTGTATAAAAGAACATACCCTCCGCACATACCCCCGTTTTGTCGTAGGCCTCGGGTAACATTGCTACCACGTGCCACCATAGAAACCAAGATGGCGGCCTCCAGTATACAAAATGGACGACGGAAACACGTATCACCCAACAACACTCGATGCGATTCCGCACTAGCACCACATATCACTATGGTAATGACGTCACACCATTGTAACTCACGCGGGTTACCGTGACACCACTACATGGCGCCACTGGGTCACGTGACGCGACGTCACGTCCGAGGTCCTCTATCGAAGTCCCCCAGAAATGGGTTGAAAAGCCCTGACATACTGCTATCACCAACCTAGACAGGAAAGTTTTGTTCGAACTTGATCATCAGTGCTGAAACGAACTCTAGGACCTTGTGAACGTTGATAGACCCCGGACTTACCTTTCCGGCTACGATATTGACAATGATCTCAGGGTGCTGCGACTGATCAATAGGAACTATACACATCTCAGGTTTGGAGCGGAAAGCTTTGCGGTCAACAGCATTGGATACAATCCGCTCTTTGCTATCCTATTTGTGGAAAATGTGGGATCTTTCTGTGTTCTTGTCCTCAGGTGTGTCTGATATGTTATGAGTTAAGGATCCGCAGACATGCAGACTTAGAGGACCTACTTAAAGGCCAAGTTAAGGAGTTCTGATTTGAGAGTAATGCCTACTATACACGATTTATCGTGGCCATATCTCATATATGGCCACGGTATATCGTTCCAAAGACCCAGAATGTGTGTCATTAAACATTAAGCCAAGATACTCTATTTGGCGGAGGGAGTTCAGGCAATACCTCGCGTAATTCGTGTGGCCGGATGCGAAAAGGTATGGCAACATACATCGCACAACATAAAGGTGAAGGGGCCAGTCACCTTCCTGTTCTGCACGAACATACAACATCATTTGGAAAACAAAAGCATACACCCACCTTTTCGTTGTCCGACTTTCATCACTTAAATCTTCAAAAAAAGAGGACAGATCTTAAGGGCATTCGAAGTTGTTTTTCTCGAATAATTCATGGAGAAGTTCTTCTGCCAATAAATGCATTGCCCTCATGTTCAATGGAAATCCTTTCCCGACTAGAAATTTTCCCACCCCTTCAAACACCGACAGCACATCAGCCAAACCTGATTCAGCCATCAGCTTTCCTACGGCACTGATGAAGCTCATAGTCCAATGCATACCTCCTAAATGGGGAATAAAAGATGGAAAGTCGTCCGGGGACGCCCACAATACATGCACGACGATTTGGACGGTGGAGCTGTGTACTTATGAGAACTGCACGTCGATAGTGCACTTTCCTTCAACCAATGCTAACCCTGCTTGTGTGGAGTTGGGGAGTCTGACTGTTGCTCGACGCTGTTCGTTGGTTCTCCGGCTTCATCCACACGTAAAACAGTCAGACAGGATGTGACTCTGGCTCTCGAAACAACCTCAATTAGTAAATTAATATATTTCTCAAAAGGAGCCACTCATCAATTTGCCACACGTTTTTTTGAGAGGTCTCCCCTCTCGTTGTTTCTTTTTAATGTATCTGACGATCTCGTCTTGTTTTCTCCCATCATTTATTGTAAGCGACTGCACACCACAAGCATATGATATTCATACCTTTTGTCTTTGTTCCACCGGGGACGACGAAGCCAGTTTTAATTTCATTCACCATTGAATATGTATTCATACACCATTTCGCCTGCGTAAACTTGTATCATTTTACTCGTGTTCACGTGATCGTGACTGTTATACGCAAATATGCACGTTTTCTCATCGACTGGTGTCGAGGTGGGAACAGGCTTGATTTTAATTGTGCCAGAGAAAAGCGCGTACAGGAGGGGCGGTGGGGTGGATGTGTGGTTGTCCCATCAAGCTTCTTGACCTCCTCTACCCCTGTCTCTCTACCCCTGTCTATTGACGTTTTCAAAGAGCTAAAGGGATTTACGAGGGAGGAGATATGTGTAATTATAATTATACGTGGCGAAATAAATCAAAAATACAATTTCTTATCATAAACATTCCTTCCACAGCAAATATCTGAGTGCTACAATCCAATTCAACATTCCGCTCAAACCGTCGGCCTGGTATAACCCAAAATCACCCGAATCCTCGGAAAAGTTTCGGAACGATATGAAAAAATTCATCAATCGAAGGCTGGTTGTTTGTCATGTGGCAATTTTCAGCGTTCTCATCGGGATGTGCCTCAAAAACAAGCATCCGACTCGATAGGTAGTCAAGGATTATGTTGTGTGTTTCCACAAACGATGTCTTGAGTTGGTTAACCCTTTACCTAATATGAAAAGCAGACGACACTTGTAAACAAAATTCCTGAATAAGTAAGTTTTTTTCATTTTTTGTCTCAAAAACATAGGTCGACGAGCTCGTTCCAAAGAGGGGTCATAACCTATATTTTTGAGACAGAAAAAGAAACAAATAATGAAAATTAATTGGCGGTTTTTCTGAATAGCGCTGGCCCATTTTGGCAGTTACGTTGGGTAAAGGGTTAAATATTATCCCTATTGACAAATGTTCCAACTGGAAAAAATACCATAAACATTCATTTTGTTTGACAACGCTAGAAATATTATAAAGTTATTGTGGTGAATTGACGGTAATATGGTCTGAGGTTTGCGGCTCAGGGCTCATGATCAAACGAGACGCGAAGCGTCGAGGTTTTACATACGCCCCGAGCCGCAAACCTCAGACCATGTTACCGTCATTTCATCACATTAGCATATACGCTCCAATAAGACACTACTCATAGCCCAAAACTCACATAGTGAAACACGAAAGGCTTATTTACTAAACTTATGATCGTTAAAAGTTGCCTTGTACTGAACCACCGCGCCCCAACCATATATAGAATGCAAATAAAAATAACGAAAGCATTGTTTGAAACATTAAGAGACTTTTTGATGTTTAAAAAAAATATCATTTGAAATGGTAAAGTGCAGAAACAAATGGTGGCGGAGGTTGGAAATGCCTAGGAATTTTTGATTTAATAATGGAAGGTTGGGCTTTAGCCTTTACTCAAAATGTGAAACCTGTATCAGATTGAGGACAAAAACGAAAAGGCTTTGATGCTAAAAAAAGGAAACTGGTGTGTTGGTATGACAGCATGCCAGCCACTACGGCTATACTATCTACGTAGTGTAGTGTACACTTTCTTTGTTATTGTTTTATCAATTCTGTTTTGTGTGTGTATTCTGCAAAATAAAGTTACATTCATTCACTTAGTGTTCAAACCTGTAGAAATGCAATACTTCTCTATGTTAGAAAAAAATTACCAACCAAGTTGTAACGACAGGTACATATCGGGTACTCCTACAACTTGTAACGACAGGTACATATCGGGTACACCTACAACTTGTAACGACAGGTACATATCGGGTACACCTACAACTTGTAACGACAGGTACATATCGGGTACACCTACAACTTGTAACGACAGGTACATATCGGGTACACCTACAACTTGTAACGACAGGTACATATCGGGTACATCTACAGCTTGTAACGACAGGTACATATCGGGTACACCTACAACTTGTAACGACAGGTACATATCGGGTACACCTACAACTTGTAACGACAGGTACATATCGGGTACATCTACAACTTGTAACGACAGGTACATATCGGGTACACCTACAACTTGTAACGACAGGTACATATCGGGTACACCTACAACTTGTAACGACAGGTACATATCGGGTACACCAACAACTTGTAACGACAGGTACATATCGGGTACACCTACAACTTGTAACGACAGGTACATATCGGGTACATCTACAACTTGTAACGACAGGTACATATCGGGTACACCTACAACTTGTAACGACAGGTACATATCGGGTACACCTACAACTTGTAACGACAGGTACATATCGGGTACACCTACAACTTGTAACGACAGGTACATATCGGGTACATCTACAACTTGTAACGACAGGTACATATCGGGTACATCTACAATTTCATTTATGACCTGTGAATCTTACATTTCGAGTCAAATCGAATGTCGAATTTAATGACACAGCATTTCAAATCGAAATGGATCGCACCGCTGTTAAGACTGTAGATATTAAACTTACTGACAACTACAAATATTGCTAGTCTACACACAGGTATACAGCTAAAACTAGAAGCCCTGTCATGAACTGTGCGCTTATCTAGGCTTAATTGCGCTTAGACATTGCGCGCAATTGCCATATCGAATTGCATTCAAAGCACGGCAAATTCTCCTGGTTACTCATATCTAACACAGACGTTGTTTCTGCCAGTGGACCTCCAGGGTACTCGGAGATCCATTGGATGAAGCATTGCTTGTGCACAGGCCATATGTACAGAATTTGACAGCCTTACTATGGTCATAACGCGTAGATCAACGCGCAGATTGACGTACTATTTGTGCACATTTCATGACAGGACTTCTAGTTTTAACTGTAGTATTCTACGGAAATTCACGAAACTGGGACAGTAACCAATCACGGTAGTATTTTCCTGTGAGGGTTTCTGGGACAATATGTAGAACTGTTCGATCAATGGCAGTGATGTCACGGTAATTTCGTTTCAAACAATAACCATGCAAACCACACATTCTGCCTAAACACAATGTCATCACCAAGCCTGTCAAAACTGAAAACAAGTTTTAAACAGAATGTGTTGTCCTGTTATTGGTGTTGACTGTACCACTACTTCGCAGATGTGTCCTGTGGAATTGACTGGCAGTCAAACGTGAGGATGCCATCAGTGTAGTTATTATAAATAGACTGTCATGATACGCGCACATTCACCCTAGTCATCTACTGCAGCTGTTCACCTGTACGAATCGGATCCTGTTGATGTCTGATCAGTTACCGCATTAGATTTATGTTCGTAAGGTAAAATTCTTGAATAACTAAATTATCATTTTTGGGGGTCAAAAACATAGCTTAAAGTGTGGGGTTGACCAATCAAGATCGTAAGGTAAAATTCTTGAATAACTACTTTTATCATTTTTGGGGGTCAAAAACCTTGTTTATGATCCCTCATTGGAGCGATCTCAAAGTGATCGTTCCAATGAGGTGGGGTGGGGTGGAGATCATAAACTATGTTCTAGAGACACGGAATGGAAAAAAAATAAAAAGGTTATTTTTGTGAATGACGCTGAACGGTCTTGGGCGTTTCATCGGGTAAAGGGTTCCAACGTACTGCACGTACATGGTATCCGTGCCTCCAAACGATTCTAACCCTGCACCTATCGAATTATTAACTTGGAGAGTCCGACAGTTACTCGCTACTGCTCGGTGGTTCTCTCCGAGTTCCCCAGGTTTTTTCAATTCGGAAAACAGACATACTCGATATGACTCTGACCACTTAACGATTCGTGAAACCCGAATAAAATAAATAAATTGATACGATCACCCTTGCTTCTGCGAAACTTGAATGCCATCTACCTACATTCCAAGTTTATAGAAACCTTGTTCACAGTCGGCTGTCAGAATGAAAAGCATCGAGACAAGCTATCAAGCCACCTGTTAAATTATTATTTTTTATGTAAAGAATTCGACGCTATTATGGATTGGAACCAGTCTAGGGCTTAACTAGTCCGCCTCCTATGTTTAGCTTCATTCGTCTGGAATATTTCAGTTGGTTACTTTCCAGACGTTTGAATCAAACAATTACCATGAACGTTCGTTTTCTTTGAATCATCGTAAGAAATATTTCTCAATTCAGACTTGATTTGAGAAATATTTAATGACTTTACTAATTACTATTACACATATTTCCTTACAAGATTATTATAATTACATTTATTTTTCTGTTCATTCATTTTCAGGCAAAATGATTGGCTAAAGTATTTCTTTCTATTTTTAAATAACACAATGAACCGAAAAAAAACGCTTTTGGGCTCGCCCTGAATCACCCCCAATATCTGTCTTAAAGGTCACATTGCACAGTGTGAATGGACCTCCCCCCCCCAACCCCCACCCCCCTCCCCCTGCACACTCATATATTGTTTCAACGTGAAAAGTAATTAATATTTATCTTATCATATTTAAAATACTTTCAAAATAAAATTTAATGAACAAGGAAATCCTTATGTTTTTTATTTCATGTTCAAATTGTTTATACGCAATGGCTGATCGTCTGTGTTCATTGTACAATAGCCGGTCATAATAATTCACAAACGAAACTCACGCAAGCAAAACTTTCCATTTTCCAAATAGCCCGAATGAACTCTTTCTGAGACAAAGTTCACCCAACTTCATGTCACCTGGGTTTATAACGAACTCATTTACAAACTGTATTTTCAGCTTCTCAGAAAATTGGCAAAATCAGAATTAAGTGTAACTTAGTGTTGCTGTGAATGGCAGCGCCCTTCTGTCCAGTGGAAATGGAGATTGAAGTTTGTGTGGGCGTGACCAATGACGTTCCTTTTAACTTACGCAATTCATTGGTCAATGGAAGTTTTAATGACACAAGAATATGTTTCAGTGAAATGTATGGTTATTTCAAACACAATTTTAGAACACTATGCCTTTTTTATTCACTTATCACTGGGAATCATGATGCGACCAGGTTTTTATTTTAACTCCGAAAAGTAGAGAGTGTTTTAATTTATTGTCCCTCAATTTAATTATAAAGAATGATCGTTTGTTTCTGTCTATTTCTTGAGTTATGGGCCTCAAAAAACAAAAGGCCAAACATAGTGCAAACGGGCTACGCCCATTTACACAGTTTGGCCTTTATTGTTTGGGGTTCATAACTCAAGAAATAGACAGAAACAAATGGTCATTCCTTATATAAATGGATACTTATCACATCCGCAGTTTTATAATTACGTCGCACACATGTAGTTCCACAAAATTGTTTTCATATATTGATATTTTCAAAGTGAAGAATAAAAGTTATGCAATAATAAGGGCATATCTTTCAAGCTGGTACATAAATATGCATAAACAACTGTCAGAAACTAATATATTTCTTACAAATATATGCCTGTGCAACTAACTGCTCTGTCCGAGTATGCACTGCAAGGCGCAACCAGCACAACCTGGTCACAAAGAAACTCTCATCTGTTAAAAAGGTATAAAAAGACATGAAGCCAAATGCATAAATATGAGCGTGTCTGTGTGTAGAGAAACTGCGAGGTATAACATCTGAATTATAGCTCACGTTATCCGGGGACTGTTATTTGTATATGTGCCGAATGGCTGTTAACCTTGTATTTCCAGTGGTATTGTGTATTTTGTATCGCATGCTAAATGTCCCCGAATGTTTTGTATATGCGAAACAGGGCAGACACTTTGTAAACGAATCACAGGACATCCCCAGGATATCAGGTGGCCAAGAACTTCGAACTGCCAGTTGCCGTTCATTTTAATTTCCCCCATCATTTAGTTTCTGATATTCCAATTCAAGACTTCAATGGAGGTTTAAAGGACATTAACATCAGAACGGTTGTCGAACAACAATTTATTCATTTATTTGGTGGATTTGAATAAGACTCAGGATTAATGGCTCCGTGGAGAGAATGATTAATGTGACCAGAGACTGAACTTTCCCAAATTGACGTCGCACAGGTCTACGCCATGACGTTCTCTGGTTGTACTAACTCAAAATTCATTTGTTTGTTTATGAATTGTCTAAACTGAACCCGATGAAGGCGGAAGGCGATAGCTTGTTCTAAATACATATGATATATTCATGGGAATCCAGATGTGTTAATGTTATCACTCTAATATGTATACACAAGGAAAAATGAAACGCTTGTTTAGTTTAGTAATATACTTTTTTTTTTATCTGCAGACAGAATGTAGAAACATTTGACACATAGCTACCTCTGTGTACTGTCTAAAGAGTATTTGTTAAAATTCTGTCAACCATGACCACGTGCAACGCTGCATGCTTTCAACAGATTATTCGGCAAAGCGTCCATCTGGGGCACTTCCACGTGCTATGGGCAGTGGTGGCGCTACGGGTGGGGTGGGGTGGGGTGGCATTTGCCCCCCCCCCCCCAACGAAGGTTTTGCCCCCCCCCCCAGTTGCCCCCCCAACCATCTCGCATGCATTTCCATCCACCCTCACACACAAACACATTCAGTCACTCTCTCTCTCACACACACACACACACCCCTCTCTTTTTTTATTCCCAATAATTTCCCATACACACTTAGCCCAAATCCTCAGGCAAGCTGATGAACACATCCAGGCAGTAGAGATTTAAAGACTCGGATGCAGATACTTATAAGTTATAATTAAGTTATGAGCCAACAAAGGCATGTCTATCCATAACCCTTGTCTAAAACAATTCATGGATTTCGCATTATGACAGACGGGCATTATGAGTCTCACTCTCTCTCTCTCTCTCTCTCTCTCTCTCTCTCTCTCTCTCTCTCTCTCCCTCTCTCTCTCTCTCACGCACAGACCCACCAGACGCGGATCCAGGATTTTATGAAAGGAGGACCGCTAATTACCATTACATTTAGTCGAAACTTGGACCCAAAGTCCGTAATATAATTTTTTGGTTTGGTACGTCCACAGGACGTACCAAACCAAAAAAGTATATTACGGACTTTGGGTCCAAGTTTGGACTACCTCATAATAAAGTAATGATATGATCCTTTACGTATTTGCCCCCCTTCATGGGAGTCTGCCCCCCTAGTTGCCCCCCCCCCCCCCCACAAAAAAATTTCTATGCTATGCTATGGGCTTTAAAACCATACCAAATGAAAGTTGTGAACAGTATACATCGAGTGCACAACATTTCATTTCAACTCGATTGAAAAGCAAAATGACCCAAATGTCCGAAGTTGATAGGGGTAGGGTTATTGCTCTAATTATGCAGGACCAATCGCAACATCTCGTCACCCAACAATTTGGGGTCCATGAGACAACGGTAGCTCGTTTAGTTGGGCGTGTCAGAGCAACAGAAAGATTAGCTTACCGTCCCAGGAGCGGACGTCGGTGCGTTACGTCGCTGCGTCAAGATAAATGCGTACGCTCTCACTCCGTAACCGATTTCAGACGTCAACGTCGATTGCAATGGCTGCGCGCACATGTACCAAATCGGATTCACTTGACCCACTGGAGACGTGTGCTATTCAATGTCGAGTCTCGGTGCACGCTTTACAGGTGAGATGGACGACAACGTTGCAATCGACGTCGAGGTGAGTGATATTCTGACGCGTGCGTTAAAGAAAACGACAGATTTGGAGAAGGGTGTGTTGTGGTTTTCATAGAGGGATTTCTCATGGCGTGAAAACAACTCTTGTGGTCATCTAGGTCATTCTTACATCAGTAAGATATCGGGTTCAGGCCATCATGCCTCACCTCCTTCCACTTACCCATGCACGTAACCTTACATTGCAGCAGTATAATGCAGGGCCGCACGTTGCCAGGGGGTCGTCGTGACTTCCTCAACCAAAACATTATCCCAGTTCTCGATTGGCCACCCTACAGTCCAGATTTGTCCCCGATCGAGCTTTTGTTGGACGACCTGGACAGTGTTGCGAAGCGAGCCCACGGAGTTTAATCAAGCTCGAGTTAAGAGCTATAGCTAATGTAAGGAAAAGTGTTATAGCGATTTATTTGGTAAATCAGTGGACTCAAGTTTTATTTACATAATTTTATCATTTTAAGAAATTACATCGAATTATATGAACTGTCGACCAGAGTACGGGAGTACTCCGTGGGTACACATAGCAGAAATTCGGTTGACAATATAAGGCATAACTTTGCAGGCCAGTATTGTCAACAAGCAGTAATATTGTAAGGTTTGTGGATAGCTAGAACAATAACATTCTGCAGTTACTCCTGGGATGGTGTTGTTCGAACTGTTACACAAATCATAACATGCACCTAGTGGAACATCACCAGAGATCAGGTGATGTTTAGTTACAAATTATGCAATCCACTAGCACATTCCGCTGGTTAACAGGCACCCGACGGAACAATATTTGCTTATCGAAATTACATGGACTGCATGCCGACTGACCAATAGTCTGCATTGCAGTAAAAGAGTCCACAAAATGGCGACCACCACGTCAGGGGACTTTCGCCAAATACTCCGGAAGAATCTGCTGGCGGTCGTCACGTAACCAGGTCTGGCATCAGAAATTTGGAGAATATAAGTTCCAATTCCTGACTGCTAAAACAAGTTGTCTCTGGGCTCCCGATAAAGTAGATACGGTTAAAACTAGAAGTCCTGTCACGAACAGTGCGCTTATCTAGGCTTAATTGCGTGTTGCAATTGCGCGCAATTGCCATATCGAATGGCATCCAAAGCACGACAGGTTCTCTTGGTTACTCATACAAACATGCAAACACATGCAATGTTTCTGCCAATGGACCTCCGGGTTACCCGGAGGTCCATTGGCTGAAACATTGCTTGTGCACAGGCCATATGTACAGAATTTGATAGCTTTACTTGGGCCATAACGCGTACATTAGCGCGCATATCAGCGTGCTATTTGTGCGCATTTCATGACAGGACTTCTAGTTTTAACTGTACCTATGTACAAGAATTAAGATGGCTGCCGAGCACTGTGTTTTAAGGTATGAACTTTGCTGAATATTGTAAATGTTATATGTCAGTGATAACGACGTAGTCGGTTTTATATATTTATCAAAATAAAATAGTAGATAACTTGTGTCCAGTCTTCGTTATACTGAAACACGACAAGGTTCGTGAGGTTACCTAGATAAATCCATAATCTGGAGCCTGTGTCTGATATCGTCTGGTAAGGAATCACAAAATTGCCACTGGCTGGTGGGACCTCATAGATCTGCGAGTAATCACAACAACACGAAGTCAGAACTTATGATCGCAGATCGATAGACTTTCACTTAATTCCGCAACAAACAGGATGGCCAGGAAGCGCGTAAACGTCCCAAACAACGTCGCTGTGCTCGCGCAGCCCTTCTGTAGGAGTGGAATAATATCCCACAAAGGATTAGTAACAACCTGATGGGGTCAATGGTAAGGAGAGTTAGAGCAGCGACTGTCGCCCGGGGTAGGTACACCCGCTACTGATTTTGATAAGGAAATGGCGTAGGGTATCCACGTTTGAACGTTATCCATGCAAACGTCGCCTGTGTTAACCCTTTACTTAACGTGACGGCCAAAACCGGCCAGTGCTATTCTCAAAAATCGCCAATTATTTTTCATTATTTTTTTTTTTTTCTGTCTCAAAAACATAGGTTATGACCCCTCGTTGGAACCAGCTAGTCAAGCTCGTTCGAACGAGGGGCCATAACCTATGTTTTTAAACGAAAAATTAGTTATTAAAGAATTTCTTTGCAAGTGTTGTCTACTTTTCATGTTAGGTAAAGGGTTAAAACAACAAAACTCAATCAGTAATGAAGAAATAACATCAAAATTCAAACAATGCGATAATCATCCATAACACATTTGGAAGGTTTACAACAGAAAAAAAAACTTGCGTTTCTTTTCCCGCTAGAAAATATGTTCAGCATAGTGTGTATGTTGTGAGATTGTGACGATAGTGTGTATGTGGGTGCATATTTCATGCGTACGTGGGGCGGTTGGGGTGGAGTTGCGTAGCAAAGGACCAAAAGTGAGAGAAACAGACATTCACACACACTGGAATGATGGGATGGGGAAGGAGTAGGGGTGCTTGTTTTAACACAGGGAAGGTGTAAACAGATTATATTTTTCATCAGCGGTCATGATGTCTTTTTGACGTGAATGGGGTTTGGGGAAGCGGGGGCAAGAAGGGCGAGGTTCAGATAAATGATAGATGGCTCGTAATTCTAAAGCTGGTAACAAATTTTACGCGTAATAACGCGGAATATATTTTTACTTGTTGCCACCCAAGGAAGATATGATACGGTATTTTTGTGGATAATTTACTCTTGAATACAGAGAACAACGTGAAACTTGTTGCCACCCATGGTGGCTATGAAACGGTGATTTTACAACTGGGTTCGTGATTAAGAGCTGGGCAGCCGCTTGCCAGGTAATAACACTGGGGGAAGCGTGACCGTGAAAATTTGGTTAATTGCGACGGTGTCCGATTGATTGCCCTTTCTCTTCGACATCGAATTGTGGTAAATGTACGATTTATCGCAGATTTCTCTAAATATCAATAAATTGGGAACCCAGGAAAATACGCATAGGTTGTGTGAATGTATCCTGAACACGTACATATATTTTTTATACTTGGATACCCGAGTACTGCCTGCTAGTGACTTCATATTCAATCCATCAGCGGGTCGTTTTCGTCAAATGTTGACAAAAATGGCTCGTACGCCTCAAACACTTTAACTACCTAATTTCTTTTTACCCTGCATGTAGATAAGGTGTAGAAGATCTTATAACCTGAACTACAGCAAACAATTTGCTAAATTAGTTGAGAAAACACGCGAAAACCGAGTGTCCGGTTATTTTGTCGATTGCATGTAGTGACCGGTTGATTGCTTAAGTGGTGTCCGGTTGATTGGTATTTGATAAATTCGTGATGTACGGTTGATTGCATCTTTAGGTCTAATGATAATTGTCTATCGAACTATTTATCATCAAAAACATGCCAAATTATAAAAGTACATTTGCATATTTGTCTGTAGCATCAACGGTAATAAAATGCAAAGTGAATTACTGTCTATGACGCGCAGGTAATCATGGTCATGATGTAACTACACAATAAATTACTATCAGCAAAATGTATGCAAGTTTATTTTGATTTGCTAATGAAGGTTACCGCAACTCAGGACTTGTTTTACTTGAATATATTTCTCACAGTGAGACATACGCACTGCCCCAAACTACCAGGAAAGTCGTCGCCATGGGACGGTTGATCTGTGGGATTTGAGCCTGGAGTTTCTTCACTGATAAAATTTAATGATTTCCCACTCAAGTTCCAGAATTTTGTACGCTACAAGATGAACTGGAGAGCTAAAGCATTGAAAATGTTCTTACACTGTGTTATTAGGGTGTTGTAGACGATATCGCCCTGTTGATCACGTGACTAAAATGGCTACCACCCAGAGTGCACTATTTCCCAATAGCTCAGCTGCCTTTTACGCGATGTTGATGATCATGAGGTTGTTTTAGGAGTTTTGAGGATGCCAAGTCGTTTTAGGATTTTTTCGAAACCTAAGATGGCCGCCAAATCCAAAGACAGTGGCTTTTTTGTCAGAGGAACAATATTGGATTCTATTTATTACAAAATCCAATATTGTAATTTTTCCGATGTAAACTACTAAAAACAAACAAATTACTTGCTTCGTCCTTCTTGTTGGCGGGGATTCTGGCTGCTTATTGACATATTCAGTTAAAGCTAGAGGTCCTGTCATGAAGTGTGCGCTTATCTAGCCTTAACTGCGCGTAGGAATTTCGCGCAATTTCCATATCGAATGGCAACCAAGCCACGGTAGATTATCCTGCCTATCCATAGCAAGCACAAGCACTGTTTCAGCCAATGGACCTCCGAGTTACCCGGAGGTCCATTGGATGAAAAGTGCTTGTGCTCAGGCCATATTACAGAATTTGATAGCCATACTACGAAACAAAGCGCGCAGATCGACGTGCTATTTGTGCGCAATTCATGACAGGACTTCTAGTTTTAACTGTATTGCTCATCACTACACAATCGCCTTCATTCCCATGAAAAACATTAAATAGGTGGCCATTTCTGACGGTTTCTCATACCCGTACCCCTACACTCCGGGCGATGTCACCCCTATCAAGCTGTCCTCCTATTCGGACTCAGTCCCTCAGGTGATATCATGCACCCCCACCATTTTTTTTGTTCCAATGACCCTACAAGCTGTGCTATTAAGTTTGGGAGGCCTGCCCCCATGATCTGCGCCCATGGAGGTATCCTATCACTTGAGGGGCCGAGCCCTGAATTCAGGGCTCGGCCCCTCAAGTGATAGGATACCTCCGTGGGCGCAGATTATGGGGGCATGCCTCCAAAACTTCTCTAGAGGGGGACACCAACTATATTTTACCGGCTATACAATCTAACCCTGAGTTAATATCATTGTACAAATGGCTCAGATGCAAGGAAATTGCATCTTTTCCACTTGGAAATTGAACCTGTTCTAGGACCCTATACCCCCCCCCCCCCCCTCCCCAATTTGTTTTCGTTCCTACGCCCCTAGCTTTCACGCGATGCACATCTCATGGATTTGACCCAGTTCTAGTTTTTGTTTCACACGCCCGTTAACCTCAAGATATGCACCTTGGTTGAACTCATCACAAAGTTTAATATTACCCGCACATTTCACGACGCTCAGATGTAGCACGAAGCCCAAAATGAATTGTGAAATAAAAGTTATTATTACACACACATAGCGGTATCTTACACGATCACACACGTTTTTGAGCTGTGTGGTAAGTTTTACCGGAAAGGTCAAGTGCGATCCGATAAAAAGTGCCTGAAGCGCGTGCAGCGTTCTTTTATGGTATGCCTAAATACCACAGGTCACCACGGGTTGCCGCAAGCTACCACATGTCTTCAGAAAATCATCTTTTTATTTTTATTCGGCTGCTAAACGGTCAGTCACAATATTTTGGGTTGGTTCTAAACTTATTCAAGTTAAGAAACATGCTCATCTGGTCGATTTTGCGGGGTAGTTTAAACTAGTTTTACCGCAAGTCAGTTAGGCATGAGAACTGACCTACGGTGAAATTTTCCAGCAAAGTCGACCAGATGAGAATTATTCTTAACTTGAATAAGTTTAGAATCAACACAAAACAAATTTAATGATCGTTCAATAGCCAATAAATTTCAAAAAACTTATTTTCAGGTGCCCTGTGGTGGCCTGTGGTAACTTGTGGTGATCTGCAGTTCTAGGTATACCGTTTGTTTACACGAAGTTTTAAATTTAGAATGAGAACCCACTTCTGCAATATTTGAACCTCCGAATGGATGACAGCAAGGGTGGCTGCTTAAAGGGAAACTGGATTACAACAATACGTCTGTGGTTTATTGTTAACACACCCCTAATCTCCAACACCATCCAATTAACACTTTACTTTGCGAAGCGAGATGGCTTTTTAAAGGATCGCGTTTTTTGTGTCAGGGTCGAAGACTGGTTCTCCAGCATTTCGTGCCGATATCACTTCGTCAGCATGGAAAATGTCCATTTCGCCCACAATTAATTTAAATTCATTTTCTACGAGTAACTGATTGTGAGTAATAAATATAGAACCACACATATATTTGAATGAGTTAACGATTACTGCACTCGATCGCATCACGAATGGATACCACTTGAGCCTCACGGCTCTCGTGGTATCCTTACGCGACGCTTTCTCGTGCAGTAATTGACCCTTTGCATATTACAGAGTTATCGTTTTTGGCGTCTTCCACATTACTTCGCATTCTTCGATAAAAACAGATATACTGTCACTCAAATTCAGAATTGACTAATGAATCGATTTTGAGGACAGTTTATGTTATAAAAAGGTGGGTATGTATATGCATTTATTGTTTAACCCTTTACCTAACGTGACGGTAAAATCCGGCCAACGCTATGCATAAAAACCGCTTTTCATTTGTTTTTATATTTTCATTTTTTGCTTCCAAAACATAGGTTATGGCACCCTCATTGGAACGAGCGCGTCGCGCTCGTTGCAATAAGGGGTCACAACCTATGTTTTGGAAGCAAAAAATGAAAATATTTAGTTATGGAAGTATTTTTTCCAAGTGTCAACTGTACTTCACATTAGGTAAAGGGTAAAGATACAGAAAGGTCAAACACAGAGACACAAAGCTTCAGTTGGCGAAACGTTTGTCTGAGTTGAACAAAAAGGGTTATCGCAATTGATCGAACGTAAAAAAGTGCAAACTGCATTGTTCTAATGACTGAAGTGAGCAAGCAAACTCAGGATATCTGACGCCAAGAACGACAACTCTGTAATATGCAAGTAGCTAATTGTTAACTCATTCAAACGTGCAGTTCTATCTATAAACCACAGGGTAGTAATACATGTACAGTCAATTCTGTAAAAAGTCTTTAAATGGAATGTCAGCATGTGATTCAATCACATGCTTACGTTCCATTTGTATTTGATTTGGAGGCTTTCTACCTTTATTACACTAGTGTACCATAAAAAAATATTACATGGCTTTAACACACTGTATAATGGTGTGATTATGTGATAAAAAGTGTTTATGGGATTAAAATTACCGACATGAACTAAGTGTATTTGTCAATCAACCGGACACAAGTAAAACAATCAACCGGACATCGGCATGATTTAGAACTGCAATCAACCGGTCACTACATGCAATCAACAAAATGACCAGACACGCGGTTTTCGCGTGTTTTCTCAACTAATTTAGCAAATTGTTTGCTGTAGTTCAGGTTATAAGATCTTCTACACCTTATCTACATGCAGGGTAAAAAGAAATTAGGTAGTTAAAGTGTTTGAGGCGTACGAGCCATTTTTGTCAACATTTGACGAAAACGACCCGCTGATGGATTGAATATGAAGTCACTAGCAGGCAATACTCGGGTATATAAGTATAAAAATGTATGTACGTGTTCAGGATACATTCACACAACCTATGCGTATATTCCAGGGTTCCCAATTTATTGATTTTTAGAGAAATCTACGATAAATTGTACACTTACCACAATTTGATGTCGAAGAGAAAGGGCAATCAACCGGACACCGGCGCAATCAACCAAATTTTCACGGTCACGCTCCCCCCCCCCCCCCCCCCCAGTGAATAAATCAACCTGTAAAACGTACGCCCATCTCGAACAATTTTTTTAATTCTCATCTCTTAATAAGGACGAGCGTCACACATAAACGTCCCCATGACGCGGTATACATTGGTACGGCACATATCCTAACGGAATTCGAATTAGTTAAAAGTGAAAGCCGTTTAAAAGAGAGTAATCTCCCGAGCATGATGCGTTATGTTGAACATAATTGTAAAAAGTATTAGATGAAGTATATATATATATATATATATATATATATATATATATATATATATACGATAATACCATAGTGTGTTTTGATATGTTTGATATCTCAACGAGTTGAAAGTCAGTTTTTTTCGCGAGGCTTGCCGAGCGAAAAAAACTCACTTTCAACGAGTTGAGATATCAAACATATCAAAACACACTATGGTATTGTTGTATTTATCTTATACCGCCCATTTTTGTTCTTTTCTGCATTTTTAAAAAGGTTTTGGGGATGATTTCGTGTCTCCAATCGTTCTCCAATCTATATGACATAGGGGTATGTGTTATAGATAATCTATAACACATGGGCTATATCTTCAACAGGTATAAGATAAATATATATATATATATATATATATATATATATATATATATATATATATATATATGGAATTGGATAAACCGTGAGTAACCTGATGGCAGTGAGGGCAGGCTGGCATGCCAGTCATTACAATATATATATTACTTTTTTCTTTTTATTTCCCGAGTATAATTCATCTAATAACTGTTAACACTACGCAATAACCAGCTGGGAGGGAGGTAGAGATGGCAGGCTGGTATGTCAGCCATTCTCATATATATATTGTCTAAAAACATTATCTATGTGTATGATTCATCTAATAACTCTTGGTTAGTAAGACACCTACTGTTTATTTTGGGAATACCGCGCTAATTGGGGGGGGGGGGGGTGGCGGTGGCTCAGGAGGTAGAGGTGCAGGCTCCAAGCCGAGAGGTCATCGGTTCGAATCCCACCTGCTGCAACCGCGTTGTGTCCTTGGGCAAGACACTTCACCTCCAATGCCCATGTGGGGACACGGTGACGTCGTGTACTACGGCGTACTGCACGTTGATGGTGCACTTGTCTTCAACCAATGCTAACCCTGCTTGTGTGGAGTTAGTATGTTGGGGAGCTGATAGTTGCTCGTCGTTTCTCAGTGGTTCTCTCCGGGAACTCCGGCTTCCTCCACCCGTAAAACTGTCATGGTCATGATTAGCCATCGTGCAGAAATATGTGACCCTAAACCCCAATTAATAAATAAATACCGAGCTAATTGACCCTTTCTCTAACAAATTCCAGACAAACCGATAATAGACAGTGAAGCAAAAAAATGACAGAACCCTTTTTGGGAGTCCTATGGCCCAAAAGGGGTGCATAATTTGGGAGGCTCGCAGAGCACCACCATGCTTCCCAAATCACCACAATACCAAGCAGATTGCCCCTTTCGCTAACAAACAGCAAGAAAAACTGATTATCGCCCACATAATAAAAGCATTTTCCTTCCGGTTGTGGGATGATTTGTGGACCCAGAAGGGTGCAAACTTTGGGGGGCCCACACAGAACCACAGCATGACACCTACTGTTTATTTTGGGAATGCCGGGCTAATTGACCATTTTTCTAACAAGATTCCAGACAAACTGAAGATGGACTGGATAGCAAAAAATGACAGAACCCTTTCTGGGAGACGTATGTCACAAACGAGGTGCATATTTTAGGCCCCGCAGAGCACCAGCATGTTTTCAAAGGCACCATCTAAAAATTTGGACATTAACAAGCAGATTGCCCCTTTCGCGACCATACAGCCAGAAAAACTGATAATAATCCACATAACAAAAACATTTCCCTTCCTTTTTAGGATACTTTGTGGACCCCGAAGGTTTCAAAATTTCGTGCGCACGCACAGAACCACTGTGTTTAGCAAAACACCTACTGTTTATTTTAGGAATACTGAGCTAATTGACCCTTTCTCTAACACAATTTCTGACACACCGATAATAGACTGTAAAGCAAAAAATGACAGAACACTTTTTAGGAGCACAAAAGGGGTTCAGATTTTGTTGTTTTCTTGGGGGGTGGGGGGGTGGGGTGAGAAGAGGGGCAAGAGCACACCATGCTTCCGTCTATAAACTTGGAGAATACCAAGCAGAGTGTCCCTTTCGCTAACAAATAGCCGAATAACTGATAGTAGTCCATATAACAAAAACATTTCCCTTCCTTTTTGGGGATGCTTTTGGACCCAGAAGGGTGCAAAATTTGGGATGCTCGCACAGAACCACTTCTTTAGCAAGACATCTACTGTTTATTTTGGGAATACCGAGCTAATTGATCCCTTCTCTAACAGGATTTCTGAAAACCGATAATATACAGGAAAGCAAAAAGTGACAGAACCCCTTTTGGAAGCCCTAAAGGATTGCCCCCTTCGCTAACAAACCGCCAGACAAAATGATAATAGCCCATATAATAAAAACATTTCCCTTCCTTTTTGGGATGCTTTGTTGATCCAGAAGGGCGCAGAATCTTGGGGGCCCGCACAAAATCACTGTGGTTAGCAAGACGTCTACTGTTCATTTTAGGAACACCGAGCAAATTGGCACTTCATCTACTGTTGCGTAGATGGGGCTCTCTATGATGGCAGTATATCGCTTTATGCTAGTGTTGGGTAGATGGGGCTCTCTAGGGTGGCAGTATATCGTTTTATGCTAGTGTTGGGAAGATGGGGCTCTCTAAGGTGGCAGTATATCGGTTTATGCTAGTGTTGGGTAGACGGGGCTCTCTAGGATGGCAGTGTATCGGTTTATGCTAGTGTTGGGTAGATGGGGCTCTCTAGGATGGCAGTATATCGATTTATGCTAGCGTTTGGAAGATGAGGCTCTCTGGGAGGGCAGTATATCGGGTTATGCTAGTGTTGGGTAGATGGGGCTCTATAGGATGGCAGTATATAAGTTTATGCTAGTGTTGGGTAGATGGGGCTCTCTACGATGGCAGTATATCGATTTATGCTAGTGTTGAGTAGATGGGGCTCTCTAGGGTGGCAGTATATCGATTTATGCTAGTGTTGAGTAGATGGGGCTCTCTAGGGTGGCAGTATATCGGTTTATGCTAGTGTTGGGTAGATGGGGCTCTCTAGGATGGCAGTATATCGATTTTTGCTAGTGCTTGGTATAAGACATATATCAAATTAAAATTTCCTTTACTACTTAAAATGTCATAATTGTGTATTTCCCGTTCGGCAATTTGCTTCGTAAAAGTTTAAAAGGAAATTAAATTATATATATAGCGTGGCAGTATATCGTTTTATGCTAGTGTTGGGAAGATGGGGCTCTCTAAGGTGGCAGTATATCGGTTTATGCTAGTGTTGGGTAGATGGGGCTCTCTAGGATGGCAGTGTATCGGTTTATGCTAGTGTTGGATAGATGGGGCTCTCTATGATGGCAGTATATCGGCTTATGCTGGTAGTGTTGGGTAGAAGGGGCTCTCTAGGATGGCAGTATATCGGTTTAAGCTAGTGTTGGGTGGACGGGATTCTCTAGGATGGCAGTATATCGGCATCTGTGATATGGAAATGTCCTACGAGTAACGTGATAGTTACACATATAGAGAATACATTGAATTTATGTTATTTATGGTTCATAAGTATTGGGTAGACGGGGCTCTCTAGGATGGCAGTATATCGGTTTATGCTAGTGATTGGAAGATGAGGCTCTCTAGGAGGGCAGTATATCGGGTTATGCTAGTGGGGTAGATGGGGCTCTATAGGATGGCAGTATATCGGTTTATGTTAGTGTTGGGTAGACGGGGCTCTCTAGGATGGCAGTATATCGGTTTATGCTAGTGTTGGGTAGATGTGGCTCTCCAGGATGGCAGTATATCGGTTTATGCCAGTGTTGGGTAGATGGTGCTCTTTAGGATGGCAGTATATCGTTTTATGCTAGTGTTGGGTAGATGGGGCTCTCTATGATGGCAGTATATCGGTTTATGCTAGTGTTGGGTAGATGGAGCTCTCTAGGGTGGCAGTATATCGGTTTATGTTAGTGTTGGGTAGATGGGGATATCTAGGGTGGCAGTATATCGGTTTATGCTAGTGTTGGGTAGATGGGGCTCTCTAGGGTGGCAGTATATCGGTTTATGTTAGTGTTGGGTAGATGGGGATCTCTGGGGTGGCAGTATATCGTTATTGTAATGTTGGGTAGATGGGGCTCTCTAGGATGGAAGTAGGTAATAAATGCGGATTCTGGACCACTTGTACATGTACATGTACAAGTACACGTACATGTACGTGTACCGCCATAGGGATTCAGTGTTAAATCGTGTACACGTGTACAAAAATGTCGTTTTTTATGGTGGTCTAGAATCCGCAATTGTTTTGAGGCTCACAGATCGCACTTTTCACTTTCAAACACCCGTTGGCGAACGCGTACATTCGACACGTCGCTCAAAAAGTGAAAAAATGTACGAAATTTGAAGAAAATGTAATTTAAAAAATTTTCTCTACGTTCCCATCTCGGATCAGACCATCGATCTATCGTTGGTGAACGCGAGCAAAAAAACGCTTTGCGGATTCTGGACCAGCATCAAAAAGCGGTTTGCGGATTCTGGTCCACCTACGTTCGCCAACGGGTGTTTGAACGTTAAAAGTGCGATCCAATCGGCGAAACCCATTTGCGGATTCTAGACTAGGAAAAATCGACCTCAAAATGTATTTTCGATGTTGGCCAACGGTGAAAAGTGAGCGTAAAGGCAGTTACTCATCGAGAATTTTTAAAATTTTGTTTTAAGACCGATTTGGGCCTCCGGTACATGGAAAAAGGGGGGGGGGGGTTGCGGGTTATGGACCACCACGTTCGCGATCGCGTTTTGAACGGTCTAGGGTGCGATCCGATCGGTGAAACCGGATATGTCGATTCACCTCGCGAGTTCTGTGGGGCGAATCTTGATAGAATCGGTTTTGTAGAGAGGAATTAAAAAGTGATTGATATATAGGAGAGAAAAAAATATATAAATAGTTATTTAAAAAAATAATATCGAATCGAAATAGATAATAAAATATACGTAAATCATGAACAATTCCCAGATTTTGAGAGCAAGGTTTCTTTTAAAAATGCTGATGAGAGCCTACGCATTCTGCGTGAATGAACAACTAGGTCGCCTCTTGTCAGAACGATGCGTCGGATGTCGGGATCATCTAGACTTCGATCATGAGGATCATTCGTGTCTGACGATGGAAAGGGAAGATATGGTCGTCAAGTATTTTAAACCGGCGTTCGAATGCATTCAAATCGACAACGTGATCAAGTTTTGGAAGAGATTAGTCTTCTGTAGCGGGCGAGATAAGCCCACCAATTCAGAAGAAATGAAATTGGCGAGTAGAAGTCTGACTTTAGAAGACAAGGGATGCATCATGAAATTATTACTGAAGGAAGCATACGTCTAAGTTTTCTCGTTGATATAAATAAGGGAGAATAGAAAATAAAAAATAAATGCACACATAAATTTAATCTAATATTAGAAAGAAAAAAACACAAAAATGAGAACCAGAAATAAATTGTATCCGCAGTTAGATAATGACGAGGATGAGAAGCCGAATGGCGTTTTGCCAACGGCAGCATCGCTAGAAGAGAAAGAAAGAGGAGAGAGGTATCGCATCGATCAAATCAGTAGAATCCAATTGTATCTGACTCGAGAGAGAGATTCTTGCCGTTCTCTCAAGAAGAAGTATTCGCGTTTCTTGAAATTCGTCAATGCAGTCGACACGACACTCATCACGATTTCTATGGGTTTACACGCGGCCGGCATCAGATTGTTGTCGACCGTGGTCGGTATTCCGATCGTGTTGACCATAGAAGGAGTGGCTCTCGCCGCTGGATTGTTTAGCACGCTCGGAAACTTTTTGAGTAGGAAATTATATCTCAAGGCAAGGAAACATGAAAAGATTCGCGTCATGGCCGACTCCAAGATCAACACGATATCCGAAATGATCTCGATGATGTTGAAAGACGGTATGATTTCGGATGGAGAATACTTCACGATATTGAGCGAGAAAACGAAAATCGATGCCATAAAAGAAGCCGTGAGAATCAAGACTCGTCAGATCATCAAGGAAGTGATGAAGATTCTCTCGTGGAAAAGGGGAGGAAAGAGGCCAGAGAGGAATTCAGTAAGATGATAGAACTCAAGAGCAGCAATTGAAAAAAAAATATATAAGAACAGATTTTTTAAAAAAGAAAATATTAAATTTATATATAAAATAGAAATGAAATTAAATTAAATAACTCTCAAAAAATGTATTGCGTAAAGTGTAAGAGAGTTACCGAGACGAGTAATTCTCGAGAAGTACGAACTAAAAACGACAGACAGATGCTTCGCGGAATTTGCGACGTGTGTGGTTCGATCAAAAAAAAGAACACGAGCAAAGGTAAAGGCATTGTGAATAAAATGATCAATAATCTACGTTTCGAAATGCATCTGCTGGGTTACAGTTTCACGGGACCTGGAACGAAATTGAACAAGAGACTCAACGCCGATCTGACTCCTAAATCATGGAGCAAACCTGTGAATAGGGTGGACGCGGCCGCGTATAATCATGATCTGTGCTACGCCGGACATCCCGATACAAAGACTCACAACGACGTCTGCAATAAAAACATGTTGGCGAAATTGAGAGGTATATCGAATCCGACCAGGAGAGAGAAGATAGAACCTTCACTGGCCGGTAATCTGATCAGTGCAAAACGTCAATTCGGATGGGGCATTCAAAAAAAAAGCACATCGGAAAAGAAGAAAAAACGATTATTGACGAGCAAATTGGCCGAGGCGTTACACAAACCCATCGTGCATAAATTTTGAAAGAGAAGGGTGTTCGTGAAGGGTTTGGATGACATTTGGTCCGCCGACTTGGTCGACATGAGATCGTTTTCGAGGTGGAACGAGGGCGTCAAATATCTATTGATGGTCATCAACGTTTTTTCCAAATACGGTTGGATCAGAGCTTTGAAGAATAAATCGGGACCTTGCGTCGCCGAGGCTCTGAAGAGCGTGTTCGACTCATCTTCTCGAAAACCGAATAAATTGTGGGTGGACAAGGGAAAGGAATTCTACAACAAGCACGTTCGTCGATTAGTCGACCTCTACTCAATCGAAAACAAAGAGAAAGCCAGTGTGGTGGAACGTTGGAATCAAACGATGAAGGAAAAGATGCACAGATACTTCATGGCGAATTCGACTAAGAAATACATATACGCTCTGAATGGTCTGGTCAAAGATTACAACAACACGCGACACAGATCGATCAAGATGACTCCCGCGGAAGCTAGCGATCCTCGAAACGAAAAACAGGTCTACGCGAATCTATATCCTGAGAGATCTAAGATCAGGAAGAAGTCTAGAACGCCGAAATTTGCGGTCGGCGATCGAGTGAGAATCTACGCTTATAAGAAGCACTTCGAAAAGGGTTATACTCCTCGATGGACCTCAGAAATCTTCGTGATAATCAAAATATTTCACACCGATCCGGTGACTTACGAAATCGAAGCTTTGGATGGAGAAGAGATCATCGGAAAGTTTTACGAACAACAATTGCAGAAGAGGAAGTTTTGATAAAGAAAACAATTTTTTTTTTATTTACTTTCTTTAACATTTTCTTGTTTACATATATATATAGGAGAGACAAATAATAATAAAAATAATTAAAACTATTTTTAGATAAAAAAGCAAGCTAATTAATAAACAAAAAACAAAAACCCTTCAAAAATGGCAAATATACTAGATATAGCACAAAGCATAGTGAAAGATGAAAGTATTCAAGAATATGAGGTTCACGAATACGAACCAGTAACCGGAACAAGTTTGAACAATGCGGGAGAGATAAGAATCAATGTCGAAACCCAAGATCTATTCGTCCATCCTAGCGAGAGTTACATAGTGGTGCAGGGACGCCTCCCCAAGGAAGATGGGACGGACTACGCCGACGACGACACAGTTACTCTGGCCAATAATGGCATCATGCATCGATTCAGTAATATAAAATACTTGCTATCCGGACAAGAGATAGAATCTGTGTTTCATCCCGGTCAGGCCACCACGATGTTCAGACTCTTCACGTATCCGGATGATTTTTCGAAATCCAGAGGACTTAATCAGTTGTGGATGAAAGACACCGTCGGCCCTGCTAGCGCCGGCGCCGTCGCGATATTCGACTACCTCGTCAAGACGTCCAGACCTAAAGGAACGTTTTCGTTCAGGATACCTTTGAAACACATCTTTGGATTCGCAGACGATTACAACAAGATCATGTATGGATTCAAACACAATCTGACGTTGATTCGAAAAGGAAACGACGACGCAATAGTGAGACTCACTGTGACCCATGTGGGTAAGATAACTCTACACAAGATATCGTGGTTCATTCCGCACGTGGAGCCTTTGATCGTGGAAAAACGCGTCTCTACAAGATCATAGAATCCAAGAGTAAATTACCCGTGGGATTTAGAATGAGACAGTGCGACACGGCTAGCATTCCACCCTCCACGAATCACTTCGATTGGAGATTGATGGTGAAATCCGCTTCCGAGAGACCGCGTTTCATCGTGGTTGCATTTCAGACTGATAGGGACGGGTCTCAGGAAAAGAATGCGTCGCTGTTCGATCACTGCAATTTGAAAAACATGCAAGTGTTTCTGAACGCTACGAGATACCCAGCAATCGATTACAACACGTCGTTCAACAAGAACGATTTCTGCAGATTGTATGGCGACGCCGCTGATTTTAGAAAGAAGTACCATGGCCTAGACGAATTGATGAGCAACCCTAACATATCTCCCGGTGAATATAAGTCGATGTATCCCATGTTCATATTCGACGCCAGTAAACAGAGTGAACGACTCAAGAGTAGCGTCTTAGACATTCAGATCAAGATGCAATTCGATAGGAATGTGCCAAGAAAAACTGAAGCCTTCGCCCTGATCCTGTTGGACAGAGAATTACAATTCGAATCGGATGGAAATAAGATGTTGATCATTCGATGAGAGACGTGTGTGAAAAAAAAATAAAAAAAATAAAAAGTAATGAATAATTATTAAAAACAAAAAAAAAAGAAAAGTAATGAGATCTAGAGAGATTGAACATCTTTCTAAATCTCATTACTTTTTTTTGTTTTTAATAATCACTGTTTGTTCAAAGGATCTAGTTCGATCAGTAGGCTCACCACGGAAGTGGCGGCTTCGGGATTATTGGTTTTCGTAACGAAATTAATCCTGTCTCCGGTGTTCACTTTGAGAGGCGTGCTGAACATGCTAACAGTCAAGTGTTGATTCTCAGTCTTTTCAACGCTGTATCTCTTATCGCTGTCTACTCCATTCACTGTGAGATTGACGACCGCTCTGTTATTCAAATCCATGGAAGCCAGACCCATTCGTATGATTTCACCTCCTAACGGCATGGGATATCCCACCTGACCATGTTGCGATCCGCTACCTCCGTTTCCGAAAGACCACTCGGTTTTTCCCTCCTCTAACGTGCCGGCCACCTCGGCCCACACAGTGATCAATTGTCTAGCGTATTTGACTATTTCCATCACTGAAATCAGGGTGCAGGCATCCGTCATGTTCACGGGATCCGGTAGATTCGTGAGCGCGTGTCTGCCCATGTCTAGTTTACCTTCCATGATGTCGCCCTTTCTCCACACTGAGCTGTCATCCATGTACTTCCTGCTGACTGTGCTGGAATCGAATTCGGGATCGCGATCGAGACCAAATAAATTGTGACCATTCATGTTGATGCCACCCTCCATGGTTCTGCAAGATTGTTTGTTCTGGTAGAGATCGTACGCTTGCGATTCTACGTATTCTTGTGATCATATCTAGGCAGAATCTACGTAGCCCTTGTTGACCATGGTTGAGTCCGCATCTGTGTCGTCGACCTTTGACAGATTCAATATCTTGTTGAATCCCGCATTCAGATCCGATTTCATTTCTCGTCTGTCAGATTTTCTCTGTTCCAGATCTACGTAGTGTTTGGTCGCCACGTCCTTGGGATTCGTGGGAGTGGCCACGTTCGTTATCTTGTTAGAATTGGCATTCAATTCCGACTGCATCGTTTTCTGAACGTATCTACTTCTCAGATGTTCGCTGAATCGTGATTGAAAATCGTCCGCGTATTTCTTGGTCGTGGTATCAGTGGAATCTATGGGATTTGCGACGTTCACCAAACGTTTAGATTTCAGATCGAGATCCGTCGGTCATGGCTTTATCCACGTAATTATCTAGCATGATTCGTTCAAAATCTGCATTCCACTGTCGACGTATTTTTTAGTCGCAGCATCTGCGAGATCTATCGGCTCGAGAAGATTGTAGAGCTTCTTATCATTCATGTTCAAAGGTTCCTCTCGAGGTTCGTATCTCCGAATGTAATGTTCGTCCAAGTTGGCAACGTCGTAACCATCACCAACTTCGAGCGTCTTCCTCTTCTTTTCGGGTCAACTTTCGTCGTCACTTCTACCAAATTTATCGACTGGCATGTTGTTTTGAGGTTTTTGTTTTAAAATATATTTCAAACGCAGTTTATTAAAAATGAATTATTTCACTTATTTTTATTTTTCGTTTTTATTCGATTAAAATTTTTAAATAATTCTTTACCTTTATATATACTATAAAAAAAAAATCTCTCTCTAATGTAAATCATTGAGAATGTCTTGAAACCAATCTCCTTCAGACCATCTCTTGAGAACATAGAGACATAGGTGACCACAAAACACTTGATCTGGCGATTGCACTCGTTCCGTGTTGTGATGAACCATTGATTTGTTGAAATAGTTCTTTATTTCTTTTGGCAGCGAGATTCCGTAGCTGTCAAAATAATAATTCTTTTTCTTCCCGTTCTTGAACCACGCCACCCAGTGAGTGCCTTCACCCGATAAATTGTCTAGATTTAAAATTCTGCATTCCAATTGTCGAGGTCTTCTCTTCAGCAAGGCATCTCTGGAAAACACTCCTAGAAAATCTTTGATTTTCAAATCCTTTGCCGCATTCGACAGATCGATGTTGGATAGGGGTTCGTTAGGTAAAACGACACCTTCTATGGATATCTCTATTTTCCTATTCATAAATGTGTATATTTTTTTTAAAAATTTGTTTATATTATTATTATTCACTAAAATGACGTTATTTTTTATGTTTTTCTTTTTCTTTTTAAACTAACTCTCTCGATGTCTTTATCGACTTTCATAATCTTGAATCCATCTAATTCCCCTTGATTTTCTGGAATCCTATCATCCTTAATCATATCTGGAATCCTATCATCCTCAATCATATCTGAAATCCTATCGTCTAAAATTAGATTCAAAGTCCAATGTCCGAGTGCCAAAGTGCTTATTTTATCGTCTAACACAAATCTCTTATCGTCATAGTCTTATACACCAGACCACTTCCTAACAGACAATCTTTATACTCTCGGAAAGAGATGTTTTTCTTCACCACGCACGCTTTAACCCCTTTTCACTTCTTGATCTCTTCATCTTCTAGATGATAAGCATACAGTTTGGGTCTCACGCCCACGAATTCGACGATTTGTTTTCCACCGCTCTCGTCCTTAAATTTACCCAACACCTTCTTGTTGTCATTCGATTGAATGTTGGATGGGTGATCGATGGGATAATTGCTCGTGTCGAACCACGCGGTCACATCCAGAGATATATCTCGATAGACATCTTTTACCTCTATCTCGTAAACTAAACTATCCATGTCGGTGAACAGTAGTTTGGCTTTATCACCAAATTTTTGTTTGATGTAATCATAGTGAAACTCGTACATCAATCGCTTGCTGGTATCTAAGATGATCGGTCCTAGATAATACGGTTTGTCGAACTTCATGTGTGTCTTTTGCATGTGAATGATCACTAGATTTTCGTCGAATATGGTTCGGTGTTTGTAATTGGGTTTCGTCACTAATTTTTTAGCTTTTTTTCTCAGATGTGATGGGTCGAATGTCGGTTCTCTTCCTGATGTTTTCCATCGATTTACCGTAGACGCAGTTGTTCATGAGTTTGAAGAAATCTTTTTCAAAATCATTCTTAGCTCGAATTCTGAGATTCGTGTTCAGATTGATGCATTTTTTCATCCAAGGCTCTTCGTCGAATCGAATGATGTGATGTATGTCGACTAATTTCATCCCGTGATCGACGTATTGTTTCAAATTCTCGCTGTAGATGACGTACTTACATTTGTTAAATAAATGGGGAATGAGTTTTTCCTCATCTCCTTCGATCGGTTCCATTCGTTCGGGAGCCAGCAGATTATCATTGTGTAGATTGTGTAATTCTTCTGAATAGTTCAAATCGACTTCTAAAATGCAAGGATAGTCTCTCCATTTGTGCATCTCTTCCGGTTCCTTCACCCATTCGAAATTTCCAATCAGTAAAGGATGACTCATAGCCCATCCGTACAGATTATTAGCATCCCAATACTGTATGTATTTATTCGATCATTTCAAATTGAAACCTTCTTTCATGTAGGGATTGTTAGCTTTGGAATATCTGTGGGAGATCATCGAGACGCCACCTCTCGCAGCTCTTTCGAACATGAGCAACATGTCCACATCGGATAATAATTCCAATTGAACTTCGGTGGTCTTCAACAGAGCGTCCCACACCAGACCGGGTGCGGTGAAATACCAAGCCGGATCCAGATCGTAATTTCGACGACAGACGTCTCGAAAATTTTCGAACACGTCTGCCAAGAGCAGAACGTCGGTCTTCAGATAGCGATCGTGATAATGTCTCATGGTTTTCATATCGAATGATTTCCACACGTTTTTGGCGTGTTCGTAATTCTCGTCGGAAATGTCAGATTCATATAATTTCGAATAAAAATCTTCTTTCGAAATGTAGTGCAGTGTCATCGAATCTCTTTAGATCATTCATGTAATCGTAAGGATAGACTCCTTTCCTCAACATGACGTCTACTCGTTCTCCAAAATGTTAGCTTGTGATTTTGAATTTATCCTTTCTCATGTTATCAACTAATTTTTTCAGAGCGGTCGACATGAATTTAAAACTGTCGATGAAACGTATGCTTCTATGAATGGATTTCGTTTTTTCTTCCAACGTCTCTCTGTCGATTACTCTTTTCTTCTCCATGACCTTCCATTTCATGAAGGAAATGTATCTTTCTTCACTGTTCACGATGCAATTTAATTCTTCGTGGGAGGTGCCGAGATTTTTCACATACAGATGACTGTCGTAACCTGAGAGATTGTGAAATATCACCGGATAGAAAATGATATTTTTCTCGATATTTTCAATTACACTTGCTGTGAGCCGGACCGCGATACAGACCTGTGTAATGATCGTGGTCTCTAACCTTCTTATTTTCCTCCAAATTCTTGTCGAATGATTGTCTGCATATGTGACATTCGGTGGCCCTGTTATTTTCGTCCTGCTGTTCTTGCATGATGATCATTTTCACTGGAATTTTGAATTTGTTATATAACATTTGAATTTTCGATTCTAACTCTTCCACGAACCTTTGAGCCACATCGTCATCTTCGCACTGATTCATACAGGTGAAGGGACCCATGTCGTGTTGCGAGTTGAAAGCGCATTTCACGTAAATGCAATAGCCCGAAGGCAAGTGTTTTTGATATCTTTTGACGTAACTTTGAAGAGCGTCGGGTTGGCAGGAACTCATTTTCACGGTGAAGCATTTGAAATCGGCGTACACGATGAATGGTACTTTTAACCTTCTATTGCGATTTTCAAACTTCACGATGGTGTTGGGTTTGGGCATTTCAACTGCGACACCTTGATTTTTGTCGCAATATTCCTGATGTTTCGCTAATGATTTTTCGCTGTGAAATGCGTTCATGCAGTTGCAACATAAACATATCTTTCCTTTATGTTTATTATTTTGTCTCGACAGTAATCGGCTCGGATTTTTAACCCAACAATAATGACGATTGTTACCATTCGAAATCAATAATAAAATAATCGTCTTTTCTCTTTCGAGATACGAAGTCTGTCTGAGAGGATAGATCGTTCGTTTTTCATCAATGTATCCCAAGACATTCACCGCTACGGTGGGATTTTGAGCCTCGAAACGATTGATATGTTTTAACTGCGTTGGAAAAGTCACTCCGGTGCAATCGAGATTTTTAGAAGTCTCCTCGTAACGAGAATCTCTATCGGAGTGCATTTTGACAGGGTATAAAGCGGAGGTGACTGCCCATTTAAAACACTGATCATCTTTATTTCTCACATTGACCACGGAGTGTTTTTTAGCTAAGAAATATGGTAATTCCATGTAGGAAGACCCTTTCAACAAATCGTTTTTAGTTATATGAATTTCGAGTTTCAACACCTCATTGAACGACCAATAACTACCTTCATGTTGATAACTCGCGAGTTCTGATAAATCTGAACCTCGAAATACGGGTTTGACGTTAGATCTGAAATATGCATTTTTCACAATGCTCTCGCCGGACTTCACGTCAATTTTATTCATCACCCAATGGAGTATCATCTTAATTTTTTGTCCCACGTTCATGTGTTCATGAAACAAATCCAATACTTTTTTCTTCACCCGTTCCATGAACAATTTCGGATCTACTTTCTTGAATGAAGGAACCATGTTGAAAGTTTTAAAAACACCTTTGATCGCAGTCTCCCGTTCTACGGGCTTCGATTGGAATAGTTCCATGATGAGTTGTGCTACATATTCTTCTCCATTCCCTTTGTTGATTGCTCATCAAATTTTGTTCGATATATCTCGCTTGTCAAGATTCTGAAGTGCATCACTCGTTTTCATTTTAGTTTTTTTTTTCTTTTGAAACTTGAAGTTCTTCAATGGCTTTTCGTTTCGTCATCTTCTCATTTTTCACAATGCATTTTTTAACTGTTTAAGTTTATCCATTTCTTTTCATCTTTCCATCCAAATCTTTCGATTTTTTTTTTCTTTCCTTTGTTTTGCAAATGATATTCCTGTATTACTTCATTTTTTTTTGATTTGGTTCTATGATTTCTGAAATGTGGAATTTTTAATTTTTTACAAATCTCGTTTAACTGAGGTATGGTTTTCTCATTTAAATTTTCCATTTTTTAATTTGTTTGCTTCATTTGTAAGAATATTTTTTTTTTCGAATTTTGTATTTAAATAATTTGTTAAAAAGTTTGTTTTTTACTCTCTATATATGTTTTAATTCCTTCATCAAAAATGTTTTTGGATGAAATTTATCAATTTTTTTATGTTTCTTAACATGAAAAAAATTGAATTAATACGAGAAAAAAGGATGTTAAAATTCAAACTTTTTATTTATATATATATATATAAAGAGAAAAAAACACTTTTACAAAAATTTTTTTTTATATATATATAAAGAGTAAAAAAAAAAAAAACTTTTTTAACAAATTATTATTAAAAACAAAATTTAAAATATACATTAGTTGCAATAATTCATAAAACAAAAAAAAAATAACTGATCATGACAACAACACCTAAAAGATGCGAATTGAAATTGAAACGAGTCGAAACGTGTAAGAAATTCAGTTATAAAATCTATAGATTACAACGACACGACTCCATCGAATTTAACGAGGTCGAGTCGAAGGGCTTAGAGCACAAACACGACAAATATAGCATGCCTTTGAAATTGGACAAAGCCACGCTCAATTTGTTTTATGAGTACCAAAGCGATCTACAGAAAATCGTCATCGCCTTAGATAGAGAATTCGACAAGGACGATTTGTCGTTGTCCTACGGAAGTTACATATATCCAAAAATCTCACTGAAACTCGTGGACAAATCGGATGGTGAGAGTGTGTTCACCGATGTAAAAAAAATCAAAAAAGTAAAGATAAACATTCAACACATTTTTGAAAAAGGAGAAGACATGAGCGTCAACATGCTAATAAAGGACTTGGAAATATAAACAATAGAGAGATTGATTTGAAGAAGAAGGGAAAAAAAAGTAATGAGATCTAGAGAGGTTGATCATCTCTAGATCTCATTACTTTTTTTTGCATTTTTGTTTTTTTTTTGTTTTCCTTCTTCTTCTTCACTATCATTCCTATATATTATAATAACGTTTCCTTTTTTCTCAATTTTGGCGTCCATTCTTCTTTTCTTTTTTTGTGATATGTTACGTTTTTATAAGAACACATTTGTTTATCCGAATCATAATTATGAACAAATGTGGTGCATCTCTTGGTAACACTCGCATCATTACCATTCTCTTCAGAAGGTAGTGGTGATGGTGGAAAGCGTCTCATTCTTTTCAATTTCAACCATCTATCCCCCTCTTTTTTCAGTTTTTTCCTAGCATCTAATCGTTTTTGCACATCCTTTTCACACTCTATCTCCCGATATTCATCATTATCGTCTAATTGTTTTTCCACCTTTTTATCCATTTTATATTATTTTTTATGCTTTGTATGATTTATATTTTTATATTTTATATAATTATATAATGTTTACATTATAATAACATACTCCAAATCGGTATATTCTTAAATGGTGAATTCTCACCAAACAACAAACCCTTGCCGAGTCGCTCAATGTTCTGGCCACTCTTCAGATAGAGACCGTTTTCACTCAAAGAGTTGCCACCTCTAATGGGTTCTAGATACAATCCTTCACCGCTCATCCCTTCTTCAAAAACAGTCCGCTGCCACCCATTAATTTCTCAACTGCCGAACTCGCGAGTCCCGAGAGAGCTACCACGCCGAGAGTTTTCCGAGGAAGGGTAATGCTTTTGCAGCGAAGGGTAATGCTTTTGCGGCGATTCCTGCCAATAGCGGTAAGAAACTGCCTTTCATTCTCAAATTGTATCTCAATTGAGCGGGACTCAATCTCACCGTCAACCCTCTTCCATCACGAATCGCTTTCTCCATCCTTTTGATTTGACTTCTGGTCCAGGCGATCGAATCCTGACCGCCACTCGTCAGATCTTCGTGAGTGAATTTGAATCTCACCGCCTCGCCTCGAGTTGTTAACACTCTCTTAAGTTTCTTCCTCTGTCCTGCGGATATGTTCACGTTTTTAACCACGTATTGTGTCATAATTCTTTTTTTTAAAATATATTTTGTTCAATTGTTTTTTTTTTGCTTTAATGATAATTATATATATATTAAATAATTTTTGTAAATTAATATTGCGTTTATTTTATTTTCTTATTTATATATATACACAATATTTTTTTTTTGCTTTTATATTTCTCTTATGTGAAATCGTATCGTCACCCTCTCTCCGCAAAGATCTAACAGTTCACCATTTTGATCCGTCAACGTGGTTTTGAGACTATACAACGTGTCTAAAATCACTGGTAGATAAACTAAATTTCGAGGTTGTTCCACGATCTCATAACTCAGCGACACGTTTGGAAAGAAGGAATAGATCGTCGGTTGATTGCTACCATTCACGTAGCTTCCAGCAATCACGTCCACGTTCACCAGAATGCTATTGACTGCGAGAATGTCGACCGTATTTTCAGATGCCGCGTGGCCTCGATACATCTTTCGATCGAATCCCAGCATCTTGCCTATAGAATCGTCCGTGTTGAAATCCACTCGAAAATTATCTTCCAAATCCAACATCGTCTGTAAGGTATTAGGGTTGGGAGCGAATCTAATCTTGTTGCTTCTCTTTCCATCCGTCTTTATTCGCGTCTGAATGTAATTGTTCAAATCGTCTATGTCGTAACTTCCTTTGGGAATTCGAATCTCCAACCAATCCACTCCGTCAGAATACTTGAATGAGTTATTCTTTTCGGTGACGTTGGGAAAGGAATAATAAGTCTCCAGATTCACCAACGCCATCTCGTATCTTTTCTCTCTATTCAATTCGATGGAAGGTTCGAATTTCGTCACGAATCGAGTCGAATCGCCACTCACCACGATTTGAATGGATTGTTTTGCAGCCGTATTCTCGGCTATCTGTTCTTACAATTCTCCTTGTTCGAACATTATATTTTAATTTTTATTTTATTTTCAAAACTAAATTATTTGATGATTTAATTATTTTTTAATTTTATTTTCGCTCTCTGTCTTTTTATCATTAGAAACATAAAACTTGTCGAATCCGCACTGATATTTTCCGCGATTAAATCCGCTAGTCAAATCGATCACGACGAAATTGTAAAGACCTCCATCCCAAACCCACTTGCAGAATCTCCTGAATTCCGCCACGCTCATGTCGTTTGCGACGTGATCACCATAGATGTGATTGAGATTCTTGAGATCCTGGCGAAAGAGACACAGTAAATTAGCGTTCTCCCTTATCGTCTGTCTGGGCAATCGAAAATAATTCTGCGACAGGTAGAAACAGTCCACGTTGCTGTGACGACCCCTAACTTAATACGATTCGAATCGGTTCTGTCTCTCCAAAAGCAGATCGTCGAAAATCATGAGATTCTTATCTTCCGATTTCAATCCTCTAGGATCCAGAACGTCGCTAGCGTTCTCATAAAATCGACACTCGACATTCGAAGTCGCATTTCTCTTCATCAATTCCATCACCGCACCGTCCAAAATGGTCGAAAGAGAAGCTTCACGTTTGTCGAATTCCTCCCTACTGTCAAAGATTCTGGCTATGACGTCCTTGGGCAATCTACGATCCATGCACTCTCGAAGCAATCTGTATTCGGGTTGAAACAAGCTCTTGCCAAACACGAACAATGTGTCGTAATCCAACCAGTCGGGTTGCGACAACAGATTCATCAACAGATTGGTCTTTCCACAATTCGATTTTCCCACTATCAAGCCTCTTATGCTTTTGGGAAAGAACTCGTTATTCGACCTCTTTGTCGCGGCGTCGTTCCAAGACATATCTTTAATGTTCATCTTTGTTTATTTTTTTGTTATTTTAGATTTTTTCAAACACAATTTTTATGTTTTTTCAAACTCAGTTTTATAAATATTATTATTTATTTATATTACACCGTCGCGAGTTCTCTTCAATCCAGATCCACTCGTCATTTTAGCTAAATCTTGTATGGGTACCACAGCATCCTTAAAATCTTTCCAACTTTTCGGTGATCGCTCTTACGTAGCTCGCTTCGCCGGCGGACTGATCAACTTGCCGATCAACGCATCAGCTGCCCTCTTGCCAGCCACAGAAGCTATCCTACCACTGGCTTCGGAAGTGGCTTTCTTACCAGCATCCAAAGCCGTCTTCTTACCGACCTCAAACGCAGTCGATGCGAGTTTTCTACCTGCATCGCTCGTGAACGCTCGCATTATAGAATCGACGATGCCAGAACCGCCTTGAACGTAAGTTCTGACGTATCCCCTGTTCTTTATCACCAACATATTTATAATATATATTTTGTTTTTTCACTGGTAAATCGTTTGTTGTTTAAATTACTTTTATTATTTTGTAGTGTAAAATTTACTCTTTTTATTTTAAATATTTTTGTTTGTTTCTCTCTACTTATTATATATCAGTCCTTCAATTCGTTCATCAGTCTTTTGTAATCGCGTTTATTCAAAACCTGCTGACTCAACAATTCATCGCATATGCTCACTATCTCATTATCTAATCCAGTGTTACCAGCGCGTCTACTTGCCATCAACAAACTCAATCTCTGAGACAGAGCGTCAGAATCGCTCGGAAGAAAAGTGGTTTTCACCCCTTTGCCAGTCACCGACTCGACGAACTTCTTATTCATATCCCATATGGGTTTCACCACTTTCGTCCACTTGTAACCCCTGTTGGCTTTGGGTCTCGTTTCTCTGGCATTGTTATTTCTCTTCATGGTGTGGATCTGAACCAGAATGTCGCCGTAATTGTCGTAATCCTCTTCCGTGTAATCTCCAGGCTTGTCGAAAAGGAGCAATTTGTGCAATCCAGGAGTTAATTCGTACCTATTCGAACCGACGATTAAATTATTATCATCCTCTCGCACTTCTGTGTCGCCCACAAAAGTTCTACCGTCAGAATCCTTATAAATTCCATACATCAGATCTCTCTTACCACCAACCTCGGACGACGCGACGCTATCAGTGGTGATAGTCGAAGCTGTATCATCGCTCTCAATCACGTCGGTTTCGATTCTCATGGGAGCATAATCCGGTGTAGATTGAAAGGAATACTGTTTTGTAAAACTAACGGGCAACGAACACATTCTCAAAGAACTCTCTTTTATGGGTCTCAATTCTTCAACTATCTCCTTCTTGCTTCATTCCTGAACCTCCGTCACGGGTTTAAATATTTTTGTGGTTTCGCACCTCAATTCCATCTCTCCAAGTCGTCTGCTTCTGTCAGCCGATTGAATGCTCTTCTTAGCACGTTCATATTCGTTTAAAAGTTGATCTGATCTCTACGCTTGGAATCTGTGATGTGTAAAAACATTTTTTCGTTTTCTAAAATTATTAATATTTCCTTTAGAGTATGCTAACGTGAGTTATTTTATTATTTTCAAAATTAAATGTATAATTATTTTAGGTTTTATGTTTTAAGTAAATAAAAATCTTCTGTCTTTAATATAATAACTAAAACCAGTTGAGGAAAAATATTTTACATGATAAAACCTCTATAAATGCGTTTGCCCTAGATTGCGTTCATCACCGATTATTCACTCCGTGATGAACTGGACAACTTTGAAAAAAGTTTGAAAGTTTTAGCGTACACGAAACCGGTTTCTGATTTATCGCATTTGAGAATAATTATATCTGTTAAATGGAGAACTTTGAAAAAGTTTGAAAGTTTTAGCAGATAAGAAACCGGTTTCTGATTTAATGCGTTTGAGAATAATTATATCCGTTAAAAGGGTTCATTCATATCTCCGAACATTATCACAAGTAAATTAAAATTCAATTACCTCTTAAACCTGACTGAGTGGAAACGCGCTTTTATTGTCTATTATTAAAATGAAATGTCTATTATAATAGAATTTTATCTCTTAAAATTCATCTAAGTGAAAAAAGGTTTTATAGTGGATTTTTTATTTGAATGAAACAATTCTACGAACTGTTTTATTTGAATGAAACAATCTACGAATTGTTTTTTTAAATTACATTTTCTTCAAATTTCGAACATTTTTTCACTTTTTGAGCGACGTGTCGATTGTACGCGTTCGCCAACGGTGTTTGAACGTGAAAAGTGATGTACATGTACAAGTGGTGCAGAATCCGCATTTATTACCTACTGATGGCAGGTTTATGCTAGTGTTGGGTAGATGGTGCTCTCTACGATGGCAGTATATCGGTTTATGCTAGTGTTGGGTAGATGGGGATCTCTAGGATGGCAGTATATCGGTTTATGCTAGTGATGGGTAGATGGGGCACTATAGGGTGGCAGTAAATCGGTTTATGTTAGTGTTGGGTAGATGGGGATCTCTAGGGTGGCAGTACATCGTTATTGTAATGTTGGGTAGATGGGGCTCTCTACCATGGCAGTATATCGATTTATGCTAGTATTGGGTAGGTGGGGCTCTCTAGGGTGGCAGTATATCGTTTTATGCTAGTGTTGGGTAGATGGGGGTTCTCTAGTGTAGCAGTATATCGTTATTGTAGTGTTGGGTAGATGGGGCTCTCTATGATGGCAGTATATCGGTTTATGCTAGCGTTGGGTAGATGGGGCTCTCTAGGGTGGCAGTATGACGGTTTATGTTAGTGTTGGGTAGATGGGGCTTTCTAGGATGGCAGTATATCAGTTTATGCTAGTGTTGGGTAGATGGGGCTCTCTAGGATGGCAATATATCGGTTTATGCTAGTGTTGGGTAGATGGGGCTCTCTAGGATGGTAGTATATCGGTCTATGCTAGTGTTGGGTAGATGGGGCTCTCTAGGGAGGCAGTATATCGGTTTATGTTAGTGTTGGGTAGATGGGGATCTCTAGGGTGGCAGTATACCGTTATTGTAATTTTGGGTAGATGGGGCTCTCTGGGATGGCAGTATATCAGGTTTTGCTAGTGTTGGGTAGATGGGGCTCTCTAGGGTGGCACTATATCGTTTTATGCTAGTGTTGGGTAGATGGGGGTTCTCTAGTGTGGCAGTATATCGTTAGTGTAGTGTTGGGTAGATGGGACTCTCTAGGATGGCAGTATATCGGTTTATGCTAGTGTTGGGTAGATGGGGGTTCTCTAGTGTGGCAGTATATCGGTTTATGCTAGTATTGGGTAGACGGGGCTCTCTAGGGTGATAGTATATCGGTTTATGCTAGTGTTTGGAAGATGAGGCTCTCTAGGATGGCAGTATATCGGGTTATGCTAGTGTAGGGTAGATGGGGCTCTATAGGATGGCAGTATATCGGTTTATACTAGTGTTGGGTAGATGGGGCGCTCTAGGATGGCAGTATATCGGTTTATGCTAGTGTTGGGTAGATGGGGCTCTCTAGGGTGGCAATATATCGGTTTATGCTAGTGTTTGGAAGATGAGGCTCTCTAGGAGGGCAGTATATCGGGTTATGCTAGTGTAGGGTAGATGGGGCTCTATAGGATGGCAGTATATCGGTTTATGCTAGTGTTGGGTAGATGTGGCTCTCCAGGATGGCAGTATATCGGTTTATGCTAGTGTTGGGTAGATGTGGCTCTCCAGGATGGCAGTATATCGGTTTATGCTAGTGTTGGGTAGATGTGGTTCTCCAGGATGGCAGTATATCGGTTTATACTAGTGTTGGGGAGATGGTGCTTTCTAGGATGGCAGTATATCAGTTTATGCTAGGGTTGGGTGGACGGGATTCTCTAGGATGGCAGTATATCGGCTTATGCTGGTAGTGTTGGGTAGAAGGGGCATTCTAGGATGGCAGTATATCGGTTTATGCTAGTGTTGGGTGGACGGGATTCTCTAGGATGGCAGTATATCGGCATCTGTGATATGGAAATGTCCTACGAGTAACGTGATAGTTACACATATAGAGAATACATTGAATTTATGTTATTTATGGTTCATAAGTATTGGGTAGATGGGGCTCTCTAGGATGGCAGTATGTCGGTTTATGCTAGTGTTGGGTAGATGGGGCTCCTAGGATGGCAGTAGATCGGTTTTATGCTAGTGTTGGGTAGATGGGGGTTCTCTAGTGTCAAAGTATATCGGTTTATGCTGGTGTTGGGTAGACGGGGCTATCTAGGGTGACAGTATATCGGTTTAGGCTAGTGTTTGGAAGATGAGGCTCTCTAGGTGAGCAGTATATCGGGTTATGCTAGTGTTGGGTAGATGGGGCTCTACAGAATGGCAGTATATCGGTTTATGCTAGTGTTGGGATCTCTAGGATGGCAGTATATCGGTTTATGATAGTGCTGGGTGGATGGGGCTCTCTAGGGTGGCAGTATGTCGTTTTATACCAGTGTTGGGTAGACAGGGCTCTCTAGCGTGGCAGTATATCGATTTGTGCTAGTGATTGGAAGATGAGGCTCTCTAGGAGGGCAGTATATCGGGTTATGCTAGTGTTGGGTAGATGGGGCTCTATAGGATGGCAGTATATCGGTTTATACTAGTGTTGGGTTGATGGGGCTCTCTAGGATGGCAGTATATCAGTTTATGCTAGTTTTGTGTAGATGGGGCTCTCTAGGATGGCAGTATATCAGTTTATGCTAGTGTTGGGTAGACGCGGCTCTCTAGGATGGCAGTATATCGGTTTATGCTAATGTTGGGTAGATGGGGCTCTCTAGGATGACAGTGTATTGGTTTATTCTAGTGTTAGGGAGAAGGGGCTCTCTATGATGACAGTATATCAGTTTATGTTAGTGTTGGGTAGATGGGGATCTCTAGGGTGGCAGTATATCGTTATTGTAGTGTTGGGTAGATGGGGCTCTATAGAATGGCAGTATATCGGTTTATGCTAGAGTTGGGTAGATTGGGATCTCTAGGATGGCAGTATATCGGTTTATGATAGTGTTGGGTGGATGGGGCTCTCTAGGGTGGCAGTGTGTCGTTTTATACCAGTGTTGGGTAGACAGGGCTCTCTAGCGTGGCAGTATATCGGTTTATGCTAGTGATTGGAAGATGAGGCTCTCTAGGAGGGCAGTATATCGGGTTATGCTAGCGTTGGGTAGATGGGGCTCTATAGGATGGCAGTATATCGGTTTATGCTAGCGTTGGGTTGATGGGGCTCCCTAGGATGGCAGTATATCAGTTTATGCTAATTTTGGGTAGATGTGGCTCTCCAGGATGGCACTATATCGGTTTATGCTAATGTTGGGTAGATGGGGCTCTCTAGGATGACAGTGTATTGGTATATGCTAGTGTTAGGCAGAAGGGGCTCTCTATGATGACAGTATATCGGTTTATGCTAGTGTTGGGTAGACGGGGATCTCTAGGGTGGCAGTATATCGTTATTGTAGTGTTGGGTAGATGGGGCTCTCCAGGATGGCAGTATATCGGGTTGTGCTAATGTTGGGTAGATGGGGCTCTCTAGGGTGGCAGTATATCGTTTTATGCTAGTGTTGGGTAGATGGGGGTTCTCTAGTGTGGCAGTATATCTTTATTGTAGTGTTGGGTAGATGGTGCTCTCTATGATGGCAGTATATCGGTTTATGCTAGTGCTGGCTAGATGGGGCTCTCTATAGGGTGGCAGTATATCGGTTTATGCTAGTGTTGGGTAGATGAGGCTCTCTATGATGGCAGTATATCGGTTTATGCTAGTGTTGGGTAGATGGGGCTCTCTAGTGTTGTAGTATATCCTTATTGTAGCGTTGGGTAGATGGGGTTCTCTAGGATGGCAGTATATCGGTTTATGCTAGTGTTGGGTAGATGGGTTCTCTGGTGTGGCAGTATATCGGTTTATTCTAGTATTGGGTAGATGGGGCTCTCTAGGGTGGCAGTATATCAGTTTATGCTGGTGTTGGGTAGATGGTGGTTCTCTAGTGTGGCAGTATATCGTTATTGTAGTGTTCGGTAGATGGGGTTCTCTAGAGTGACAGTATATTTGGTTATTTTACTATTGGGTAGATTGGGTTCTCTCTGTGGTGGCAGTATATCGGTTTATTCTAGTATTGGGTAAATGGGGCTCTCTAGGGTGACAGTATATCGATTTATTCTAGTGTTATGTCACAGATGGGGCTCTCTGGGGTGACAGTTTATCGGTTTATTCTAGTGTTGATTTTGTATGGAATGAAAATAATGTAATTCGTAAATTTATGCCAAGTCTGTTTCGCAACGAAGGAACTCATTAGAACTGCTTTTACTTGAACCCAATTGACGTCGTACGAATTTGATGAAATTATGTGTAAACTTCAACAATAATTCTCATCAATTAAAAAGTCCACACTCTTTAAAATGTTATAGTACGTGACGTAGGAATCGGAAGGGGCACGATGACACGTGCGCTCCCCCCCTCCCGCCCCCCTAAAAGACGAAACTTTTTCCAGAAAGTATTTATAGAGAGAAAAGAGAGAGAGACAGAGAGCGAGAGAGGGGAGAGGGAAAGAGACAGAGGAATAGTGAGAGAGAGGGGGAGGGAGAAATGGAAGGAGGGAGGGAGGGGATAAAAGAAAATAAAGGGAGGGAGGGAGGGAGGGATGGGGAGGGAGATAGCGAGGGGGAGGGGGAGGGGAGCGGGACGGGGGAAGGATGGAGGGAGGGAGGGAGGGAGGGAGGGAGGGAGGGAGGGAGGGAGGGAGGGAGGGAGGGAGGGAGGGAGGGAGGGAGGGAGAGGGAGGGAGGGAGAGGGAGGGAGGGAGAGAGAGTGCGCGAAGGAAGAGAGAGGGAGAGGGAGGGAGGGAAAGTGAGGGAGAGACGACACTAAGGAGGTGAGAGAGAAGTAGGTGAGTGGGAGGTGAAAGAGAAAGGAGAGATAGGAGGAGCATCATCTTTATCAACCCGCCATTGCAGTCTAATTTAGAATTAGTATAAGAGCGGTACACAGACTCTTCACTCTTAAGATATTTATTTATTTATTTATTTATTTATTTATTTATTTATTTATTTATTCCTGAGATAGTTTAAAATGAGAGAGAGAATGAGAGAGAGGTGAGAGAGAAAGAGAGGGGGAGGGGAGAGATAGGAGGAGAAATTTCAGACTAGCATGAAATCTTTATTAACCCTTTACCTAACGTAACGGCCAAAACCGACCAGCGCTATTCATAAAAATCGCCAATTAATTTTCATTTTTTTTTTCATTTTTTGTCTCAAAAAAGTTTTTGTCTCCAACGAGGGGTCATAACCTATGTTTTTGAGACAAAAAATGAAAAAAATTAGTTATTGAAGAATTATATTTGCAAGTGTCGTCTGCTTTTCAGGTTGGGTAAAGGGTTAATCGGTCATTGCAATATAACTTATAATTAGTAGAAGACGGGGAACACATTCACCTCACTCTAAAGATGTGACTAATGCTTACATCGTTTGATTTGTTTTCACTACGGAGTTTGAAGTCGAGAAACATACAAATTGTTATCTACATATTAAATAATGTTAAATATGGATTTAACCCATTACTTAGGACGAAAGGCAGACGACACATGTAAACACAATTCTCGAGTAACTATTTTTTTCGTTTTCGCATCAAAAACATATATTATGACCACACACTGGAACGAGCTCAACGAGCTCGTTCCAATGAGGAGTCGTCAGCAATGTTTGTGAGACAAAAATGAAAACAATAAACAATGAAAACTGAATGGTCATTTTTTGTGAATAGCGCCTGCCGGATTTGGTCTTTACGTTGGGTAAAGGTTTCAAAATGGGCATTTTTTCTCAATGTAGTAGTGATTGAGTCCCAGACATAGCTTTGTATATTGTATTCCTGTCATGCTGCTAAGGCACAAGGGCCGGCAATGATATATATGAGTTCGAAATGCTGCCAACGCCCCTATTTGCACAAATACATGGACCGCTTAAATATCGCCATGATATTAACATTTTAGCTGTTTAATCCTTTACCTAACGTAGCGGTCAAAACCGGTCAGCGTTATTCACAAAATTTACCATTCAATTTGCATTATTTTTTAATTTTTTTGTCTCAAAACCATATCTTGTGACCCCTCATTGGAAGGAATTCATCGAGCTCGTTCCAATGAGGGCTCATAAACTATGTTTTTGACGCAGTAAATGAAAACACAAGTTATTCAAGAATTCTGTTAGCAAGTGTCTGCCTTTCGTGTCAGGTAAAGGGTAAGAGTTGCATTTCTTTTGCTTTTCATTTTAGGAAGGTACAGTTAAAACTAGAAGTCCTGTCATAAAATGCGCACAAATAGCACGTTGATATGCGCGTTAATGTGCGCGTTATGGCCCAAGTAAAGCCATCATATTCTGTGCATATGGCCTGTGCACAAGCAATGTTTCAGCCAATGGACCTCCGGGTAACCCGGAGGTCCATTGGCAGAAACATTGCATGTGTTTGCTATGAGTAACCAGGAGAACCTGTCGTGCTTTGGATGCCATTCGATATGGCAATTGCGCGTAATTCCAACGCGCAATTAAGCCTAGATAAGCGCATTATTCGTGATAGGACTTCTAGTTTTAACTGTGTGTTCTTTTCTTATCTTCAATCATTGTTTTTTTTTTTCCTTTTTGTCCTACTGTAAGGCAAGGCAATTTTGACATTTGCATTTCGGCTACAAAAGGCAGTTATTGATTAAGTTATTGGAGTTTAACGACACTTTTGGCAGCCAGTGTCAATTCGTGTCAGATGAAGACAGTAAAACTCACTGATCAGTCACTCCACACCAGTTATTGTTATCATGTTGCAAGATAGGAACGAACCTCCTTAATGAGTTCAACCAACTTTTCTCGGTTCACACGGCTGTTATGAATAGTTAAAATTCAAAACTGGTAAATCTGTATTCGTAAATACTTACATGTATGTATATCAATTAAAAAGAAATCAATGCGAGTGTTGAAGGATAAACGGTGTACCGTTTTCAACTTACACTACATACAAGATAAGAGGACGTCTTTTCAGGGACTACGCCTTCCAGTATATAAGGTAACGTAACAGTTTTCTGAACCCTACACATTGTCCAAATTCTCAATGTCATAAAGAGAAGTAAGTTTTTTTGTAACATACTGCTTTCAGACTGACCTTTTGCTATCACAGTACTAAATATTTTCCCTTAGGCGATCATTATAAGGTTCAGGCGAAAGCAATAAGATCGCATCACTATAATTTGGGCATTCAAATATCATTGTCAAGTGTAGCCCTTCAGACAACATTTTTCGGACTCTAAAACAGGGGTTCATGCAACAAATAGGAAAAAAATCTGACAGGTTGGGGAGTACCGGTTACGTGCATATATTTTACAGGAATTTCCGAACAAAACCACACCAACAGCTAATTTTATTTTTTAGGTCCAAAAATTCATCAAATCATCCTCTTCATTTATCTGGAATATTCCACAATAGTGCAAGATGTCAGTAGAATGCTTCAAATGTTTATTGAAACAACATATTTCCCCAAGGCTGCTTAGTTTTGGAGATTGCTTCATTGCAACTTTTCAAGGCGCATAACTCTAATTCAAATATTTTCTACTGTGATACCTTTTGTCAATGTGTCGATACATACATATTATAGCTACAGTGAAGTGATTTGTGGTGTACAGTTAAAACTAGAAGTCCTATCACGAATAATGAGCTTATCTAGGCTTAATTGCGCGTTGGAATTGCGCGCAATTGCCACATCGAATGGCACCCAAAGCACGGCAGTTTCTCCTGGTTACTCATTGCAATCACATGCAATGTTTCTGCCAATGGACCTCCGGGTTACCCGGAGGTCCATTGGCTGAAACATTGCTTGTGCACAGACCATATGTACAGAATTTGATAGCTTTACTTGGGCCATAACGCGTACATTAACGCGCATATCAACGTGCGATTTGTGCGCATTTCATGACAGGACTTCTAGTTGTAACTGTAGTATAACGTTGAGTTGAGGAGGTCAGTTCTGACCTCCTCAACGATACGTGATGCGACGACTCAGATCACTTTATTGTGGCGATAAAAACTGTTTATTATATGACCAATAGTTCAACATCGCATGCTTACGCTAGCATTAAAAATTCCCCCAATCATTTTTCACTAAATTCGTTTGAAGTCAAAGAAAACTATTTTTGTTTGCACTTATTTTTTTGTAACATGCGCACACTTCCGGGAATCTCTCGATGGACATGAATACGTAACAAAGTGAACAGTCAACTTTCTTTTTGACCAGGACCGCCGTTCGAGCAACCCATTTCAGAAAAGTACTCTCTGCGACCAGAACAGATAATTAAGCGAATTCGAACGCACCCGTAAATAGCCCGTCATACTATAGTGATACGGAATCGGATTCCACACTATGGGTTTTCCGGGCACCAGGAAAAGATCGCCAAACAGTAGTGATATTTAGCGGTTATATTGCATAGTCATACAATAAAACGTAATATTGGTTATATTTGCAGTTACTCAAATTCAAAAGCTGAACAACCCTAGCTCATGCTGGCACTGGTAGACACCGAAGCCATGTAAATTCATTTTCATGGCTTGCTGAAGGAATATATGGCTGGCTAGCCAGCTCAGCTGACTAAGTTTTAACTTTAACGGCTGGCGGCTCATGGCGACTCAGCTGACTGAGGGGTGTAAAACACGGCTATCCCAGATTGGTGGAATGAAACAAAACTAAAATGCACTAGAAAGGCAGATGTATAAATCTTACGAAGGTAGACTAATTGGAATTAGGGCAAGGGAATCGACATATGGAGACATTTTTCTAACGTTTAATCATTTTACTTAACGTAACCGTCAAAATCGGCCAGTGCGAAACTTTTTTTGAAAATATTTTCATTTTTGCTTCCAAAACATGGGTTATGACCCGTCATTGGAACGAGTGCTTCGCGCTCGTTCCAATGAGGGGTCATAACCCAAGTTTTGGAAGCAAAAAATGAAAATTGTTAGTTACAGGAGAATTTTATTACGAGTGTCGTCTGCTACTGGCGTTAGGTGAAGAGTTAATTATGAAATTTTGACAATTTACACGGCTTAAGCCGGTGTAAAAGGAATGGAAGTCCGTAGGAACGTTAGTCCCTCTGGACTATTATTCCACGGAATTATAGTCCTAGGTCTAACATTTCTAGGAATAGTAGTCCGGCGGACTACTATTCCTATAAATGTTAGACCTAGGACTATAATTCCGCGGAATAATAGTCCAGAGGGACTAATTTTCCTATGGACTTCCATTCCTGTAACACCGGCGCAAAATTTCGTGGCGGTTGATTTATAATACGGGTGGCTGACGAAAAATGTGGCTGGCGGTGGCTTACGAAAAATATGGCTGGCGGCGGCGGCTCATGGCGGCGGCTTCGGGGTCTAGGCACTGGACCTTCTGGGAGTCTTGTGTCAATAGTGCTTATCATGAAGTCAACGGCGAACGATTTTAATTTTGCTGTTACCGTACCAGATACAATACGTGGGGAATGTATTATCACTAAATCACCCGCAGAGTGGAGATTCTACCCGAGCAATAATTGCAAATTTGTTGCAAAGCACAACCAGAACAATCAAAGTTTTAGCCAATGGACCTCCGGGTTAAACCCGGAAGTCCATTGGCTGAAACATTGCTTGTTTTTTTTGTCGATATGTACAGAATTTGAAAGTTATAGCTTGGGTGATAACTCCACTCCGCGGGTGATTTAGTTACAATCCACTCTCCACTTTACAGTTACTATTGATCGAGTTGTCGCTAAAATAAATAAATAAATTAAAATAACAAAGTACCACTTGCAATATAAGAAGCTTCTTTCTTATTTCAGCTGATACAACATGGATAACCTGAGTTACATTGCCTCGCCGAAAAGTAACGCTGTCGAGTACAGAACAATCCCACAACAGCTGGAATACGCAGCAAGAACCATTCCCGACAAAGAGGTTGTCATCTTCTATTCTCTTGATGGAGTGAGAACGAGTATCACATTTCAGGAGCTATATCGCAAAAGTCAACGCTTTGCGTGTGTTTTGCACGAAATGGGTATATCCAAGGGCGATAACGTTGTCATATGTTTGTTTAATACAGTGGAATGGCTAGTTGTAGTATTTGGTTTGATGATGGTCGGTGCGGTTCCAGTGAGTAGCTATGTCGTTGAACAAAGTGGATCCGATCTGGAGTACGTAATTAAAACAGTTGGTGCAGTGGCATTGTTTATTGATTATGATGATAAGGACATGGATATAAAACTCAAACAATTTGTTAGGCATGTGATTTCTGCAGCTGTAGACACAGATTGTGATGGTTTGTTGAGTTTAGAAAAACTTATGCAAAGAACTACATCAACGACTCGGATAGATACAGACGACATCGAGCCCGATGACATTGCCTGCATAATGCGATCGTCTGGCACAACGGGGCGGCCAAAACTAATTTCACACACACATTCCAACATGTTTAAATCCAGCATATATCTTTTAAATACCAACGAAAAAGTGTTCTCTAACGCAGAATTTTCTTGGATAGGTGGAACACCTATTGAGCAAGTGTACTCAGGGGGATCACGAGTTACGATATCAAGGTATCAGGATGAGTTACCTGTGGATCTAATGTTATCATACGTAGAAAAAGAATCTTGTAATATGAGCGTGTTTACAACAAGCGCCATGAACATAATACTGAAAGAAAACAAAAGCATTCCGCCTTGTGTAAACACTATTCTACTTACGGGAACACCGGCCAAAAAGGAATTCCAGAAATTTTTGACAGACACTAACTGTCTTCTTTGTTTATATGGAAGTCTAGAGCTGGGGGATGTTTCTCGAATAAACGTAAGAGGAGATATGCGTTTAGAAGATAACCTTGCAGGATACCCATCACCTGGCGTAGAAATAAAGGTTGTAGATGAGAATAATAAGGTAGTACCGAGAGACACAACAGGCAACATCTTCGTACGTAGTAATGCACTGTTTGTCGGATATGTGGATGATACAGGAGTAACACAGCGTTCCTTTACGCCATCATATTGGCATAGTATGGGCGATATCGGCTATATATCAGACAGCGGGAAACTGTTTGTGATTGGTCGTGTTGGAAACTATGTTCAACGTGACGGCGAAATGATACACGCCGCTGAGGTAGAACGGACCATTGAACGTCTCAATGTTCCTCAAATTGAGGAAGTGTTGGTTGTAGGGATTCCCGATGACATACTTTTCGAGGAAATATGTGCCTGCATCGTCTTTAAACCTAGACAATGTATGACGAAAGAGGAAATATTCGAGATTTTCGACGAAAAACTCACTATATACTACAAACCCAAGTACATCGTTTTTATGGATTCATTTCCTGTAAACGTTAACGGGAAAATTGATAGGAGGATGATTACTAATTTTGCAATCCATCAAATTGAAGGACAATAATAATGTTCAACCATCCGCCTGATGTAACGCTCCCATCCGACCAGCAATGTTTACTAACTGTTTGTCGCCTGGGTGCTAGAATGTCCTATGTCCTATAGGGGACAGAGTACTCCCATAGGGGACAAAGTACTCCCATAGGGGATATAATATATAGTCCCATAGGGGACATAGGACATTCTAACACCCAGGCGACGTGTTGTTATAAAAATTGTATTATTGTGCGATTATTTGATTATGAAACCTCGTCACGAATTTGCTGAGTTCGACTGAATTTTGAAGTCTATAAAATGGAAACTGCGAGAAGAGCGAAGTTTAAAAGTGATTTGTGGCTTTAGAGTTCATTTATTGATTAAATGTGATTCATTTATTGATTAAATGTGATTTTCTTTCCCAGAATTGTCCATTTTCAAACTAGGAAGATATAACTTCAAAACTGATTGATATAACCCCAATCTCAGGCGATATGAACCAAGCTACAATGTTTCTCCTCGATGCGTAACGTGGCGCACTAATTATTTGACAAGGAAATCATTCATCGTTATTCGTCGAATGCAATCAGGAAAATTGGCGTTACCAGCCATTCTGGGGCAGTTTGAATCTGCGTGTTTGTATGGTGAGGAACCAATGATCGCACTAAGTAAGGATAAGATCGGGAAAGGTACGAAAAAAGAGAGTTGTGCAGAAAATTGAACACAAACAAGGAGTCTGGGCCGTAAGCGAAGGTTCACTAAGTGGGAGAAGAGATACTCCAGCTATCCGAACATCACGGCTTCCCAGGTGGAAAAGCCGAAACGTTCGCATAGCTGAACTAGGAGGAGAGGGAACTCCGGACTTTGTGAGAGAAGAAACAATAACACTGTCAGAAAACTGTAATAGAGCTCAGAACTTTTAGAATTGTAGAGTTTGTATAAAAAACAATTAGTTGGTATTATTGGGTTAATTTCATATCAGCCGAGATACCAGCCTAATGTATCTTTATATATCACAGGAAACGTCGTTAAGTTCGACGTAACAACCCATTGTCTTATTTCCTGATTATCAACTATTGTCTAATCGGCGCGTGTATTCTTGTGCGTAGTTCACATGGCGTCAATTACGACAACAGGTGCAAGTAAAGCGCATTCATGACGTCATGGTGTGAAGCGTCTGAGCCAACGAACTGATTGTCGGTTGTTTTGGGAGAATTTAGCGACAATGAATTAAATAAAAAGTGTAAAAAGCATTCGAAAATTCATGTGATATACAGAACCTTTAACTCGTGATGTTTGGATATAAGATTTTTTGAAACTCGTTTCATGAATTCGATTCACAACTCGCCTAAAGGCTCGCTGTGAATCAAATTCATCAAACTCGTTTCAAAAAATCTTATATCCAAACATCACTCGTTTGAGATCCTCTATATCTGCCCAAGACTGAATATGACGCCGATGGCCAAAGGCTGGACTGAAGTAATCGAGGGCCGATGTCTCGACCTTTATTTATTAAACCAAAACATATAATTACAAAATGTTCTCAGATCTGATTCAGTTTCCTGACAGTGTTATTGTTTCTCGTTCTTTTCTCAAAATCCTACGTTTCCTCTTCTAGATGATCTATCCAAGCGTCTTACCTTCCCTAGTGGGCAAGCCGCGAAACTCGTATAACTTAACAATTTCTTCTATTACCTTTCGTCGAATCTCTGCTTACAGTTAAAACTAGAAGTCCTCTCATGAACTGGGCGCTTATCTAGGCTCAATTGCGCGTAGGAATTGCGCGCAATTGCAATATCGAATGACATCCCAAGCACAGCAGGTTCTCCTCGTTACTCATAGCAAACACAGGCAATGTTTCTGCCAATGGACCTCCGGATTACCCGGAGGTCCATTGGCTGAAACTTTGTTTGTGCACAGGCCATATATACAGAATCTGACGTTTCCTCTTTTAGTTGAGCTATCCAAACGTCTCGCCTTCCCTAGTGGGCAAGCCACGAAATTCGGATAGCTTAACAATTTCTTCTATCACCTCGTCAAATCTCTGCTTACAGTTAAAACCAGAAGTCATGCCGTGAAATTCGGAGAGCTCAACTATCTCGTCCATTACGACGTCGAATCTCTGTTGACGAATCTGAATCTTAGTTTGTTTTGAATTGTGTCTTCAACAACACTATTGATGTAAACAAAATAATTGCGTCTGGTAACATACCAAGGGAGACAACTCTGGTTTGGTCCATATCGGTCGAGATCGATGTCGTATCAGCCGCGTTTGAAGTCATATCAGGCGGGTTTGATAGTGGGCACTTTTCGAAAAGAAAAAAAAATCGTATCTAATAAATAAAGGAGGTTAGTTCTTGGTTGGTTTCATATCGGCCGAGATATCAGCCCTCAGCAACTTTACGTCAGGGTTGGGCCGATATGAATGTAACCACGTAATAATCTCATATCGGTTGCCTGTTGTTCCACCAAACAAAAGGTTAGCTATAATTGGAATAAATGAGTTTGCGTAGTTTCCAGATCAAAGGCTTTAGCAATGCAATGGTTTGATAGAATGTCCAGTAAATGCGACAAGTTGAAAATTATTAACGCCATGGCTGGATAATTCCACTAACCTTAACATTTCTACAAAGTGTTTTGATTCGTATGGTGTTTATTAAAGATGAGTATGTCTGACAGTGGATGATATGTGTCCTTACAAACTATAAAATCCCCCCCCCCCCCCCAAAAAAAAAAAAAAATTACCTTTGATTATCAGAGACCTCCGCATTGATATTTTTCATGCGCGGTGGTACATTTTATTGGCATTTTCAATTATTACCTTGGACACATAAACGCTTAAAGTCGCAAATTCGTGGATCGATTTCAACGGGATCTAGAGCTAAGAAGCATGAATCTATATCTATCTATGGCAGGGGGGGGGGGGGCAATAATGGCTTATATTTAAAAAATATCCACGAACAAACAGCAGACGCAGTGGAATTGACTTTTGCTGAAAAATGTGAATAAAAATCTTCACAGTTTCCCAAAATACGAAGTCTTCGAATTGAATGGAACGAAAACGTGCGTTTGTGTATAGAAAGAAGCCTCTGATTAAAAATGTCACTGTTCGGTGTATACTTCTGTGAGTATATATGCACTGAATGACATTCTCATTCGAGAGATTGTGTCGGTTATTTTAACCTCTGTACGGTATTATACGCCTACTGTGTCTCATTTTAATACGGGAAAATAAAATTAAAAAATGCACCTCTGAATGCACATATTATCTCTATAGTGAAGTGATCTGGGTTGTGGTATCACGTCGAGTTGCGAATGTCAGATCGCCGGATCAAACGAGCTGCAGCAGTAAATTTAGTCTATATACAGCTAAACATCTTAGCATTTGCTATTTTACAATGGCAAACGCTCAAGTAAATGCACATTTTATTCCAAATGGCAGAGGGGGGAAATATCTTATTTTTGACAATCGTGAGTTTAACATCACAACTACATGTAGTATAACGTCGAGTTGAGGAGGTCAGTTCTGACCTCCTCAACGATACGTGATGCGTAAACTCAGATCACTTCATTGTGGCAATAAAAAATGTTTATTATATGACCAATAGTTCAACATTACATGCTTACGCTAGCATTAAGAATTCCCCCAATCTTTTTCCGGTAAATTCGATTGAAGTCACAGAGAACTATTTTTGTTTACACTTATTTTTTTGTAACATGCGCACACTTCCGGGAATCTCTCGATGGACATGAATACGTAACAAAGTGAACATTGCTTGTGCACAGGCCATATGTACAGAATTTGATAGCATTACTTGGGCCATAACGCGTACATAAACGCGCATATCAACGTGCTATTTGTGTGCATTTCATGACAGGACTTCTAGTTTTAACTGTAGAAAACCTCAAAGAATTTACTGGCGTTGTTACCAAAAGAACTGCTGAGCTACCGTAAATACAGTAAATGTCATTATAACACATATGAGCCCAGAACTTAGAACGAAAAGACTTAACGAATTAACAAACTCTCGAAAAACCGCGGGTGTCCAATTAACCTGTTAAATACATTTTATCGCTACAATGAAGTGATCTAGGTCGTCGCATCTCATCTCGTTGAGAAGATCAGATCGCCGGATCAAACTCGCAGCCAGCGGCAGCTCGCTTTGTGTGCCGATCTGACCTCCTCATCTCGATGTGATACTATTACCCAGATCACTTCATTTTAGCGATAATATCTATTTATCAGATTAATTGGATATCCGCGTTTGTTCGAGAGTTTGTTAATTCGATAAGTCTTTTCGTTCCAAGTTCTGGGTTTGTTATGATTGTGCAGATTCTCCGAGCTAAATTATAAGGGATATTTCTTTTTGTGTGACCGGGGTGACAAGATCTGTAAACGCTCGAGTAAATGTACATTTTATTCCAAATGGCAGAGGAAGGAAATATCTTGTTTTTGACAATCATAAGTTTAACATCAAAACTAGAAAACCTCAAAGTATTCACTGGCGTTGTTACCAAAGGAACATCCCCAGCTACCGTAAATACAGTAAAAGACACGATAACTACATAAAATGACAAACACAGAACTTAGAACGAAAAGACTTAACGAACTAGAGAAACAGAATTTACTGCCACCAGTAAATTCAAGTCTGTGTGAAAAGGGTTAAAGTATCGGGAATAAACTATATAGAAAGAGAATTTATGGAGGCTTATTTTCTGGACTAAAATATTTTTTAACAAATCCGAAATGGGTTTTCGTTAACAGTATTTACAGATATTCATACAGGAATCAGAAATCAGAACAATTTTTATGAGAAACCAGAAAAGGCATATTTGTGACCAGCATTCAAAGGGTTAGATACACGAATCAGAAATGGACGAGATTGGCTCCGCCCACTAATTTGAGAGATGAAATACATTGATAAACTTTAGAAATGCATTAAGGTGTTATAAAATGCATTTCCCAGTCTTTCTAAATAATATTCACTTGATGACCTTGGTGATCACATTCAGATGGACCATATATTGAACCTCCTGTAATTTTTAACTCAGTCGGAGTAGTCCCATGTCTACATCTACATTGAAGAATGCATCAGTTGTTATAAAATGTAATTTCTGAAAGTTCTGAAAAATACGCACTTTATGACCTCTGTTGACCGCAATAAGGTGGACCATATTTTGAACCTCTGGCAAGTTCAACCATTCGATGTAAGTCTGATCTCTACAGGTCATACCAAGCCTGAAGTATGAGCATAAACTACTTCGAAAATATTGACTCTGCCAACTCACCATCTGCCATATATTTTTATTTATTAACACTTTGGCCAGCCGCTGATTTGTCGCGGTTCTCGGACGAGAAGGCCATGGTTACCCCTGTGCTCCCAACTGCCTCCCTATTCCCACGCTTCTCCTCTCCTCCCAACACTCGGAGACGAACTGCTTGATGATATCCCTTGTCCCATTCTTCCCAATCTCTCCGATTAGCATATTAACCCTCTCCTTTGAGTCTCCCCCTAACCACATGTCCTTCATTCTCCCATCCCACTTCCCCATTATACTCCCAGTGAATCTCATTCTTTTAGGCTGATACTTTGGGCATTCAAGAAGAAAGTGTTCCAGGGTCTCCACCATGTCCAAGTTACACATCTGGCACTCCCTTTCACCGTCTTTCCCAATTTTTCCCCTAAGCTCCAGGGATCGCGACCTCAGCTTGAACAACAGTGACCCCCCAAAGGTGCCATCAAGGTACTCTTCAAAACCTGGCTTCTCTTTATCACGCAGGCCACCCAAAGACCTCTTTGATTTGACCCCCTCTCGCCAATTACGGTTACAATCTTCCATGACCCTTTCTCTGACGATTATTTTACCCTGGTTTGCCCCAACGTCCAGGTCCGAGATCTCCAATGAGTAGTTCTCTACTAGCTCCCTCATTTGGACCATCCACCCCGTTGTGATATTTGAGTTGAAAATTCTCAGGAACATTACTTTACACCATCGGCTGTCGGGGAGATTTACCAAATAATTAAGATAACCGAGCTTCAACAGGTCTATCCTGTCCTTGATCCTCATCCACCCAAGCTCACCCCTGATTGCTTCTAGCGCTGCGGCATTACTCGACCCCGTTATCCATCGGCCTGCATCGTTCTGCAGGATTTCCAAGCTCTTTACGGCCGTCTGGTTTAGGGGTACCACTTCCGTACCGTATGTTATACTTGGCAGCCCCACCATTTCCCAAATGGTTTTCCCCACGAAAACCTTATTGAAACTGTTTCTCCCTATAAGTTTCATTTGGTTAAGGATTCGCTTCCCCTTCAGAATCAATTTATTTGTGTGGTTCCGGTAGATGCCTCTTCCTGTAATGTTTATATTTACCCCCAAATACTCGTAATCATCCGTCTCTCCCACACTGAGAAGTTTGCTGCTCCCTTCCGGAATGCAGAACTCACCCACTCTCCACCTTCGAGTGGGGTCCACTTTGCGGCCCACAGGTATAACTTTGCTCTTGCTTTCATTAAGTTCGAGTCTCCATTTGCTCCCATATTTCCCAACAATTCCCAGCATTTTCGTTAGCCCCTCTTCGCTCTCTGACACTAGAACCATATCGTCTGCAAAAAATAGCCCTGGGATCTTCACGTCACCAACTGCTACCCCCTCCTCGCTACGCAGGAGTTCATCTCCTAAGCCTTTGATGTACAATGCAAACAGGATCGGCGAAAGGATACACCCCTGTTTTAGGCCTATCTCCATAGGCACACGTTTCGTTGTAATGTTTCCCAGGCTAAGTTCACTCTGTACATCTTGATATAATGCTTTCATAATTCCAACAAACTCGCCTCCTAAGCCCATAGCCTCCAGCTTGCGCCACATACCTTCCCTCCATACTCTATCGTATGCCTTCTTGATATCCAAAAAGGCCATAAACATCTTTTTCTTTTTTGCTTTCGCGGATTCTATCATTTGGGATAGTGTGAAAAGATGGTCAGTAACTCTCCTTCCCTTCCTGAAGCCATTCTGGATTTCTCCCAAAAAACCCTTCTCCTCAATTACCTCTTCTAGTCTCCCATAAAGGACTTTACAGAAAACCTTTCCAATGTTGCTACTGACAGAGATACCTCGATAGTTATCCAAAACGTCTTTTTCCCCCTTTTTGTGAATAAATGTCACTTTGCTTTCCCTCCACTCCTTTGGGACCTCTTGTTTTTCTATGGCTAAATTGAATAGGGCAGTTAGGCTTTCCAAGAGTTCCTCTCCCCCTTTTTTGATAAACTCGTTAGGAATTTCGTCCACCCCTCCCGCTTTTCCATTCCTCAATTTTGAGATCACCCTTCTCATCTCCTCGGTTTTGATTTCGCTGCACACGAAGTCCGAGAGATTTTCCTCGACCTGGTTCGGACACTCCGGTGGGTTCCCCATGCCCCATCGCTTATCGTTTACCTTTTCCCAGTGCTTGACTAGTTCTAATGCGATTTGATCTCGCTCTTCTGTAACTCTGCCATCTACTTTAATGCTCTGTTGGTTATTCCCTTTGTTACGTTTGTTCACCCATTTCCAAAATACGCTCGAACTCGACCCCCCTGTCGTTCTTATCGTCCTAATAAGACTGCTATTTCGCACTCTCCGGTTGTCGTCTTTTATCTTGTTTACTTTATTTCGTGCTTGTTGGTATTCTTCCTTTGCTACCATGGCCTCATTGCTTTCCACCCCCTTAAGTTTTCTACTTCTCCTGTATGCAGCACATTTAGCTTTTCTAACCTTTATGGCCCTTTTCAGTTCTTCGTTCACTCTGTACCCAAGTTCCCGTGTTGGCACCCTAATCTTTCCTACACTTTCCTTCCCTGCCTCCACTAGGCTCGCAACTATGGCGTCGGCCATCTTCTGGACACTACGCCCCTTGTGTACGGCTGCAAGCTTTGGTTTCAGTTTTTCTTCGAACTTCACCCAGTCGGCATCCTTTTTGAGTTCCCAAATATCCTTGAAGCTTCCTTTCCTTTTCTCTAGGTTTTTGGCCCTCATCGTCACTGTAATCAAGTTGTGATCACTATCCAACTCCATTTTGCCCTCATCATCCACTTCTACCCTTATCACCTCCCTCCATAAATTCATATCTATGAGAATGTAGTCAATTATTGATTTTCTGTCGTTTCTCTCCCAGGTCCATTTCCCCTTACATCTAGCGTCCCTGTTCAGAATCTTCAGACCGAGCTCATTTGTGAAGTTCAACAGCTTCCTTCCATTCCTGTTGACTTTCTTGTCCCCACCTTCTATGCCTTCTTCCTTGTCACCTATGTGTCCATTAAAGTCGCCCATCAGAATTATACCGAGCCCCCTGTTTTCTAGTTCAGTGATATTGGACCTTAGTGTTGAGTATATCGAGTCATTCCACTCGGGTTTACTTCCCTCCACCGCACAGTACACAATCCCAAGGGCAATACTTTTGTTTCTCAGACTGATCTTTACCCATCCAATTTCTTTTGACACATCAGCCGAGGTGATAATATCTTCCAGATCTGTAATCAGCGACGGTTTTAAATCCTCTTTAATGTACATGCCTACCCCTCCCCCCTTTTTCTGGCCTTCCGTTCGCCCTACACCTATCCACACACACCCGCTTACTTGGTCTACCCGTTCCTCGTGTCTTACCCACGTCTCGCTTAAGCCCATGACATCAAACTCCTCTGCCTCGATCAATGTAGCAATTTCACTTACTTTCCGGTGGAGACCCTGGATGTTGCTATAACCCACTTTCAGGGTACCGAGGTTCATTGCCTTCCGCCTATTGGGCCCATTGTTTTCTGGTGCTAGTCTTGGTAAACTTATTCTGTCCCCCTCACTCTTGTTCACCCCACCTATGTCCACTCTCGTTATACTTGCCTCTGACCTCCCACCCCGCTCCTCTCCAAAAAAGGCTCTGCTATATATGTAGATAATTAAGAATTGAATGCAATTTTTATAATCTTTATTGGAGTATGAACGTGTGGGAATGGGTACAAATTATGTATGAATCCCGATGGGATTCATACAATTTGTACCCATTCCCACACGTTCATACTCCAATAAAGATTATAAAAATTACATTCAATTCTTATAATTAGATTCTGTAACTGTTTAAACTACTTTTTAAGAAAACAACAAAGCAGAAAGACGAAATAAGACATGTGCGAACGAACGAGGCGAAAAACCACCCTCACACAAAAGACAAAGCGCACAACTCTCATTTTTAATTTTCACAACTTTAGAAATGGAAACGAGTATTTTAGTAACGAGCTTTATGCCACAGTTGGGAAATGTCACCAAAGAAACAGCAGCGGAGTTGATCACTGCGAGAGGCGCTAAAAGTTAAAAACCCGCCCAAACACCGCCCGAATTACATTCCGTCAACTGCACTCTACCGTAAATGCGGAAAAAAAGTTCGACCAAATGTATTCATTGGAAAATGAATTACATTTGGTCATGACGTTTTCATCCAGCAGACCAATGGGAATTGAGTATTTTGGACCCCAAACGTATAGCTACATTAACAATGTAATTATTAGCAAATATTCATATTAGCTAGAAAATGGTAAGGTACATAATACATCTGGAAAATATATTGAAAGTAAATGAATTCAGTAATGTTCGAATATAAACGTCAAAATGCCCTAAAGGCTTCCAATAGCCTATCTGAAGGCCCATTGGCACTGGCAAAATGCCGAGGTCTCCTCGATGCCCATCTGTGTTTAGAGCATCTTTCTGAGAGTGGAAAGGGTTAATATTACTCTCGATTTGCATGACATAACATTTGTTGTACCCGCATTAAGATCCTGAGAGGGTTAAAATACTCCCTTTAAATACTCCATTTTAACCCTTTAAAATGACCTCATTCCAATGAGGTCTATAACCTATGTTTTTCAAGCAAAAATGAAAAAACACAAACTGAATGGTAATTTCTGTGAATAACGCTGACCCATTTTTTCGCTATTACGTTGGTTAAATGGTTAAGATTAAGGGTTAAAAGCAAGCCATTTAAAACATGCACTGCGTCACTGTGCCTCTTCCCTGGCAATCTGGATTATGTGCCTTGCCAAAGACACAACGCAGATACACCAGTTGACGTTGGAACTACGAATCTTTCAGTTTGAAGTAAAATACTGTAACCTCATCGCCACCGTTCGCCTGTCTGGTCCATTTAAAAGGTCGTAAAATGCATCTAGGGTCCTAAGCAAGGCGTATGTGAAATAAGATGTTGGTTGGATCTCAAAAATGGCTGTTGTGAACAGAGGGGCAATATGAGAGAAAACTTACAAAACGTTATACTGTCGTGAGTTAAACAAAGGCATTTGGAATCATATTGAAGTATTAAGAGGGTTAAAAAAGACTATTTAAATATTCTGTTTTAATAATTGATAATTGCGGTTGGTGTTTCCAGAAAGCCACTCACAATTGCTTCTTGAAACCCGTCGATCTTGAGTTGTGATTGAAAATAAATAATGTAACAGAGCCCAGGAGTTCCTAAGTGGTTGGCAGTGACCAGTAGGGGTAAATCAGGACCGATTCTCAGGTCATGTCTATGGGTTAAATTAAAGGACAATTTTCAAATTTGAAGCTGGACGTGGCCATAAGGCTTGACAGATATTTTCAGCTAGCAGACCAAAAACGGCTTATTCTCACTTAGCCAGCAGCCTACCATTTCTAAATAGTGAAGTAGAGTTATGGTCTGTATCTAATTAGATCGCACGTTTTCTCACTCGCCTAGTGGTGTTGTTTTAGTGACCTGTTATTAGCCAGTGACAGTATAAACCCTAAGTATGCCGCCGTCTATTAAACACAGTTCAGTATATAACTTCTCACTTTGTTTTTCGCAAGCCTTGGGCCAGCGCGTGATATGATATCATCGGAGGGTATAAATTTCAAGCATTGGATGCTATTCGGTCATCAATTATTCGGTACATCATCATCATCATGGCAAACACTCAAGTCAATGTATTTTTTATTCCAAACGACAGAGGCGGACGATATTGGGTTTTAATGATTATAAATTCCACATCAAAACCTGCAGAAATCACACAATCCATTGGCAATGTTGTGTAAAATCTTGTTCTGCCACAGTCGACATGAAAAACGACATGATCATGTCATTTAAAGATGTTCATAATCATGAATCAGACAGTTCAAAGATTGTTGTAGACACCGTAATGGCAGAATTGAAGTTATCTGTCCAGAAATCACTCCAATCAGCACTCTGTACCAGCAAGAACTAGCTAGTACGTATTATTACATTATACCAGTTTTCCAGTTTTTGTCTTTTGTTCAATATTTTTGTTCAGTAATGAAGCCATTGGGCGGCAGAAGGTGGAAGTGTATGTGTGTGGCAGAATTGAAGTTAACCGGCAACTGGAGACAAACTCGAAGAAAATTCAGAATTATGAAGCCACTGTTCTTGAAATTTACTCTTCCCCATTTCCGAATTCAGTAATTAATAATTTTCCAAAAAACAATTATGCCGAACGTAATTCTGATGTATATTCATAATTAATTTATGGTTGAAATATGCGTTTACTTAATCACCGCAAAACAGACTATCAACATTTCAAAGCACGTGTATACAATTGCTTTTGATTGAGACACATGCTCCAACTGGTTAAAACAACAGAAAGAGGAAAAAGCAACCAATCGTTACATCCATTTCTGAATTCATACAGACAACTCGGATTACTCTGCTTATTGCCGTAAAACGTCGGTCATTGCAAGTTTGTTTTCCCGGTCGGACGTATTTTAGAAATGTTCCCGTTTTCAAGACTTTTCAAGGCCCAAGCTTCAAATTCAAGACTTTTCAAGGCCTTGGAATTTTTTGTTTCAAATTCCATACTTTTTAAGACTTTTCAAGGCCCGCGGGAACCCTGTAAATACTGGTCCGAACTACCATTTAATATAATATAGACTATAGGCGGCAAATCTTTCATGTTAAGGATTATTCACACCTTACAGAAAACAACAGATGCTGGCTAAGTGAGAACATCCCCCAAAAACGACTAGGTAAAATTTCAAGGATTAATCGGATAAATTGGTCTAAAACATGTTATTCATATTTTGTATTTTACTGTAAAAATCAAACCTCTCTGACCCCACCCCGAAACCTGTCTGGCTTGAGTTATGATAGAGTATAAATAAATTTTAAAATGCTTTGAAAAGTGAAAGGTTCTCTATCCAGCTTGATTTGAGAATTAATTTGTAACATCGTGTTAAATAAACAATGTTATTCTGTGTGACCTATTATACATTACTGTATAATGAGTTTTGTTGGAAAGAGATAGATTATCTCCAGTTTTAAATAGTGGATTTTGTTTCAACGATTACATTTACCAGTTAAGGTAGAAACTGTGAACATCTTGTGGCATGTGGAATCAAACCCTGGACCCCAAACGCCTGAAAAACATAGATGGCTGCGTACAAGTAAATACTAACCGGTATAACGAAAATCAATGAGATAGGGTATTTTGTATTCGCATTATCGTGCGGACAAACGAGTGCATAGAAGACAGATCATTAAGACATGTCTTATACGAAAGTAACTGGAATACTAGAGAAACAGAATTTAATGCACCCAGTAAATTCAAGTCTGTGTGAAAAGGGCTAAAGTATCAGGAATAGACTATACAGAAAGAGAATTTATGGAGGCTTATTGTCAGGAGTAAAATATTTTTAAACAAATCAGAAATGGATTTTCGTTAATAGTATTTACATATATTCATACTGGAATCAGAACAATTTTTTATAAGAAACCAGAAAATGCATATATGTGACCAGCATTCAAAGGGTTCAATACACGAATCAGAAATGGACATTTTTGGCTCTGCCCACTAATTTGAGTGATGAAATAGGGGGTCAAAAATGTGATTTCCAGCAATTATAAAAAGTGCACTCAAAGACCCCTAGGTGACCTCCGTGACCTTGACCCATATTTTGAACCTCTATTGAGTGTCGACTCATTTGTTGTGGGTCCAGGGTCTATGCATCATACATGCTTGAGATATGAGAGTGACCCACTTTCGAAAATGTTGACCATGCCCACTTTTGTGTGTAAAAAATGCATGTATGAACTTTGGGAGTGCATTAGGGGTCCAAAAATGTGATGTTCTGCAATTCTGAAAAATGCACTCAATGACCGCTATGTGACCTCCGTGACCTTGACCAATATTTTGAATCTCCATCAAGTGTCGACTCATTTGGTGTTAGTCCCAGGTCCATTCATCATTCCATGCATGAGATATGAGCTTGATCCACTTTCAAAAATTTTGGCCACGCCTACCTTTTTACACCAAAATGCATGTGTGTATGTCAGGAATGCTTTAGGGGTCAAAAAATGTGATTTCCAGCAATTATGAAAAATGCACTCAATGACCCCTAGGTGACCTCCGTGACCTAGACCCATATTTTGAATCTCCATCAAGTGTCGACTCATTTAGTGTCAGTCCCAGGTCTATTCATCATACCATGCTTGAGATATGAGCGTGACCAACTTTCAAAAATTTTGGCCACGCCCACTTTGTTACTTTGTTTGTTACTTCAAAATGCATGTAGGGACGTCAGGAATGCTTTAGGGGGGGGGGGGGTCCAAAAATGTGATTTCCAGCAAATATGAAAAAATGCACTCAATGACCCCTAGGTAACCTCAGTGACCTTGACCCATATTTTGAATCACCATCGAGTGTCGACTCATTTAGTGTTGGTCCCAGGTCCATACGTCATACCACGCCTGAGATATGGGCGTGTTCCAATTTCAAAACACCCCTACGGATACTCCTAAAGCCCCGAGAATCTGCAAAAACATAGGTGTCCGAGAACTTGTGACTGTCTATCAGCACGCCAAAAATCAACGAGATAGGACAAATAGTTTTCGAGTTATCGTGCGGACAAGGAAGCGCACAGAAGACAGAAGACAGGAGAATAAGAAAAAGAAAAAGAAGAAGAAGAAGAAGAAAAATAAAAAAAAAGAAATAAAAAGAAACCGTACAAAAACAATAGTCTGTGTGTTTCACACAGACTAATTAACAAACTCTCGAAGAAACGCGGATATTCAATTAACCTGATAAATACATATTATCGCTGTAATGAAGTGATCTGGGTCGTCGCATCTCATCTCGTTCAGGAGGTCAGATCGCCGGATCAAACTCGTTGCCAGATTCTATAACATTTGTCAAAATTCCATGAATAAATTTATTCCCATAATGAAGACCACACACAACGTGCATTAAGAGAACAAAAGCGTCTGCTGAATATGACGTCTTAAATTCTCATAGAATTCTAACAAAATAAGTACACAATACAGTACACAATACATTACATCCTGCTTTTTCTTTCATCAACAACATTTGTTTTGCATTTTATTTTGTCCCAGTACATTTAGGGGACTGTCTCCATCGCGGATGACTAAACCCTTTAACCCTTTACCTAACGTAACGGCCAAAACCGACCAGCGCTATTCACAAAAATCGTCAATTAATTTTCATTATTTTTTCATTTTTTGTCTCAAAAACATAGGTTATGACCCCTCATTGGAACGAGCTCGACGAGCTCGTTCCAATGAGGGGTCATAACCTATGTTTTTGAGACAAAAAATGAAAAAAATTAGTTATTCAAGAATTATTTTTGCAAGTGTCGTCTGCTTTTCATGTTAGCTAAAGGGTTAACATATCAGCCAAGGCATATACCTGTGCAAATGTGCAGTATCGATAAAAATACATGCAAATTATACCATTTTATACATTAATGAATATTTTATCTGATAAAAAGAGTTCCTGGTATCATTGATTGAAGGACAACATACGTCTTACAAAAAAAATGATACCAGGGACTGGCTTTCTCAACACAGATATAATTTATGTACATTAATTCACATTTATGCTTCAACTTTTTTCAGTTGACACTGTGCTAATCACATTGGTATTTTGTGTTGTTAATCTCCTCATGCAACCTTTGCCCTTTGTTTAATAGGTCATTTGGCATGTCACGCTAATTAAAGCAGTTGCTTGGGGAGAACAATTGGTTTAAATATAAATACAAGTGTCAAAGTCATAAAAATAAGAAAACAATTTCTTCCCTTTTCAGTCCTACTGGCATTATTTGTTGGATATGATGAGACTATTCCAATAAATGATCTGTCTGTATATTCAAAGTACTGTTTGTAAGTTTGGATTGTAACCACTCAAAATATGCTGTATATTCACAACACACTGTCTGCGAATACGCACATTAACTGTGTTTATATGATGTTTAAATATATTATAATTTTATTTAATGATTTGCTTATAAAAAAGTAATCAATATTACGCGGTTACTTTTTAAACTATTATATTATATTACTATTAATTGTTAAAAATTTCTCTGTTACTTGTAGCTTTGAATTACTTTCAAAATTGTAATATATTATATTATATTACTCATTACTTATTATATTACCTCAGCCCAGGTCTGGTTGATAAATATCCAGAACAGTACATACGTTTGAATGGTTTAAGAATTATCGCACGAGATTACTTTGGCCCGGGATACCAAGAGAGGCGAAGGCACGAGTGGTATCATGACCAAAGCAATCGAGTAATAGCCTGGGCCAAAGCAATCGAGTGATATCCTGGGCCAAAACAATCGAGTGCGATAGTTCTTAACCCATTCAAGCGTATATGCGGTTCAGTATTTATCATACACCTCCCATGTAACAACCAGTGCATCCGAAAATTGAACTAAAAGCATTTTTTTAAGTTGATAGTTCTCCTTCGTTGCCAAGAATACATCACTATTAATGGGCAGGGTACCAACCCTGATTTGTTTTTATTTCTTACGGCATTTATTTGGTCGATTACCAATTCTCAACGATCAGTGTTACGGTCACGATGATCAAACTTAAAAGTTTGAATGAACTGCGGGGAATAATACAACAAAAAGTTGTTAAATAGCGAATAAGTGTATTACACTCCATAATTATATGACCAGTTGCGGAAAGTATTTGTCACGGAACAAGCAGTCAAATTGTTATTTTTATTTTGATTTTTTTGTACTCTAATCTGATTGTTTAATTACCCTGGGTACATTGGTAAACAAATCTAAATGAGGAACTTGGAATTTCCAAGCGACCCCGACTCCAGTGCGTTCGACCCACGATGGCGTGATTTATTTAGACGGGTTCGTTCCCTGTTTACGTTGGAAACGAAAACAAACGTGCTTTGAATCACCACACGTGAGATACAATTTTACTTTTGTCGTACAGTAAGGACAGTGGAAATTCCACGTTTTACATTAATAGGTGTGTGATTACTATGACCCCCGATGAGTCTGGAGGTGGGATGGGGAAATCTCACCCGAGGGGCAAGATATTCGAACCAGAACCGAGGCTTGCCGAGGGTCTGGTTCAAATATCTCGCTCCGAGGGTGAGATTTCCCCATTCCCACCTTCAGACTCATCGAGGATGATTTTTGCCCCCCCCCCCCCCCCCACGAGGATTACGTCATTATAGATAATTGGCGGTCACGTGCTGACATACCCAATTCATCAAGTCTTAATACTTTCGAAAAACGAACAATTTCATCGGAAAGATCGCACAAAAGTTAGGTATATACCATAGGTATATACTAAAAAATGATTTGCAACGCTGTTCTTTAAGGGGTTAATGCATTTGCGCGTGTCAAACTCTAATGTAAAGGGCATTGTGAGATTATTGATCGATCGATAAATTCGCGCAGTGATATTATTAAATCTGCAGAGAAACACGGGGGGTTGAAACAAATCAACATTGTTGATTTTGAATGGCAAGTGGATTTCACGCGGGAAATCGTGAAGCCATTTTGTTTATTTTACAATTGTACAGACGATGATGAAATAGTTCCGGCGACCTAATAAAATATGCAAATGAGTATGTCACGTGGGGTGGGTGGGATAGAAATATCCCACCCTGCCCTCTCACCCGGGACACGCGTATGTTTCATGTACAGTGGGGGAAGAAAAAAACATAAGTCCCATGTCAGCAAACTTTCTGTTTAAAGTCACAGTGATATTTTGTGTCACCTATTGAAGCTGTTCCTGTACCAGTCATTCGCAGCAGATTGGAACACCATCATTTTAGAATCCCGTTCTTAATTTGGAATGGTCAATCATCACACACCAGGGCCCACTCACACTTGCCATGCGGATGCTTCCGTTGATTTATCTAACCTTTAACATTTTACCCAACGTAACGGCCAAAACCAGCCGGCGTGATTCACAAAAACTGCCATTCAAAGTTTATTATTTTTTTCATTTTTGTTTCAAAAATATAGCTTATGACCCTCATTGGAACGATCTCGTTGAGATCGTTCCAATTAGGGGCCATAAGCTATGTTGGTGACGCAAAAATACTTACTCAATAATTTTGTTTGCAAGTGTCGTCTTCTTTTCGTGTTAGGTAAAGGGTTACAATAGCACTGACAGCACATTGCCTACATGGTAAGGCCATGCCGTATAAATGAGCCTTTATTGAGCCCATCACTAAATTTGTTTAAACTTGAAGCTTAGTAGTGCACAGTTCTATATAACTGAGATCAGCAAACTGAAATAAAAATTATGTACCCATGATAACTTAATTTGAAGCTCATTTCCAACAACAGGGCCCGCAGCTGTTTTACTGGAAGCGCCCTTCCTTGTCTATCCGTTCAAGTGTTAACCGAATTGAGAATATAAGAGCTCGTGCTGTTTGTTCAGTATTTAACATTTTGAACAGAAGAGAATATTTATTTATTTATTTATTTATTTATTTATTTATTTATTTATTTATTTATTTATTTATTTATTTATTTATTGGGGTATAACGACACTTTTGACAGCCAGGACCACCTCGTGTCGGACAGTTTTATGGGTGGAAAAAGCCGGAGCACTCGGGGAGAACCACCATGCAACGACGAGAAACTGACAGACTCCCCTGCGAACTAACTGCTGACAAACAGGGTTAGCATTGGCTGAAGACAAGTGCACCATCGACGTGCTGAATGCCTTAGTATACAGCGCCACCGTGCCTCCACATGGACAATCGGAATGAAGTGCCTTGCTCAAGGACACAACGCAGTTACTCCTAGTTTATATCAGTATTCTTTTTACAGCTTTTGGTAATTGTAATGAGATCAAACCTACCCAAAACTGACATTCGAAGTTCAAAAAGTACAGCCGAAAAGAAATGGAAGAACAGAATACCCCATCCTATTTTCGTATAACAATGCAATAGAAATAAAAATAGTATTGTTCGCGTTGATGAGTCTGAAGTCGTCGAATAAAAACTATATCGTGTGTTCCCAGGTGGACGCGTTTGCAAACCATACGAACACATACCCCCCTCCCCTAAAATGTCCGCACACTTTGAAATAATTTCCGGCATATATCTTTCATTTTCAATAGAATATGAGCATATAACTCCTTCTATCAAGTCATAACGAGCATTTTAACCGTTTGAGTGCCGGAAGTCCATATTTGGGTTTAGTTCTGAAGTACAGGTACCAAGACTCGATAACTTCATATTCTGTAGGTATGCTTCACATTATCTTTGAAGTCAAATTACTTTATGCGTAAGGATTTACCTTGTTATAATATATGATAGAGTGGCTTATATGCACCCTCCCATAATTTATAATAAAACAATTACATGTGAACAAATTGTGCTGACCAAAAAATAATTTAGCATGCTACCAGTTAATAGAATGGTGATAAGTGTGGCTATAGTCGTCCATCAGGCCGTCCAGAACGTCTAGATATTTCATGGTCGAATTGGCGGTGAAATATTTGAACATTCTTTCCTTCATGGTTCTATTCCATCGTTCGACCACGCTCAGTTTCTCTTCGTTTTCTGTGGAATAGATATTGATCAAAGGACGAACGTGAACATTGTAAAATTCTCGATCTTTGTCCACCTACAAGTTCTCAGGTTTTTGCGAAGATGAATTGAAGATGCCCTGGAGAGCTTCTGTGAAACTCAAATCAGATTTATTTTTCAGCGGTTTCATCCATCCGAAAATGGAAAACACGTCTATGACTGTCAGTATGTATTTTACGCCTGCGTTGTGTCTAGAAAGAGAATGCATGTCCATCAGATCGGCCGCCCATGTGTGATACAGATCCTTGATGTATACTGTTGTCTTGGGAAATTTATACACCACGGGTTTGTGTATATCGTCTGCTAGTGCACTAGTGAATGTATTGGCCTTTCTTTTTTGTTTATTTGCCATTCTGAATTGACGTTTCGTACCGAAGATCTTGTTGACCATAGAAGGTTCGAATTTCTATATCGATGTGGGATTCACTATATTTGTTTAATCGTTCAGCATCTTCTTATCCCACACATCGTTTCTAGTTTTCCTATTTGGATATCTCACGTAACAGACATCTTGACACCAAGCCGCTCGGTCCACTCTATTGATGGGTTTCTTCCACAGTTTCAGCTGCAAATCGAAATTCTTTCTCTTGTTCAATTCCCTACCGGGTCCTCTGAATCGATGTCCTTGTAGATGAATTTCGAAAGGAAGATTATTGACGAGTCTGTCGACCACACCCACATTCGGTTTTAACGAATTGAGTTTTTGTCGAACCGAACACCTTACAGATGCCTCGAAGCATCTGTTTGTTATTTTGCATGTGCACTTTACGCATATTAACCGTATTCGTAGACTTCTTACATTTATGCAATATATTTTATATATTTTATATTTTTTTTCCTAATGTGTATATAAGATTTTTTTCACATGCGTTCCAAACAGTTTGCGGAACGATTCGTTAGTTTCTTGTCGACTTTTTCTGTCAGGTCATTTTTCATGTCTTCTTTGCGAATCTGACGCATGTTGATTCTTATGCCTTCTTTCAGAGCGTTGAATTGATTTTTTTCGTTGAGAATGTGAAGATATTCGGTATCGGAAATCTGTCCGTCTCTCAACGTTTTGGATATCATGTCACATATGGAATAGAGTTTCACATCGGAAAACGCTTTGATCTTTTCATGTTTGTCAGCATTCGACGATCATTTTTTAATCACAAATTTTTCTATCGTTCTGAAGAATTCATCAGCAATGGATATACCTTTCCGACGATCACCATCGAAACGCTCGCCACAATGGATAGGAGATTCCCAATCACATAGACACGGTTATGAGAGCTACGTCTTTCGCGTCGACGATTTTTATGACTCTGGCATATTTTTTGTGAATCATTTGACGACTGTCTCGTTCAGCCGTCGAATGTTCGTGAATCTTGTTGATTTGATTCACGCGAAATTCGTCCCCTTATCATCGTTCATCACGAGATCTGAGGTAGATATTGCAGCAGGTGGAGATGATGGTATTTTCGGATATATTTTTTGTTACTTCTTAATAACATTTTTTGTTTTTCTTTATTTTATTTCTTTTAATCTTCCTACTTAAAATAAAAAAAAATCGATGGTAACACACTTCCATTTCAATTTAATTTATTTGTAATAAGATCACGAGAATGGATATATTTTTAAAAGAAAATATCCGACAAATATCAGACCTTCTTGTTTGAGAACAAACGTAATATCACTTCTCATACAAGACGACTAAGAAAGAGATATAAAAGAACACTTAACCCCCTCAAGGTGGCAAATAGCACTGATTGGTGTCCTGACCAAAATGCATTACTCAATCTGAAAAGATTACTTATTAGATCTCAATTACGTCATAATTCCAGGAACACCAAAAGATCAGTGTGCCTGCCAGTTTGCAATTTGCCAGGCAACAACGATCCATTGAAGTCCCTATAATTGAGGTTCTTAAACAACCCTGGCAACGTTCCCCATATTAAGCCATGTAATAAAATATCCCATGGCCGTTTAGTGCCTCAGTGTATGTATGTAATATGCCCAAGACTATGCTTCTGCTTGGATTGAATTACCTGAAGATGGTTGATCAGGAGAAACACGGTTAGTTCAAATGGGAATTTTAATGCCTGTTCCAACCTAGAATAGGTTATGATAATCTCCATTATTTCCAAATGAAACAAAATACTGCATTTAGATTGGCTGAGAGGTACGGTGTAACTTGGAATCCACAGTGGCTTTTTTACACCGTGTGTAACCACGGTGTAAAAACAAGAATATACAAGAGCAAGCTATATGGCTAAAAAGTACCCATTTTTAATTATTAATTCATAGCTTCTGCTCGGTTATGTTAGAACAAAAATAAAAATACAGGAAGTTTAATATTTATGTGCAATAAAATATTACAGATATGGATGTCACTGGAACTGGCTCATTGAGCCAGTTCCAATGACATCCATATTTGTCTGGTCTTGTTTAAGAAACTTACAAATTATAAATTTTCTGTCAGTTTTTGCCAACAATGTAGGTTAAAGTATTAAGTACACCAAAATTCTAGGAAATAAATCCATTATCCTTGTGTTTTCCAGGGTGTATGGGAATTTACACCGGTTTGGGAACTCTTTCACCCTTCGGCTTCGCCTCAGGGCGTATGAGTTCCCAAACCGGTGTAAATTTCCATACACCCTGGAAAACACAAGGATAACTAATATTTCGGATACACCCGTTCAATACACTGTTTTGGTCCCAACTTCGGACGTAGACGGATGAACGTATGGCTAGTTCAAAACAAATTGTGTACACTTTGTAAGCTCCGGAAACATCACCTAGATCTAAAGTGATTTTTCCGGAGAGAACTATACAAATTTTGAAGAAGTGAAATCCTTGGGTTTATTGTTTGACAATAAACTGAATTTCACTTCTCATATCAGGCATGTAAGAGTGAGATTTAGAAATGCACTTTACCTCCTGGAGATAGTTGGTAGTACTGATTAGGGGTGCCGACCAAAAACGCTATCCCTTTTATAGAGATCGCTTGTAAGATCAAAATCAGAATTACGGTTGTGTGGTTTACGACTCTACGAGAAAGTCGTACCTCAAACCACTTGATACAATTCATTGTGGTGGTGGTAGAATTAGCCTGGGCGGTTTTAGAACATCACCAATAGATTCAATGCTTGTTAAAGTAGAGTAGCCTAAATAAACTTTCATTCCAATATGTTTCTAAACTGCTTGCTAATCCCTCGAACCGTGCTTATAACTGTTTTACTTTCTGCCGTTTTCTCGCGACGATGTAGCCTTAGCTTCTGATGTGGTGTTAAGCTTCGATAAATAAATAAATAAATAAATAAATAAATAAATAAATAAATAAATAAATAAATATCCCTTCATTGACCAGTGTCATAATCTTTCCCCTCTTCGAGTAAAAATTTCCCTAGGCACTGAATGCACAGCCATTCGTGTGGCCCAGGTAAAATCTATTACCATTCATTTCTATTCAACACACGGTTTCCCCTTTTTTTAAATACAGACCTCTATTTTCTGCGCACCCAAACTAGCTAGTCCCGAAAGAGCACTGGTACCCAAAACCGGTAATACGGTCTTCGTGAGAATTGGTAATGCTTTGGTGGAAAACTGAAAATAACAAACTCAGAAACGAACTGAACTCTCTCAGGTCAAAGATGAACAACAACAACACAGATAGGCCTCAAAATTCCCACTTGAACGGTGTCTCGGGAATCATGCAACCTCACCAATCAAGTTCCAGTATACCCTAAATCGGTACATCACCACAATCCATCATTTAGTCTTACGGTATTTCCTTTCATAATTCACACAGCAATGATAACACACAGAATAGCTGGATAAATAGCTAGATAAATTGATACCCCAGGGGAGATTTATGCTTTGCCGCCCATTCAGATCGGAAAAGAGGATACGAAATGGAATGCCACACCCAGGCGGAAAACGCAGAGAAATGGGTTTTCATTCAACAGGGACACATATAAAAACCAACAGAATAACCCCCACACACCTGATCATCGATGATTCTCCCCCCCCCCCCCCCCCCCTGGGAAAAAAATTAAATTCGAAACAGAAAACGCAATTTCCTTGTCTCTGAGTCCGTTTGTGTCCATAATTTATAAGTTGTGAAAGGCATCAATAATTAGGCCACACACCGGGGGGGGGGGGGGGGACTGAAATTTGGGTGCGGAGGGGGGGGGGGGCACGTTTAAGACTGGGCATGGTTGTGGTAGCTATCCCAGTGTAAGAAACGCTTCATTGTGCAAACTATTCACACTTGGCCAATTCTACATGTTTACAGTGAGTTTTGTCATGGATGCCACAACAACGTGGCACCAGTATCATGGACTCTCACTTCCTACGACGGTATTTTTATGCTTTTGTTTTTGGTGGGGGCTAGACCTTGTCATCTGGGGGCACTCTCAAAGTGTTCGACCACTCTATGAACCATGTTATGGGGATGAGTATACTAGTCGAAATCATTTTCTAAGTGGGGTGTTACCAATCAGAGACTCGTGTCGGATAGTCTGGGGGGAGGGTGTGTTGCGTCCAATTCAAGTACTGATGTCGCTTCTTGTAAACCAGCCACACATTTAACAGAGTGGGGCTTCTAATGGTTTAGAGTTGGTTTTCTGACTTGGTCTATATACACAATGGCGGCTTGTCTTAGGCTAAATGACACCCTTTTTATGTCGGGCACTGCCGCCTGTAATGCTTGTATTGGCCGTGTCTAGAACAGTCGCGTTGTTCCAGCTTGAATTCCTACATTCATGGGCGTACATTCTGGGGAGAGTGACACCCCACTAAAATCCCCTGATCATTGGTTTCCTCGGCAGAGGTTGGACAAAAAGTTATGAAATACCAAGTTAGGCAGAAATCCTTGCATGCCTAACGAAAATATGCACACGCTCTGGGAATAATCTCTTGCTTGCCTGACAAAAAGATACTCAGATTTGAAAATGCAATAAATGCCGGACTTGGTATATCGGCAGAATTCCACATCCAGGTAGAAAACAACTAATCACAAATGATTTTTATGACAATGACCTATTCAAAGTACCTAGATGGTCGGGAATCTCTACCTAGCTGGTGTGTAATTGTTGTATGTTTTAAAACAGTATTTTAGCAATGAAAAATATATTTGTAGTACAGAAGTCTTTGATAAAAGCATTTAAATATGTTTCAAATAGTTGGGCTATATGACCCAGCCGTCTACACCACCCACCCCACCAACTCCGCCCTAAAAAAGGCTAGTTACGGCCCTAATTCGATTGATTCAGATAGAAAAGCATAGAAGTAAATCGGTTTCATAATATAATAATTATAGTTTTGAGAAGAGTTTTTTCACTTTGCGTATGTACAGTACAGTCACCGTCAACTTGGTCGTAATCCACGTGTGTATAGTAATGTCTACACATGTGTTTACCAGGTAATAATAATTATCAAAATTATAATTAATGAAGCACCGGGTTGTACCCGGTGCTTCATTAGTTGAATTTTGATAGTTATTCCTATAATTAGTGTTTCGAATCTAATATTATTGTATCCATGGAAATACTGCCCACTCTTGAAAATTGACCACTCTACCGCGACTGCACAGTAGAAAGGCGTTTCGAAAACTCATCATGCTCTAAAAATAGTAACGTAAACAAATCGGTACCAAGCAAACGCATGTATTATGCAATTACAAGAAACAGATTTCGTATCAGTGGGCCCTGATAATGCTACATGTAGGTAGTTACTGACGCAATACATACTTATTGTAATATAAACATATTTCCCGTTATCCACTCAAACTGCAGTTATGACCGATAGGAAAAACACTTTAAGTACTTTTTCGGCATTTTCCACGATATGTTGTGTTTTTCAGGTGAGTCGCACAATGTATATTTACACACTATTTATCACGTTTGTATGTCTCATCAATCATAAACCATCCGCGTTTGTGTTCCCCAACATTTTGTTGCTGGTCAGTGTACACCTCAAATATATAGTCCAAGCATATTAGACCTGAAAGATAGAAATATATTATTTACGTCATGAAATCGCAGATGGGTAATGAAAAGACCCTTAAAATCTGAGTTGAGCTTTTTGAGTTACATCATTTTTCCATATACAAGACAACTTTTTTCTCTTTCACAATCAAGAAAATAATTGGGTGCTGTGACATTTTTCAGTCTAAAAATATACAAAAACACTAAATATTGCTCAATACACAATTCTCCAACCAGAGACACCCATTCATTCAAAGTCAAACTTTGAATGAATTTCGCAGATATGGATATGAAATAACAAAATAGCACTAAAAATTACGAATTTTCCAGGTAACCTGTCGTATTTGTTGACGGAATTCTCGGGCTTCTCAAAATAAGGACTCCAGCAAATTGTTTTAAAACGGACACCACTGCTTCACTTTACTATGCGGAATTAGCGACTACGCCAATCACAACTGGTCAATACTAATCAAAACATAAACCTTCCCTCCAAGCTGCTTTTTAAGGGATATCATACGTCTTCTCCGAGATCGATCCCGATCAGTCTCAAGATTCGATTTTTTTCGAATCTCTCGTTCCAACTTCAATTTGTTACATTTCCAACAAAAATTGGATAAAATTGTCATTAGACAATTCATTCGTGTTCACTGCAAAAAATATAGGTTCTCTTTAGAACCAAAACTGGTTCTAATCTTGTCCCTGAGATGGAACCAGTTCCGTTTAAACAGTATGTATTTCAAATCAAATAAATTTATAAAGATTAACATTAAATATTAACAGAATTAAACATAATTTGAGGGGGTTTCAGCCGCAAGTTTAGAGCTTATGCGAGGTTGTCTCAAATCATTATTAAGCAAAGGAGATATGAACAGATGGCATATCGAACCAGTTTTGGTTCTTTACAGAACCAAAACTGGTTCGATATGCCAACTGTTCATATCTCCTTTGTTTCAAAATGTTTGGCGACTGCGTTGAATAAGCTCCAAGTTTAGTGCTGAATCTACTTCAGTTCATGTTACATTCTGTTAAAATTGAATGCTAATCTTGGTAAATTTATTTGATTTGAAATAAATACTGTTTAAACAGAGCTGGTTCCATCTCAGGGACAAGATTAGAACCAGCTTTGTTTCTAAAGAGAACCTATATTTTTTGCAGTGTAGGCTCAATTCCTACTTAATTGAATAATTGACAATGTTTAATTGTTAGGCAAGCACTGAATTTTGATCAGCACGTTTGTATCTATAGTTGTCACATAGTTATGACGTCACGCCTTTGTTAAAAGTGTGTGATATATTTCGAAGAGTTGGTTAGAGCATGTGTGATATTCAACATATATCGCCACACTTTTACCAATCAAGGAACAATAGACAGTGATTGTGTAACCTGTCAGTTCTAATACAAACACAGCCAAGAGGAAAGATTAAGGGCACCTGTGCTAAAATGTTTTGAACAGAGAAACGAGAATTTACCTGACTTTTGATTTTATTGAAAGAGTTAAAGAAAGAAATCCACACCTGGGTGTAAATGATAAATGGAACGTTTAATTTCTCGCTCAACCTTTTGAGCGCAATGACGAAACGGAAAAAATGAAGTAATATCACTTGCTTTCCATCAATCTTCATGTGTCTTGCAAGTTTGGCTTAAGAAATTAACTAATTAAACGGGAATGGACACGTGTCAGACAAGGGTTCAGTGGAGTGTTTGATTGTTCGTGTTTTGATTGTTTGTGCAAACATCAATGTGACAAGTCGGTTACAGCACAAAAACTCGTGATATTGAACATACAATCGCTCGAGCTAGTTACTCAGACAAGTCCTCGTTAACTAACTCTCGCGATTGTATATTCAATATCACTCGTTTTCTATGCTGTAACCTGTACTTTCAGTTTTTGAAGGTTTAACTTGTTACTATTCACGTTCTTAAGAACGTGAATAGTAATAAGTTAAGCCTTCAAAAACTAAAACTATGGATAATAGACATAGCTGTTTCAGTGGCGGTGCTACAGAGAATACTTATTTATTGGTGTTTAAGTTGTCAGTCAGTCTTGTAAGGGTCATCACAGTTTTTCGTAACTTTCGTTTGCTGAAATACGAAATAAGTTGTTTTTTAAGATTCGATTCGAGATTCGATTCGATATCGATGTCAGAGACACGATTCCATTCGAGATTCGATTCGAAAAAAAATTGTGATTGGCAGATCCCCAGCCAGGAACCAGTAGAGTTCTTAATCAACAGCATCACAGCCTTTCACTTCTGAAAAGCTCTTGAACTTTGTCAATTGTGGTTAAAAGAGAGGGAGTAACAAGAGGTGTGGATGGGTGTAAGAAATCAGGCTTGTAGTCATCCGGATTGTATAAGTGTAATTTGGATTCTTGTGGCAATCACAGAATCATAGACCCAACCGGTACCCCTGAAAGAGTCGATGTTGATGATTAACCAGAGGTTAATTAGACAGCCATGAATATTCGCTTTTCTGTGTTTCAGCTCTCGTTTGTTTGCTGCTATGGGTTGTGTTTTTGCGATCAAGTCAACTCAAGTATTTATATATTTTCCCGTGTAATGAGTCCTGCTCAGTACCTAAATGTTACAACAGAGTTTGTCAGTGTCGTCTTCGTCTTTGTTGTTGTTCGGGCGGGTGGGGGGGGGGGGGGGGGTCTGGGTGCGCCTTTGATGGTTACATCAGAACATGTTATCAGTCCCATTTGTTGCTCATATGAGCTTCCCTGACATTATTATTTGTTACGTTGTCTTTTTAGCCTTTCAGAAACTCGAAGTCAAGGTGCACGTTTTAGGGGAAGTGTTAAGTTTTCGGCCGTAAAATCATAAGAGTGGTGATATTTCGATATACCTTGTCAATTTCATTATTTGAATTAGTAGACGGGTTCACTTTTTCAATTCATGGAAGCGCGGTGGCTCAGTGGTAGACTGTTAGACTTCTATGCTAGAGGTCCCGAGTTCGATTCCCGTCCAGGTCGATCTGCGTTGTGACCTTGGTCAAGGCACTTTATCCAGGTTGCCTACATGGGGGCACGATGACGTCGTGTACCAAGGCGTACTGTACGTTGATGGTGCACATGTATTCAGCCGCTGTAACCCTGCTTGAGCGGAGTTTGAACAGAGTTAGAATGTTCAGGAGCTGACAGTTGCTCGTCGATGCTCGGTGGTTCTCTACGGGTACTCCGGCTTCATCCACCCGTAAAACACGGTCGGTCGCGATTAGCCTTTGTGCATAAATATGTGACCTTAAACACCAATAAATAAATATTTCAACTCATGGTCATCTTAATATCTTTACGCGCTCTCTTTTATCCGAAGAATTCTGAATCGTCATACTATTTCCATGCCGTCTTCGGTAATAATGTCATCACAATTATGGGATATCGACTAGTCGTGAGTTCTAGCATCGCTTACACATAACTAGCGATACCTACTCCACGACAGACGGGTATTTATGAACACTGCGACCCTAAATCTGTCTATACATCACTTAATTTGCTTATCTAGCGACACCTGCTCCTCGATGCGCGAGTACTTATATACATTGCGACCCAAAATCTGTCTATATATGACTTAATTTGCGCATCTAGCGACACCTGCTCATCGTTACGTGGGTATTTATGTACATTATGACCCTAAATCTGTCTATATATCACATAATTTGCGTATCTAGCGACACCTGTTCCTCAATACTCGAGTATTTATGTACATTGCGAGACAAAATCTGTCTATATATGACTTAATTTGCGTATCTAGCGACACCTGCTCCTCGTTACGCGGGTACTTATGTACATTGCGACCCTAAATCTGTCTATATATGACTTAATTTGCGTATCTAGCGACACCTGCTTCTCGTTAAGCGGGCATTTATGTACATTACGACCTTAACTCTGTCTATATATGACTTAATTTGCGTATCTAGCGACACCTGCGCATCGTTACGTGGGTATTTATGTACATTATGACCCTAAATCTGTCTATATATGACTTAATTTGTGTATCTAGCGACACCTGTTCCTCAATACTCGTGTATTTATGTACATTGCGATCCAAAATCTGTCTATATATGACTTAATTTGCGTATCTAGCGACACCTGCTCATCGTTACGTGGGTATTTATGTACATTATGACCCTAAATCTGTCTATATATCACTTAATTTGTGTATCTAGCGACACCTGTTCCTCAATACTCGTGTATTTATGTACATTGCGATCCAAAATCTGTCTATATATGACTTAATTTGCGCATCAAGCGACACCTGCTCCTCGTTAAGGGGGTATTTATGTACATTGCGACCCTAAATCTGTCATATCACTTAATTTGCGTATCTAGCGACACCTGCTCCTCAATACGCGGGTATTTATGTACACTACGACCCTAAATCTGTCTATATATCACTTAATTTCATATGGCCTGATGAACTGAGTGAGAATTTAAATCATTTCGAAAAATCTCGATATTTCAAAACTGTCAAATAGGATTTTGGGGGATTGTTTTGCTATGTTGTTCACAAACATGTTCTTATTATCCCTTTGAACTCTAGTGGTATCGTCCATGCTAGTTCAAAGGGCAGCAATTAGAAGAGTCCATATTCATTATTTGGGGTAGACCAATCAATATTTTCAACGCGCAGCCTCAGGCTGCACGTTGAAAATACTGATAGGTCTACCCCACAATATTTACTGAACAGCCATCCTATATAATGACGTAATGATGTAATGACGTATCATGTTCCTGGCCGGAAAGGTGCCCGCTGGGTTTAAAGGGTTAATCCCTGAAAACATCATCTTTCTTCGATTTTTTTCTCGTGTGAATTCTAAGTTACTTGGACTAATAACAATATGAGTACATTTGTCTAATTGCTTTGACCGAGAAACACTTTTTATTTCTAATAAGAAAATCTTCAGGTTGAATAAACTTGGTCAAACATTCTCGAAAACTTACTAAATGTTCAAATCAACAAATATATGAAATTTACATTAACCTTCCGACCATTTAGATCTAGCCTGGTGTGACGAATAGTTATCGTCACAGCATTCAACGCAAAATAAATGTTAAAACGTATAATTTTCTTTAATGTGAACTTCAATAAGAATTGATTAACTCCAACGAAGTGTATCACAATTTTGTAAAAAAAAATCGTAGTTTCATCTTGATCACACAATCACGATAGAATGGTTGATTGCGGAACAACCGCCACATCATAACTAATACAGGTGTTGCCAAAATTTAACGTCGAAACATTGGGAGTTTATTTGAAAGTAGAACTGGTTTTAATCTTCGCCAGCTTTTGAAGTCATTCGTTTCATTAAATGTTTACCATACATTACGGAAGCCGGTTAGTGCCACCTATAAACATTTTTTATGTCGGAATTACGACATCGTATGTATATGCCCCAATAAGACACTACTCATAGCCCAAAACCTACATAGTGAAACACGAGAAGTTTATTTACTAAACTTGTGATCGTTAAAAGTTGCCTTGTTCAAGGCAACTTTTAACGATCACAGATTTAGGAAATAAATCTCTCGTGTTCCCCACGACGGCACTAGATAAATAATCAATAAACCAGATAAACCCATTCCATCTCAGTTCAAATCGTAAATCGGTTTGTAATTTAAACAACACGTGATCCGGAACACCGTCTGCAGCACGTGTGAAAAATCCAGAAAAAATGAAGCGGCTTGCTAGTCACTCCGTTGATGAAACAATTACGAAACGGGCGATGTAATTTTAAATATTTCGCGTTGTGACGTCAGGCAGTAGCATTTGCTGCTGGAGCCGTAAACATAAAAGAAACTACGCCAGATCTCATCCAATCAGAGGGCGAAGATTTTACTCTTATCGGAACATTGTTTTTTTTACAGTTGATTTGACCGAATGTTTGATGATGTTACCGTTAGAAAGGAATACTCACCACAACCGCAGTTTTATGATTATGCCGCGTAGTTCCCACATTCGTGTTAATACCTTGATATATTTTTAAGGCGACTTAAATACGTATTGATTGGAATATATATAACTGGGACAGGAAAGAATATTTGTATACCTTTGTGAGTGAAAAGATATCATATTATACCTACGGTAGCGTGCGCGCATATTTCCACGAAACGTGGGTAACATCGCATTAGGAACAGAATTAGACTGATGGTCTCAGAGCTTGCATCAATTTATGAAATGTGATCAAGAAGATGAAGCATTGGACGACACATTGGCCACAGACTGCTGCCAAAACGTAACGCATCTTTTCACCCCCTCCCACCTCGTAGCCACGGTTTTAACAATTTCAAACATGAGGTTTAAAAGAGCACTTAATTGTTGCCCTTCCCTCATTAGAACGTTGGCCATGATTGAGAAATGTCAACTCCACGGCACCCCATGTACAAGCAAATCACATGTTAATTTGATGATATCTTCTGGAAAGAATTTGTCGTGGATTTAGTCCACTTACGTGGTAGCGGGACAGATCAGAAGCAGGAGTACCCGGAGAGAACCACTCACCGAGTAACGGCGAGCAGCTGTCACCTCCTCAACATACTAACTCCACGCAAGCAGGATTAGCATTGGTTGAAGACAAGTGCACCATCGACGTGCAGTACGCCTTAGCACACAACTCCACCGTGCCCCCAAGTGGGCAGTGGAGATGAAGTGTCCTGCCCAATGACACAACGCGGTTGCTGCAGGTGGGATTCGAACCGAGGACCTCTCGGCTTGCAGCCTACTGAGCCACCCAACCATATATAGAATGCAAATAAAAATAACGAAAGCACTGTTTGAAACATTAAAATACTTTTTGATGTTTAAAAACAATACCATTTGAAATGGTAAATTGCAAAAACAAATGGTGGCGGAGGTTGGAATTTTGATTTAATCATGAAGGTTAGCCTTCAGCCCTTAACCCTTTACCCAACGCAGACGATATCAAAATGTATTATTTTAAATATCATTTTTTCAAATTTTTCAAAAAATTTCAACAAAACTATATCATGTGACCCCTCGTTGGAACGAGCTCGTCGAGCTCGTTCGAACGAGGGGGTCACATGATATGGTTTGTTGAAATTTGTTTGAAAAATAATATTTTTTCAACTGCTGAATTTGCATATTACGCGGGCGGATGCGGCCGTTTCGTTGGGTAAAGGGTTAATAGAATTGTGAAACCTGTGTCAGATTGAGGATAAAAACGAAAAGGCTTTGATGTTAAGAAAAGGAAACTGGTGTGTTGGCATGACAGTACGACAGCCTCTCTGACTGTGTCATTTCTACACAGTGTTGTGCACACTTTCTGTGTTATTGTTTTATTAATTTGGCATTGTGTGTGTGTGTGCAAAATAAAGTTATATTCATTCTTTAATGTTCAAACCTGTCGTATGCTATTCAAAAAAAGTAGGGGATATTTGATAAAAATGAGATATAGTAATTGTAATAGTAATAGTTTATTCAAGCAAAGTAACACCAACAGAGAGGCAGATTGCATAAAGAGTTAACAGAGATATGATATGATTATTAGAAACAAATAATAAACGAAACAGCTATTTTTGTATAGTAAATAAAGCTAATGTATCATACATATAAGTATATAATGTCAAAACCTTAGGCCAGTTTAATGACCTACTATTTTGCAATTATTGTTTCTCTTTTTCTGAAGAACAGCAGGATTATGTTGCAGATGGTGTGACATAATAAGGGCGTATTATTTTTCATAATAAATTCAAACCGATCTTGTTTTCTTGAATTTGAGAAGTCTGCATTATTCCTGTTAATTATTGCAAACAACTGTCTTCTGATGTTTGTATAGGCCGGGCAGTCCATGACAAAATGCATCTCGGATTCCACATCGCCGGCGTCCTTCCAAACATCAGAATCATTGCAAATCCTATCTTCTAAAGGTATTGGCGGTTGTGCATGTCTCCCCTTTTCAATTGCCAAATTATGATTTCTAATCCGTAATCTTGTAATCATACTTTGCGCTTCTCTGGTTTTTGAGTAAGCTAAATAGGGGTCGAATTTAGTGTCATTGTTGAAGGCGCGATTCGTGCGCAATTTATTTTTAGCGTTCTGTTTGTTGTCATTGTTAAGGCATTCATTAAAATAGAGTGTGTAATCATTTGTTAAATTTTCAAGTAATTTACTGGATTTATTATCGTGCATTGCAGATGATGGTATATTGTAACCTTCCATTATTTGACGGAATCCGCTATATTCCATCGTTAATTTATGCTCTTCCAGTAAATCACGGAGCAATGTACTTGGAGTTCTTAGTAAGAAGCGCCACCGTGTCCCGACATGGGCAATCGTGATAAAGTGCCCTGTCCAAGGACCGAACGCAGTTACCTCTGCTGGGGATCGAATCGTGAACCTCTCGGTTTGACGTTCAAGCCCTAACCAATGAACCACCGCACTTTCATCGGAACAATTTAGAACTGAATCGAACTTCGAAGCATTCCGGTGAACTAAGCTTCAATTTTATAAGAACAGGCTCTATGCAGTTCAATTACTTCTAAGTGTTACAATCACACCTTCTCATTTTCAGTATTTATTTATTCATTATTTATTGATGTTTAAGGTCACATATTTATGCACAATGGCTAATCATGACCGTGACAGTTTTACGGGTGGAGGAAGCCGGAGTACCCGGAGAGAACCACCGAGCAACGACGAGCAGCTGCCAGCTCCCCAACATCGTAACTCCGCACTGCAGCACAGGCAGGGTTAGATTGGTTGAAGACATGCGTACCATCTACGAGCAGTACGCCTTAGTACACGGCGTCATCGTGCCCCCACGCGGGCAATGGAGATGAAGTGTCTTGCCCAAGGACACAACGCGGTTGACGCAGGTGGGATTCGAACCGAGGACCTCTCGGCTTGTAGCCTGCACCTCTACCAGCTGAGCCACCACGCTCCCCTCACTTTCAGTAAAGGGTGAAAACAATATGGAGTGTGTTGTCTACCAATAATAATTTGTTACTCCTTTCAAAGTTGTTTCTTTGTCCTGATATCTATTCTAAACAAATGGCCATGTCAATAGGGTCCGGCATATATAACATTATACAATTATGGACTTTTGTGGTGGTTCATATCACATCATATTTACCACAGCAACAGTCCATAACTGTTTTATGATATACACTATCCTAAAAAGAACCCACAATCTTCTATTTGTCAATTGAAAGTTCAATTATATAAACCAGAAATACTTATATTTAACAATAAAATAGTTATCATCTGCAGAATAACATAAAAATAAACAATGTTATAGAGATTACGTACGGGGTACGAAATGTATTTCCGGGACAGAACAGGTTTTCTGAAGATTAAATTTTGGAGCACATAGATCCAAAATAAAGAATACAGAAAAATCATCAGAAACGATTTTAGGGGGACTACAGCCAAGATACCACAGCACGTTATGACACCAACGCTATACCTCAACGCACCAGAGGAACCAGGAGTCCATACTATAAAACCTTTACAATTGTATTTTCTAGAATTGTATTTTTTAGTTATCACTTTTAATGGGTTAAAATGAACCATTAGCATTTTTAAAGATCTGGCAATTTACCAACTGTCTTTTAAAATGCTAATGATTAATTTTAGTCAGCTATATTAATAGGTAGAATTGTTTATTTATTTATTGATGTTTAAGGTCACATATTTATGCACAATGGCTAATCATGACCGTGACAGTTTTACGGGTGGAGGAAGCCGGAGTACCCGGAGAGAACCACCGAGCAACGACGAGCAGCTGCCAGCTCCCCAACGTCGTAACTCCGCACTGCAGCTGCAGCACAGGCAGGGTTAGATTGGCTGAAGACATGCGTACCATCGGCGTGCAGTACGCCTTAGTACACGGCGTCATCGTGCCCCCACGCGGGCAATGGAGATGAAGTGTCTTGCCCAAGGACACAACGCGGTTGCCGCAGATGGGATTCGAACCGAGGACCTCTCGGCTTGCAGCCTGCACCTCTACCTACTGAGCCACCACGCCCCCTAATAGGTAGAAAACACACTTCTAGAAAATACAATTGTAAAAGTTTTATAGTATTATCTCCAGAACTATAATTTTTTTTTACAATTGTATTTTTCAGACTTGTATTTTCTATCTATTAATATAACTGACTAAAATAAATCCTTAGCGTTTTAAAAGATATGGCAATTTGCCAACTGGCAAATTGCCATATCTTTCAAATGCTAATTGTTCATTTCAACCCATTTAAGGTCGTAACTGGAAAACACAATTCTAGAAAATACAATTGTAAAGGTTTTATAGTATTGGCTCTAGCAGATCACTATCCTGGGATAATGATCCACAGTATCAGTGCATTCACTATCAACAGATTAATATACCTGTCCCTTCATCTTGCAGTGAAGCACCCATTTCGGAAAGAGTAACAGGAGAGCGACATTAGCAGGCGCGCTGACCACAAGTATTTTATGGTTAAGACTTCCAGGCTTAACCCTTTGAACCTGACACACCCTTTTTTCAGGTTCGTGAACATGCTACATGATACTTTCATTAAGTAGGATGTCTGTACAGTTAAAGTGAGGGGTTGACCAATCAATATTTTCAATGTGCAGCCCCATGGCTGCACGTTGAAAATATTAATTGTTCTTACCCCAGATAATAGATATGGACTCTTCCAATATTTTCCATTGAACTGACATGGACGATACCACTAGGGTTAACTAGAGTTAAAGCTGGTCATGGACGTATGGTGGAATACAAAGCTTCCACAAAGGCGGCACGAAAATGGGACACTAACAAATCACGGTAGTAATGATCTTTGAGGGTTCCTGCGACAATATGCAGAAGTGTTCAATCAGTCACATTAATACCATTTCAAACCATAACCAACCAAACCACAAATTCTACCTGTCAGAACACAATGTCATCACCAATCTGTCAAAACTGAAAACAAGTTTTAAACAGAATGTATTGTCCTGTTATTGGTGTTAACTGTACCACTACTTCGAAGCTGTTTCCTGTGGTATTGACTGGCAGTCAAACGTGAAGATGTAATCGATGTGGTCATCATAAATAGACTGCCATGATACGCACTGTAACACACCCATTCGCACCAGTCACCTCCAGCAGCTGTTCTCCAGTTGGATTCGGATCTTGTTGATGTATGATCGGTTAACGAATTGGAATTAAGGTAAAATTCTTGAATAGCTAATTTTTATCATTTTGGTGGTCAAAACCATAGCTTATGATCCCTCATTGGAGCGAGCTCAACGCGCTCGTTCCAATAGAGTGGGGGAGGGTCATAAGCTATGTTCTAGAGACACAAAATCGAAAAAATGAAAATAAAATGGTTATTTTTGTGAATAACGCTGACCGGTTTTGGGCTTTACCTTGGGCAAAGGGTTAAAACGTACTGCACGTAGATGGTACCCGTGCCTCCAAACGATTCTAACCCCGCACCTATCGAGTTAGTAACATGGAGAGTCCGACAGTTACTCGCTACTGCTCTGTGGTTCTCTCCGAGTTCCCCAACTTTTTCAGTTCGAAAAAAGACATACACAACATAACTCTGACTACTTAAAGATTCGTGAAACCGTAATAAAATAAATACACTGACACGATCTCCCTTACTTCTGTGAAACTTGAATGCCATCTTCCTACATTCCAAGTTTATAGAAATCTTGTTCACAGTCTGCTCTCAGAATGAAAAGCATCAACCAAGCTACAGTTAAAACTAGAAGTCCTGTCATGAAATGCGCTCAAATAGCACGTTGATATGCGCGTTAATGCACGCGTTATGGCCCAAGTAAAGCTATCAAATTCTGTACATCTGGCCTGTGCACAAGCAATGTTTCAGCCAGTGGACCTCCGGGTAACCCGGAGGTCCATTGGCAGAAACATTGCATGTGTTTGCTATGAGTAACCAAACGAACCTGCCGTGGTTTGGATGCCATTCGATATGGCAATTGTGCGCAATTCCAATGCGCAATTAAGCCTAGATAAGCGCACTATTCGTGACAGGACTTCTAGTTTTAACTGTATCAAGCCACCTGTTGAATTATTATTTTTATGTAAAGAATTCGACGCTATTATGGATTGGAACCAGTCTAGGGCTTAACTAGCCCGTCGCCTATGTTTAGCTTCACTCGTCTGGAATATTTCACTTGGTTACTTTCCAGACGTTTGAATCTAACAATTACCATAAACGTTCGTTTTCTTTGAATCAACGCGGGGGCGCGGGGGCGCGGGGGCGCGGTGGCTCAGTTGGTAGAGGTGCTGGCTGCAAGCCGATAGGTCCTCGGTTCAAATCCCACCTGCGGCAACCGCGTTGTGTCCTTGGGCAAGACACTTCACCCCGATTGCCTACATGGGGGCACGATGACGCTGTGTACTGAGGCGTACTGCACGTCGATGGTGCGCATGTCTTCAACCAATCTAACCCTGCCTGTGCTGCGGTGCAGAGTTCAGAGTTACGATGTTGGAGAGCTGACAGCTGCTCGTCGTTGCTCGGTGGTTCTCTCCGGGTACTCCGGCTTCCTCCACCCGTAAAACTGTCACGGTCACGATTAGCCATTGTGCATAAGTATGTGACCTTAAACACCAATAAATAAATAAATAAATTTGAATCAACGCAAGAAATGTTTCTCAATTCAGACTTGATTTGAGAAATCTTTAATGACTTTACTAATTACTATTACACATGTTTCCTTACAAGATAATTATAACTGAACCTTTTATTCTGTTCATTCATTTTCAGGCAAAATGATTGGCTAACGTATTTTTTTTTCTTTTCATAACACAATGAACCGATAAAAACACGCAATTAGGCCCGACCTACAGTTAAAACTAGAAGTCCTGTCATGAAATGCGCACAAACAGCACGCCGATATGCGCGTTAATGTACGCGTTACGGCCCAAGTAAAGCTATCAAATTATGTACATATGGCCTGTGCACAAGCAATGTTTCAGCCAATGGACCTCCGGGTAACCCGGAGGTCCATTGGCAGAAACATTGCATGTGTTTGCTATGAGTAACCAAGAGAACCTGCCGTGCTTTGGATGCCATTCGATATGGCAATTGTGCGCAATTCCAACGCACAATTAAGCCTAGATAAGCGCACTATTTGTGACAGGACTTCTAGTTCTAACTGTAATGCAATATCTGTCTTAAAAATTACGTTGCACAGTATGAATGAAAAAGAACCCCTGCAGGCTCATATATTGTTTCAGCATGAAAAGTAATTAATATTTATCTCATCATATTTAAGAGACTTTCAGAATAAAATTTAATAAACAATGAAATCCTTATCATGCTTTTTATTCCATGTTCAATTTGTTAAGGTGATTCTAAACTGAAGATTGCAGTTTGAGTGGAAAGGTGGAAAGCATGATGTTTTTTCATTACTTTTCAAAAGTAATGGCTATTTAATACATGAATGATTGCTTCCTACCCAAAAGATTACAAAAATGTGATAAAAATTGAAAAAAAGAATTTACTCACCAAAAAGATGCTTTTGAAAATCCCTAAATCACGGTCAACTTCCTGCCACCAAAACTTAAAATATGAATCTCACACTGAAGGATATGTTTTCTATATGCACTAGAGAACCAATATTGCCTGCAACAGTAATAGGCCAACTCAGCATTTGATGCTGGTTCACATCCCATCCACAACAGAGACCTCTTTAACAGTGGAACATTTCCAGATTGGACCGGAATCATGCAGCATTCCAAAGCCACCTTCAATTGCCACCCGTATTCAGTATTTTTGTCATAAAGGTTTTCTCTTGGTTCTTGTGCCCTCTTACTAGTATGTACAGTTAAAACTAGAAGTCCTGTCATGAAATGCGCACAAATAGCACGTTGATATGCGCGGTAATGTGCGCGTTATGGCCCAAGTAAAGCTATCAAATTCTGTACATATGGCCTGTGCACAAGCAATGTTTCAGCCAATGGACCTCCGGGTAACCCGGAGGTCCATTGGCAGAAACATTGCATATGTTTGCTATGAGTAACCAGTAGAACCTACCGTGCTTTGGATGCCATTCGATATGGCAATTGCGCGCAATTCCAACGCGCAATTAAGCCTAGATAAGCGCACTATTCGTGACAGGATTCTAGTTTTAACTGTACACTGTGAAACCTGTGCAGTAAATATTGTAAACAGTGAGTTCAGGTTTTAGGCTCTAGTGTTGACAGACTATGTTATTCTGATTCAGTCTGTGACCTGCAGACTAGTACCACCCACACCCCCCAGTGGTATGATACAGTTATGCATTCTTCTCAACCATTTTGCTTGACATTATGTTTTCATGAAAACATTTTGTTTCCCCAAAACACCCATTCAAGATGTCGAAGAGTCCAATGAAATGACAATCTCTTATCTCTTTATCACTATGTACTTGTATTTAATATAACGGGAAGACAATATTTGTGACAACTTTCCTTCAAATATTTATCTAACACACTGATCAAATCACTATTGTTGCACAGATAAATGACCATTCAGATTTCATTATTTGTACAAATTTTGCAACACAAACATAGCAGGTGATCATGATCTTCAACGGGAACTGGTGAGCTCACTGGAGCCATTCCAACGGGAGGTTATGAGCTCTGTTTTTAAGGAAGAAAGTGTAAATATTCTGTGATACGAAAAAACATCACAGAAGTGCCACCTTTCCTCTGCATTATCCAAAGTGTTAATCGTTTGCCTCCCATAAGCAATCCTTACGATTCCAACCAAAGCTTGTCCACATGAGGTGCTGGTTGAGGTGCAGAAAATAAAAAAAGAAAACCTTCCAATTATATGTTGGGGAATGGTGCTGCTTTGATATACCCACTACATCAGAGCTTCGTGTGGCCACATTATGTGGCCCAATTGAGGCCCCATTCCCGATGGGGTACATGCAATAAAATTCCTGATATCTGGCACAAAACATGATTATTCCTTAACTTATACATCATTATCAGTTACAAAACAAGTGTTTTTCTGGCAGTTGATTCTTATGAACTGATACCCATTTTAACCTGTATTCTCTCTAGAAAAAGATTCCAGGTGGGTTTATGTCTAGATGTCTAAATGTATAATTTCTCCAAGACCATGAAAAAGGCCCCTTTCCCACACCCTGAACTGTACATGTACATGTAAGTAAGATACAGTGTTTTTCATATCCAGTCAAGTTAATACATTTAAAAAGCTGTGCTTTACCCATGGCCACCCGGTTGAACGAAAACACGGGAATATATGAAGAAAGTTTGCTAGAAATTACTTTTTTTAACCTTTTTCCTAATACTGTGAATCCATCCATCCTGTGTTATTAGTAAGAATTTTAGAATACCTTGACCTGTTGAATAATTGTGCTGAATTACTATTATACATGACAATTTGAAGAAAAATTTCAGTCACCACTATTATTTAAAAGAGCCCAATGGTGAAAATGCCATCACTATTATTAATTTTCAATAACTTTTATCAAATGTGCAAGACATCACCATTGTTCAGCCGTCACTATTATGAGGCAAGTAAGAGTGCAATGCAAAAAGTAAACCAACGGACATACTTTGCCTGATTAATGCAGTGCATAATGTCTTGTGAAGATTACGTAAATTTTTTTTATTTTTTTTGTGTGTGGATCTCTTAGACTCTTGTGCTATTCAGAGTGGCCGAAACATTGACAATGAATTCGTGTATAATCTTCTTGGTGCTTTGGTTATCTAATTACTGTTTTTTAATTCCGTTTTCTGGATTTTTTATTATTCAGAGGCCCTATTTGTAACTTTGTGCAGAGATTTTTGGTGAAAATGAAGATTTATTAGCCAATATTTCGATAACGCAAAGCACTAAAAAATTTAAAGCTCGATTGTGCCTTGTGTGTGTTGCCATACTTCACTTTCGTTGAGAATTTCTATGCAACGACTGATAAAATAATTTCGTAGAGAAAAATTGCATGTTCACACTTCTGTCATATTTTAATTTGTGATTAGGAGGTCTAGTGGGGTGGATAGAAAGGGAAAATATTATTTTTCGCACTTTGAACAAGCGACTTACCAACACATTTGACTTTCCGGTGACAACAACTTCGATCAACATGTACTTGGGGTCATGAGTCTAATAGCCCACCGATTATTCGAAATTATCGATGATCTTTGTGGATCGCAAACAAATATTATGAAATACGTCGTTTACAATGATTCGCAATGTAAATCTCACCAGATCGCAAAATTAGGTGCATTATTTCTGGAAATCACCGAAACCAGACCGAAACGGGACCGAACGACAGACCAATAAAGATGTACCATCAATATTACATGACGAACAATAGTTTCCCCGATTTGCGATTAAAAGAAGTGAAAAAGCAACCAGTTTACGAATAGTTCAACAACGAAAGAATACAACATGGGTTTATAATTCCTCTATATGTCGCAGTTTTGTTAATTAAAGACAACTGCAATTTTTATTCTCTGTTGGTAATTTTGGCGCATGAATACAAACTAATGCCAAGGTCGATCCATGTAAACAAATTTATTGCTTCAGTTGGTGAGGGAAGAATATTTACTTAGAACAGACAATCAATGCAATTTGCCTCTATTCGTCTGCTTCCCTTTGAGATATATCGACAATCAGAATTTCAGCAGTGGCATTGTCATGAGAATTTACGGGACATATGCCGAGATCTTTCGTCGCATTGTTGCCCACAACCTTCAGTGTTTTGAATTTCCCACGGTCAACATGGCGGACATTTTTGAGACTGAAACAACCCAGATTGACAATGTGCTTAGTCCTATCTTCGATGTGTTTTATTCAAAATTAAGACTCAACTGCTGCAGTACATTACTGATAGCTCACGTTGGTTGTTCATTGGAAGGTGAGGCGTCTCGCTATTTTTTGAAAACCTGACCACGCCATTTCCGACTTTTTGACAGTACACATTTTCTGATGTCTCCAAATGACTCGTAAATTTGTTAAATGCATCTTTTGCGGGTCCCACTCCGTTCTATGTGACATGATCACCCCCCCCCCCCCCCCAATCCTGGTATCCAAGGGCAGGCTGTTTTGTTGCCAAGTTATTGTTCAATAAAATGTTCACATTTTGCTATGTTACTGGCTTCCAAGTTTGCAGCCATGACTTCAGAATCACCTTAACAGGCGATAGATGCTCGCCTGCGTTCACAGTTTTACCCAAATCAAACGTAAACAATGGCCGGTCATAATAATCCTCAAACAAAACTCACGCGAGCAAAATTCTCCAATTTCTAAATAGCCCAAATGAACTCTTTCTGAGACAAAGTTCACCCAACTTCATGTCATCTGTGTTTATATCGAACTCAACATTTACAAACTGTATTTTCAGTTTCTCAGGAAATGGTCAAAATAAGAATTAAGTTTAACTCGCTGTTGCTGTGAATGGCAGCACCCTCCTGTCAAGTGGAACAGGAGATTGAAGTTTGTGTGGGTGTGACCTATGACGTTCCTTTTAACTTATGCAATTCATTGGTCAATGGAATTTATAATGACACAATAACATGTTTCAGTGAAATGTATCGTTATTTCAAACAGAAATTTAGAAAACTATACTTTTTTTTATTCAGTTATCACTAGGAAGAATGATGCGACCTGGTTTTTATTTTAACTCCGCAAAGTAGAGAGTGTTTAACCCTTTACCTAACATGAAAAGCAGACGACACTTGCAAAAAAAAAATTCTTGAATAACTAATTTTTTTCATTTTTTATCTCAAAAACATAGGTTATGACCCCTCGTTGGAACGAGCTCGACGAGCTCGTTCCAACGAGGGGTCATAACCTATGTTTTTGAGACAAAAAATGAAAAAATAATAAAAATTCATTGGCGATTTTTGAGAATCGCGCTGGCCGGTTTTGGCCGTTACGTTGGGTAAAGGGTTAAAGTTATTACCCCACAAAATTAATTATAAGGAAATGATCGTTTCTTTCTGTCTATATCTTGAGTTATGAGCCCTCAAAAAACAAAGGCCAAACTAAGTGTGTGTGTGTGTGGGTGGGGGGGGGGGGGGGGGTCATAACTCAAGAAATAGACAGAAACTAGACGAGTGATTCTGAAGAATCACAGGCTTATCCTGGCGTATAAAAACATTTAGCCCTTTGAAGGAATTGTACAAATTTTCAGCTCCATATCACTTAACATGTAGGTGTGCGTCCCAGTATTGTCCTGCACAAAGGGTTAACACAACGTTAAATGAAAAATCCATTCGACGCATGCACAAAATCATATGAAATCCTTCAAAACTCAATTTAAACCACAAGTCGACCCTGAAAGTTTTATTAATTAAAATCGCTAATTTAGTTTATTGTAACCCTAAATTTCTATCCGACTTCAACAGCGAAATTGAAACCGATTTTGGAGTTCAATCTTTCAAAAGTACCTGTAGAAATAAATATATCGGTGAATATAAACGTGGAAAAAGTGGCAAGTTCCAGTTCAGCATAGAAAACTGCATTTAAAAAATAGATAAAATTGTACAATGCTTCACCGTTGGGGTTGATAGGTCCTGAGTTACTGGACGTTTACTGGCCAGGTATGGCGCCATGTGAGGCGAATACGGCAGTCTAATACTGAACCTTACATGACATACAATCCATTTAAACCTGTTTTCAAATTAAAGTCGATTTTCTAGAGAAATTGGTGCGGGCATGCAGCGTAGAACATGTTTATTGAGGCATTCAACCGTTTACACCCGTCCTTTACGCGACGCGTCCAGGGGTACGCCAGGCAGATGGCGAGCATACAAGGGGTTGGGGGATTTTAAATTTACTGTCAAACAGAGCTCTCTGGTGGATTTTGGGGGATTTATTTACATTCTACGTTCTTGAAAAAAAATGTCAAACGGGGTATATTTGCACCCGCCACCCACCCCCCCCCCCCCCCTCCAGAAATGCTCCTCTGTCCGTCCGTACGTCCGTCCGTCCGTCTGTATATATACTCCCACTTTCGAAGAAAATGGGGGTATACTGGATTACATGCGCCCGTGCGTCTGTGCGTCCGTCCGTCCGTCCGTCCGTCCGTCCGTGTGTGAGTCCGTCCGAGAATATTCAACTTTTATAACTTAAGTAAATTATTATTTTCTATGATATTTGTTGGTCATAGGTATACCCACACAAGTTATTATTTTTTTTATTGTTACTTGTTCCCTTAGAAATTGTGTCCGTCCGAGCCATATTTTGTCTGCTCAGCCTGTATCTCGGGTATCGAATGTTCTATTGCAATGAAATTTGCCGTGAACACTGCTTATGGTATAGGCTTTAAAAAAAGGATTCAACGATATTTCTCACTTTCTCCTTTTTAGAGTTATCACCCTTTTTTGACTTAGAAATTGTAGGAAATAGACATTATTTGTCTGTTCAGCCTGTATCTCAGGTATTGGTTATCGGATTTCAGTGAAATATGGCATGCAGTTTGCCTATAACAAAGGCTTCTGCCTCAATGCATAATAACTTCCAAACACCAAACAATTTACCATACCTTTTAAGTTAGAAATTGTTGAAAACTTTCTTAGAAAATGGGGGGGGGGGAGGTATACTGGATTGCGTCGGTCCGTCTGTCCGTCCGAGAATATTCATAACTTAAGTAAATCAATATGGAATTAAATGAAACTTAGTATGCAATTAAATTGTAACATTGCCCAAGACTAGAATGAATTTCGGTGTTGTCAGATTATTTTTTTTTATTTTATTAGATAATTATACCCCCACTTTCGAGCGTTGTGTCCTTGGGCAAGACACTTCACCCCCATTGCCCACGTGGGGGCACGGTGACGCTGTGTACTAAGGCGTACTGCACGTCGGTGGTGCACTTGTCTTCAACCAATGCTAACCCTGCTTGTGTGGAGTTAGTACGTTGGGGAGCTGACAGTTGCTTGCCGATGCTCGGTGGTTCTGTCCGGGTACTCCGGCTTCCTCCACCCGTAAAACTGTCATGGTCATGATTAGCCATTGTGCAGAAGTATGTGACCTTAAACACCAATAAATTAATAAATAAATAACCCCCATTTTCGAAGAAAATGGGGGTATACTGGATTACACGCGACGATCCGTCTGTGCGTCCATCCGTGTGTGAGTCCGTCCGAGAATATTCATAACTTTCATAACTTAATTAAATTATAATTTTCTATAATATTTGTTGGTCACAGGTATGCCCACACTAGGCGGTGCACCGCGCGGGGGTATGCACCGGACAACAGTCCAGCTCTTGTTGTCTCTGCCTGCCCTCTCTCCTCTCTCTCCCTCCTCCCTCCTCCCTCCTACTCCCCCTCTCTCTCTCTCTCTCTCTCTCTCTCTCTCTCTCTCTCTCTCTCTCTCTCTCTCTCTCTCCCTCTGTGGAACTTGAGATTAACATTAGACAGTGGGGAGGAGATGGCATTGAAACATGCAAGTTTGTGAGGCAGGAAGACAAAGGGACACTGTGTTGAGTCATGCATGAACAGCAGAGGCGGGATGGAGGCTGCAAGTCACAAGATGGTTTAAGATTTTGTTTTCGCGTGGAAGGGGAAGTTTAACTCCCTCGTGAGATCTCTACACCATCGGTTGTGTGGTAAATTTGGCACCCGACTTATATTTACATTTATGTGTAAATGTTTAGGCCCCGCTGGCAATCTTTTAAATCCCACTGGCACTGCCTTCTCCAAATCCCTTAAACCTAAAAATAATTGCTTGGTGGAAAACACCCTTCCGCGGTGGTTTAGTGGTAATCTGTCTCTCGCAATGTGAACTCCAATAGGTAAATTTCATTAGCACGCCTGCTGGCTGTGGCCGTCCTTCCTCTTACTCTCCTTCCCCATTTTGTCACCTGGGCGGGTGAGTCTCGGTACTTTTGTGACCAGTCTGGCGTATCCGCTTCTGGTGGTTTGGTGGCGCTCTCTCTTGGCTTGTTCGACCCGGACCATGGTCTACCAATTCAGTATATACAGCGAAAAGGACGGGTGTAATGGGTTACGTGCCCCAAATAAACATGTCCTACACAGCACGCTAGCGGCAAGCTAAAACGTTTGGTCCCCAGTGCTGCCCCCCCCCCCCCCCCCCCCCATCTCCAAACGGCCCATCTGGATAAAGGTTTGAACGAGATGAGCTCGCCTTTTGGCGTGTTCGTTTAACTTTTGATTTGAAATATAGTCTTTTGCAACTCCAAACTGAGTTTGAATCTGATAAGATGCAGATGAATAGCGGGGCTCGGGAATTTCTGTTTCCCATTTTTAAATAAATTGTACTATAGGCTCATTTTACAGATTTAAGTAGGCCATTTCGTTGCTTTCATGATTATTTTTATTTCATTTTACATCACCCCAATTCGTGCTTTATATCGGCGTTATCGAGCGCGAATGGAGGACTCATCCAACACCCTCTCCCTTTGACTTTAAAGAATGAGAGCTTTATACTTGTAAATGTTTAAATTTCAGTTATGTAAACATACTCTCGAGAACTTTCGTGAACAAGGAAACTGAACATTCTACATTCTAGGTTAAGGAATGGCTGTAGCGAACTGAACGGTGATAAATATGCAAATTATATATCTGATACATCCAGTAGCCCAAGAACATTAGGTTTCACTAGGGAAAAAAATCGGAGAAAGCTGATTTTTTTCAGGGAATGTCGAGTACATATCACTGAACGATTAGACAAAAGTCCCCTAAAATCCCAGTTGAGCTTTTTTTTCTACAGCCTTTTTTCGAAAACGCGTTTGAAAAAAAGTAAAAAAAAATCGCACGAACTTTGTAACCTCGAATTGATCCAACTGTGTTTTTTGTTTACGCGTATTTCGAGCTACATAATGTCTAATATACATTTACCTAGAGGAAAATGTGCATTCTGTGACAATTTCTGCGAAAAATTATTGAAAATTCACAAAAAAGTATCGGATTTACGCAAAAAATGACGATTTTCCTAACGGATTTGCCCAAAGGGTCGTAGTACAGAACGGGATGTTAGTTGGACAGACGATAAAAAATCCACCACCATTTGAAGACTTTTATCATTGCTTACAAAATAGACATTATGGAAGACCCCCTCTGCTTCTGGCCGAGTTCCCCTTTTGGCACAAAATTCGACAGCATGAGAACTCAACTATTTTCGGGCTTTACAGAATGGACAAAAATCAATAAATAATATTTACAGAATGTACAAATCAATCAACATGGATTAAGTTACATTGACTATTATCAACGCTATATACAGAAATGACACGACCTATGTACATATTATTCATCGAACTCAGAAATTTCCGACAGGACAGTGTTTCTGTGGTTGTTACAAGAATCCGAATTGCAATTACACAAACCTGAGCAAGAGAGTCCTGCCTTCTTACACCCAAACTTTTTGTACAAGCACTCTTGCAACCACAACTGATCAGATTCAGTAGGTTATCGGGGGCGCATGGCTTTGTGGCTGCAGTCGGTACAAGAAGTTCATTGTCTAGCGACCACCCCCAATCCGTCGGAGGAAGCGAAGTGCCCAGCCATTGTTGGACCTGGAGATAACATCTGTAGACATGTAGACATGTTGTTGTGCAGCATCGCTGCTTGGTGGGAGTGAGGCTAGATCGATGGGTTTATTCAGTTTAGATTTTGCTACATAACGCTTGTAAGTGACATATCTATATTGGTCGAGAGAGGTAACAGTTTTACTCCCGTATAAGGTCAGGAGAAGCGGCTACTGCACTTGGTGTACTGTCATCCGCCAAAATTGTGTTGACATACTGTTCTGAGTCGCTAGTAACATCGGAGACAATTGTCCTGAATACTTTCTTCTTACCAACTCGAAAGACTGCAGAAGTAGTGTCACAACCACTTATAGAATGTGCTACAAGGAGGTTGCTTCTATGGTCACCCATTTTGGTTGCTATTTCACTAACTGAAACTAGTAAGTTTGGGGTAATGGAATACATCATGTGAATATTACATCCCGGTTGAACTCGAGAGGTAAAAATGACTAACAAGTCTGTGTCTGTTCCCACAACGACAACATTGTTGTCATCTTGAGCGATGTCAAGTGCAGTTTCGGCTATCAGTACATCAACATCAGCCTCGGCCTGCTTGGACTGAATATTGATAGCAGATAGCTCCTGCATTAGAAGATCGATCAGTTGGGTTTTGTTCTTGGCATTTGCAAGGAAATCGGATTGGGGTGTGGTGGCTGGTAACTCGGGTGAGATATTAATATCAATGGAATACCTGTCTTTAGATCTACGGGCTTGTTCCATGCCCTTTGTCGACATTGTACAAGCATAACCATCAAAAACAACCACGACGTTCGCTCCAAAATGTCTCACTAGATAATTGGAATATGATGTACATATGTCCTTATATGACGACTGTTTAGGCCATACAACTGCCCTCAATAAAAATCCACCATCTACAACAAACAGAGAATGTTCTGGGATTTTAGTTTGCTCGGAACCGTATGTTTTGAGGATCTTACCGAGCGTGCTTTTCTGTGTCTTCCTCGTTCCAGCAGAATCAAACAATGCTGGTGGTTTCGGGGCGAGTTCATATTTGAGATACTCTTCCATCTCTGCTTGTGACTGAATAACACATGTGATGCGGTTGAACAGAATTGTGGGGTCAATCACTACCTTACTTCCACGGACTTTGATGCTATTTGCCATCGATGCGAAAGACTTCACAGTGTCAACACGTCGTAGTTTGATGCTGTTGAACGTTTTGCTTACAACATTCGATACGCAACATTCACCAATTTTGCGAACTTGGTCACTGTTCACAGTTTCGTCGGCCACAAGCCCGGTCGCTATAGAGACTAATTGTAGTGGATCTCTATTCTGAAAGGGGGAATGCACTCTGAGCCAGTTCAATAATTTGGTGATATCATTGGCATCAGTCAATTGTGAACTTTGACGGAGATCCCGATGTTGTTCGCCATGACCAGTGTGAACATGAACAAAATTTTCGAGAGCATTACATATCGGAAGGCAAAGAGGTAGTCCATGTACCCATTTCGCAACAGTGCTATCGGTTATTCCCCTGCCATGTGTGAGACCACCAGGGAGCTTGAACATTCTCATTAAACACTGCTCTATGGTCTGATCAGAATATATCCCGTCCCAGAATTTATCTGAGCGCCTTATGGTAAAGTAACCTTTCTCAGTGAACAACTTCAAATCATCTTGTTGCATTATTTCTGTTAGCTCATTCATCTGCTACAAATAGAGATGAGAACTTTTTGCGTATGCAAAATGACCACCTGCGTGAAATACTGGAATCATATTGCGAACACAATATGTGTGGAGTACACATCAAGGGCGTGCACACATTACATACCAATGCATCTTGAGTGTAGGCGAACACCACATTATGTGATTTAATCGAACATGGAAATTGAAACAATGATGCTATAATACGGTATTTGAATGAGAAAAGTCGATGCCGTTTGAATTTGAGTTTAGGGGGTATGGTTAATATTTCACACGTTTCACCAGTTCATTATGGAATAAATGACTATTTTTATATATCATTATAAAGCCACTGCTTTTCTGCAATTTTTGATATATAATTTAACTCCCAAAGTAGTCGTAGATTTGATTTAATGGACGTTGTGTACCGTTGTGTGTATGAAAACAATAAATTTTTTTTCGTAATTTTGTACATTTTCGTGAATATTTCACCATTGAGTGTGAGGATTGGTACAAAGTTGGCATTTTCTGTTGGGGATATGTATTCTCAATATAATTCAGCACGATATTTATGATTCTCACCCTACTAAGGCGAATAAGAATGAGAAATATGGAGCTGGGTCGAATTTGTTTTTAAATTTTTTTTTTTCATCAAAAAAACGCTATAACTAAAAAAGCTCAACTCGGATTCGCGGGGACTTTTCACACTTTATCCGCAATGTGTGTCCCAGAAACATATAAAAAAATCAGCTTTCTCCGATTTTTTTCCTTACTTTCTCATTTTTATGTCTAATGTGCCTGGACTACAGGTGTAGTTGTGGACACGTACTTGAAAACAGTTTTCATTACTTTTTCGAATGTCCTCACTACGTAGTCCAGTGTGAAATCCTCTTTAGACGACTTTCTTAATTTAACATTACCTCCACAGACGATGTTCTTTTCGGAAAACCTAATTTATCACAAAATGAAAACAATCTGATTTTTAAGTTAGTCCAGTCCTTTATTTCAGGTAGCAATCGTTTTAGTTAACTCTCAACCTTACCCCTTTTTTGGTGTGCCTTCTCTCCAACATCAAGTTAAGGCTCGATGATGACTTGCGATGGCCGCATCCGTACGATAAGGACACAACACTCAACTATCCTCTGCTTTCTTTTGCTTTATACCATCTTATCCCATACCTGCATGTCGTGTCTTTCACTTCTCTCCAGCTACTATGAATTGGTTTGAAGCATGTTTATTATATTGTAGATACATTTTTTTTTTTTTGTTTTTTTTTTTTGTTTGGTTTGTTTTCGCATATTTTTGTTAGCTGCCATTGAATGTTTTAGGAGAGGAACTTATATAAGTTTAATAACTTGTGTTCCAATCCTTTTGTCAGTTTTCAATCTAATGACAATAAAATATGTTTAAACTAACTTTCGTGAAGCCGTGTAGGCCACGGGAAATCCAAGCTTTAATTGCACTAACATCAACGAATACATCTACTACGTTAGTTCGTTTAACATAAAGAAGCTTTGCGTGGCTCAAATCGTCCATTATTATGATAAGTGTATTCTCTCCTCTTCTTTTCATCCATTACGAACGTTGGCTATGAAAACATCGCACCAGGCTCGTGTTTGTTTTGTATTTGAATTCGCCACAACACCTTGAAAATACCGCGTTAATGCAATAGGAATATGGCCATTATAAGGCGCCAATATGACGTCATTAACAAAAAATATCGCCTAACAGTGTATTTTGTAGACATGTGGGGTGCACTGTATGTCATTCCGCATGATCATGGAGTTCAGTGATGTAACATATGTTAACCCATCATTTGTATGTTATGAGATCCAGGATTTTAAAAATGATTTTTTGGACTCAGTGCGGGTAAAATCAAAATTTCTTTTGTATTTATGTTAATGATACATTATATTCTTACTATTCAGTTCAATACTGCTGTTCTCCTGGTTCACAGAACCGAGATTGTAGGTCAAAATGTCCTTTTGTCTGGCCTATTTGTGATGTTTTGGCAAATTTTGGCAGAAAAAAATAATGTTAGTAAACTTGTTTTACTAGTTGGTTATGGAAAAGTGAAAGTTTCAGGTCATTAGCCCATTCGGACCAGGAGATATTTATCAATCTTAGCCCATTCGGACCAGGAGATATTGGTCAATCTTAGCCCATTCGGACCAGGAGATATTGGTCAATCTTAGCCCATTCAGACCAGGAGATATTGGTCAATCTTAGACCATTCAGACCAGGAGATATTGGTCAATCTTAGCCCATTCAGACCAGGAGATATTGGTCAATCTTAGCCCATTCAGACCAGGAGATATTGGTCAATCTTAGCCCATTCGGACCAGGAGATATTGGTCAATCTTAGCCCATTCAGACCAGGAGATATTGGTCATTCTTAGCCCATTCAGACCAGGAGATATTGGTCAATCTTAGCCCATTCGGACCAGGAGATATTGGTCAATCTTAGCCCATTCAGACCAGGAGATATTGGTCAATCTTAACCCATTCGGACCAGGAGATATTGGTCAATCTTAGCCCATTCGGACCAGGAGATATTGGTCAATCTTAGCCCATTCGGACCAGGAGATATTGGTCAATCTTAGCCCATTCAGGCCAGGAGATATTGGTCAATCTTAGCCCATTCAGACCAGGAGATATTGGTCAATCTTAGCCCATTCAGACCAGGAGATATTGGTCAATCTTAGCCCATTCAGACCAGGAGATATTGGTCATTCTGGGTGTTTTTTCCACGTATGGCAACCATTTTGGACTCATTGTGGATAAAATCGAAATTCTTTTACATTTATGATAATGATGCGTTACAGCCTTACTACTCAGTCCATTACTTGTGTTCTGCTAATCCCCAGTTCCGATATTGTAGGCCAAAATATCGATGTCAGCTTATTTCTGATATTTTGGAAGATTTTGGCCGAAAAAATAATTTTGGTAAACATTTGTTACAATTTGGCAATTTGGTAATAAAAAAGTTTATTTTCGAAAAGTTCTGGTCATTAGCGCATTTGGACCAGGAGATATTGGTCAATGAAAATTTGGGGGTTGGGCATTTTGTGGCATTTAGAGCCATTAGTTGGAGGTGTTAGTGCACACAGACCTACAACTCATATCTGTCTATGTCTGAGCCAGGCATGTGGCTAGAGGGTTTCAGCTTGGGGGGGGGGGGGTGCCACCGGTGTAAATTCCAACTGTGAGTGGTTTCGATAGGTGGTTGCACTGCAGCGCTGGGTGATATTTTTTAACCCTTTACCCAACGAATCTCCCGCACCCGCCCTCGTAATATGCAAATACAGCTGCTGAAAAAATATTATTTTTCGAAACATTTCAACAAAACCATATCATTTGACCCCTCTTTGGAACGAGCCCGTCGAGCTCGTTCCAAAGAGGGTTCACATGATATGGTTTTGTTGAAATGTTTTAAAAAAAAGTTTTTAAAAATGATATTTAAAATAATGAATTTTGAAATCATCTGTGTTGGGTAAAGGTTAAGAACCCTTCTGAAAATTTTCACTAGTCCTGAAACGGAAAAAGCATCATTTATAATGTGTCTGGGTCAGAAAATTTACTGGATTGATGTCAGAGTCGAAATTTTGAGGCCATGTCAATTTTAGAGTAGGAAATTTGAAACTCAAGTTTCCAGTTGGAAATAAAAGATCAAAATTTCTCATCATTAGTTGGAATTTTAATATTTTTCATGAACAATGTTAATTTATTGAATTTTCAACTATTTGATTTTTGACCTCGGAATTTCCAACTATTGAACAAAAATATATTCCTAGCTGGGAGACACCCTCCCCCACACCCCTCCCCCTGTCGCCACATCCCTGGTCTGAGCAAAATATCAGAAACATCTGTAAGAGAGCCTTCTTCGAGAAATCGTTTTCTCCAAAGTGTTGAAAAAACAAACTAAAAAAACATTGTGGGAATAATGGTCTACCGCTTGGAAACTCTTTGCCCAGCTTGTGTATGATGGGGTGGTCATATGTCCTTTTTTATTCCTTTCATCCAAACACTGTCAAAGAGGCAGATTTGACAATGCTCAGAGTAAGTTTTATTAGTCACGAAGATTCACAAGTAATGGACTGTACTCTTGTATCTGAGCTCCCACTGTTGGAGATTACCATGGGGGCAATGACATAAGAATGTTTGTATGGAAGCATCCCCAAGCGCTGGCGTGTGCACTCTTGTACCTCTGATATAGGTCTCTTTGGCAATAGCCTTACAACAGCAAAGGAATGAGAAAATTAAATCCCAATATAGAGGTTGTCTATCAATAGGTTACAATCAAATTTCAGCTGTTTTCAAATTAAAAGTCGGTTTACAAGGGAAATTGGTGTTAACCCTTTACCCAACGTAACGGCCAAAACCGGCCAGCGCTATTCACAAAAATCGCCAATTAATTTTCATTATTTTTTCATTTTTTGTTTCAAAAACATAGGTTATGGCCCCTCTTTGGATCGAGCTCGTCGAGCTCGTTCCAATGAGGGGTCATAACCTATATTTTGGAGACAAAAAATGAAAAAAAATAGTTATTCAAGAATTTTATTTGCAAGTGTCGTCTGCTTTTCGTGTTAGGTAAAGGGCTAATGTCCCCAAACCAATGCGACCAAAACCTTTGCTAAACCCACAATTTTTGCAACTAGCCGCGGTCCCCGTGGTCTTCACAATTATTCCACTACCTCTCCAAGAGTTGCTGTGGTTGGAGGTTTTACCATTAAGGCAACAACAAACGCAATCGGGGCCCACCTCATGTCCCCTTATTGGTAAAGTTACACAAGGTGACAAATTTCCGCTCTATATCTGTGAATGTTGGAGTGCATGCAGTGTGAATGTTGGAGTGCATGCAGTGTGAATGTTGGAGTGCATGCAGTGTGAATGTTGGAGTGCATGCAGTGTGAATGTTGGAGTGCATGCAGTGTGAATGTTGGAGTGCATGCAGTGTGAATGTTGGAGTGCATGCAGTGTGAATTTTGGAGTGCATGCAGTGTGAATGTTGGAGTGCATGCAGTATGAATGTTGGAGTGCATGGAGTGTGAATGTTGGAGTGCATGCAGTGTGAATGTTGGAGTGCATGCAGTGTGAATGTTGGAGTGCATGCAGTGTGAATGTTGGAGTGCATGCAGTGTGAATGTTGGAGTGCATGCAGTGTGAATGTTGGAGTGCATGCAGTGTGAATGTTGGAGTGCATGCAGTGTGAATGTTGGAGTGCATGCAGCCAGTCGTTGTACAAGGGCCGATGAATGAAGGGTTAAAACAACTATACACAGTAAACAAAGTGTTGCACCCCCAAACTCTGATTACTTTGGCATATCCAAAACGCCCTTCGAGACTGTTGATGATAACCATTCAGTTGGGATTATGGTGATAAAGTCATTATGTTTTTGTTGAAAAAAATGATCTCCAAAACGCAGAAACTAGCACGTGAATCCCACACCATATTAGTTGTGCAAACTGCAGTATCTTTATGTAATGAATCTCGCGCATTTAAACCGTTCTACTTGCCGTTTTATCCATTGTAATGCAGAATGCCGGGTGCAAGAGTACCAGAAACAGTCATTGTAATGTAGAATACCGGGTGCAAGAATACCAGAAGCAGTCAGGCAGCAGATTATTGGCCTTCATGCAGCTGGTCTTTCCTTTAGGTCTTACAGAACTAAATATTTTCCCATAGGCGACCATTATAACGTTCAGGTGGAAAAAAATATGATCGCATCACTTTAATTTTGGCATTCAAATATCTCTGTCACGTATAGCCCTTCAGACAACTTTTTCTGATCTGAAAACAGGGGGTCATGCAACAAATAAGAGAGAAAAACTGACACAAAGGGACGTACCGGTCACGTGCACATATTTTTCAGGGAATTCCCTACAAAAACACACAAAAAGTAAATTGTATTTTTTAGGTCCAAAAGTCATCAAATCACCCTCTTTTTTTATCAGGAATATTCAACAATAATGCAAGATGTCAATAGAATGTTTCAAACTTTTATTGAAACAACGGATTTTCCCAAGGCTGTTTATTTTTAGAGAACTGGTCAGATGAGAGCAGGTTTCTTTTGTTTCTTTTGCATGTTGTGGATGGTAGAGTCAGTCAGTTATGGTATGGGGATGCTTCTCCTTTGACTGCAAGCTGGATCTAGTGACCATACAAGGCAATTGGAAAATAGTTTCTGGAATCGTACGGACAAAATCCCCCCCCCCCCCCCCCAAATAATCGGTAGAAAAACAATTGTCTTTTCCAGAGAGAAATGCCTGATGAAAACTGAATGGTGATTGTTGTGAATAGCACTGGCCGGTTTTGGCCGTTACGTTGTGTAAAGGGTTCAAAACTGACATTTTTGGTCTTTTCCCTCTTGAAAAAAAACTATTGTTTTTCTACCGATTATTATTATTTTTTTAGGCTTTTCCCTCAGGAAAAGACAATTGTTTTTCTACGGATTAATATTATTATTATTTTTTTTGGGGGGGGTGGGGTGGGGTGGGGGGCTGTTTTTTTCCGCACATTTTGTCCGTACGATTCAGAAGACATTTTCTAACCAATTTTCACAAAATCTAAAAACCTAAGCGGAATTTTCGATTTAACACTTAATCAGCCACAATTGGCAAAAATGTCAAAAGAAGGGTTTATAGGCACTTTCTCGAAATGCGTCTTGTAGAATTTTTTGAAACAATCATCACTGCTAGGCCTGTCTGTGACTCGACCATTCATATACAAGAGATATTAGGCAATGCATATGTTAACCCTCCACAAGCTGTCAAACATCGAAAGTTTGATGAAATGGGTTGTTTTCAGGCCCCTAAATCATCCAAATGATACTTGAGAGATAAACATAACTTCATTTATTGGACGTGCGATTCACCGTGGATCATTTCTGTTAGTATTAAGGGTGTTCAAAAAACCAAGGGTTAACCCGTTTTGAATGGTTAAACTGCAATATCCCTCAAAAGCTAAAAAAATGCATGTTTTCTGTGGATTTCTGTAAACGAGTCTTGTAGATTTCAAGAAAAATTGGCCCAGCGCAGGTCTTGGTGTGACAATAGAAGTTGAATGGACAAAATACTCCGGTGAGCATTTGTTAACCCTCCACGGGCTGTTAAAAGTCAAAATTATGATAAAATGGTCTGCTTGTTGGACACCAACAGCACCCAATGGGTACGCCACCAAGAAAAGTGCCCTCGTTTATCGAGCGCACAATTTATACGGAAACATTTTTGTAAGTAGTAAGGGTACTCAAATTTCAAAATGGGTTAAGACTTCGACTTTTGAATTTCAAAAGTCGAAGTCTTAACCCATGTTGAACAGGCTAAACAGAGATACCCCCTTAAAAGCTTAAAATTCTCATTTTCTGTTCGCTAAAAACATCTTGTAGGTTTTCAAGAAACGTTATTTACTATTCGCAGGTCTTTGTGTGACATGACAAGTTGCATGAGCGTTTAGTAACCCTATACAAGCTGCCAAGCATCGTAATTTTGTTGAAATGGGCTGTATTCGGACACGCACAGGACCCAATGTATACCAAGAGATAAACACAATCTCCTGTGTGGGAAGTGTTATTCACCGATGACCATTTTTGTAAGTTATAAGGGTATTAACAAAACAAGAGTTAACCCTGTTGTGGTGGTTAATAGCGATACTCATCAAAAGCTAAAAAATTCATGTTTTATTGGATTTCTTTACAACATCTTGTTGGGTTTTCAAGAACAAATGCCCATTGATATGTATTGGTGTCACATTACCAGCTGCATGGATGAATTATTCAGGAAAGCATTTGTTAACCCTCCATGGGCTGCTAATTGTCAAAATTTTGAAAAAAATAGTCTGTATTTGGACACCAACGACATCAAATGGGAATGCCACAGAGAAACGTAACCGCTTTTATCGGACGTAAAACTGATAGGGAAACATTTTTATAAGTAGTAAGGGTATTCAAAAATGGAGGTATTAACCCATTTTTGACTGGTTAAGAAGATATACCCCTTAAAAACTTACAATTCACGTTTTCTGTGGATTTCTCCAGAAAATCTGGTAAGTTTTCAAGAAACATTGACCATTCGCAGGTCTTGGAGTGACATTACAAGTTGCATGCACACTAAAAACTAAAGTTTTAAAACTGACACTTTCAAGGTGTTAAACCCATTCTAACTCTTTGAGTTTGATTTTAACACTCAAAGTGCAATGCTTTAAGCACTTTGACATTACAATCGTCAGACATCTGAAACTTGAATGGATGGCACTTCCCATGTGTCTAGCATTTGTGGTTCTTCAAGAATCGCCCTTCATTTGATTTGCGCTTGGTGGGTACATAATTAAAAGGACACAATGCAGATGACGCGGATCAGGCTCGAGAGTTCGAGCCTGATCCGCGTCATCTGCGTTGTTTCCTTTTAAGTGTCGCGACATTACACTTGTCAAGTGGTATTATTGTAACACCTGTCAAGTTCCTGGATATCTACACTTGAACAAAGTGCTAGTTCGGCACTTAGTAAGTGTTAAATACAGCACTTCAAGTGTAGTTTTTAACACTTTAGTTTTTAGCGTGTGGACAGAGTATTCCGGTAATCATTTGTTAACCCTCCAGAGGCTGCTAAGCATAGACATGTTGAGAAAAATGGGCTGTTCTTGGGCACCCATAACACCCAATACGTAGCTGCGAGATAAACATAACCACCTTCTTTGGGAGTGGAATTCACTGAGGATCATTTTTGTAAGTAATGAAGGTAGCCACAATACCAAGCATTAGCCCGTTTAGGGCTGGTTGCAGAGCAATACCCCTCAAAGGGTTAAAAAATACATGTTATCCGAGGATTTCTCAAAAAACAACTCGTAGATTTTCAAGAAAAATTGGCGATTCTCAGACCTTAGTGTGACATTACAAGTTGCATGTACAAAATATTCCAGTAAACATTTGTTAACCCAATGTATGTTCTGAAAAATCAAAAGTTTGATAAAATGGGCTGTGCTTGCATTCCCACAGCACCCAAAGTTAAGAGGAGAGATCAACATAAGTGGAAGTAGGATTCACTGAGAATTATTTCTGTAAGTAATAGGGGTATTCAACAAACAACCCTTAACCCGTTTTGGGCTGGATAAACAATGATACCAAACAATATACCCCATTGTCCACATGGGGGCACGATGACGCTTTGTACTAAGGCGTACTGCACGTCACTGGTGCGCATGTCTTCAACCAATCTACCCCTGCCTGTGCTGCAATGCGGAGTTACGATGTAGGAGAGCTGACAGCGGCTCGTCGTTGCTCGGTGGTTCTCTCCGGGTACTCCGGCTTCCTCCACCCGTAAAACTATCACCGACACGATATGGCTTTGGCTGTTAATGTGTCGATAAACCTTAATAAATAAATAAATATATAGGAACTACGCCTTCCAATATATAAGGTAACGTAACACTTTTTTGAACTTTCCACTTTGTCCAAATTCCCAATGTCATAAAGAGAAGTAAGTAAGTTTTTTTGTAACAGACTGCTTTCATACTGACCTATTGCTATCACGGTACTAAATATTTTTACATGGGCGACCATTATAACGTTCAGGCGAAAAAAATATGATCGATTCCCTATAATTTTGGCATTCAGATATCTTTGTCAAGTATAGCCCTTCAGACAACTTTTTCTGACCCCAAAACAGGGGTTCATGCAACAAATCGTCGTGTGAGAACCATATGGTTCTATCTTCCCGTGGAAGATTGAACCATATGGATCCCACATGGCGAAATAAGAAAGAACTAGAGAAATATAATTTACTGCCATCAGTAAATTCAAGTCTATGTGAAAAGGGTTAAAGTATCAGGAAAAAACTAGATAGAAAAAGAATTTAGGGAAGCTTATTTTAGGGAATAAATATTTTTAAACAAATCAGTATTTACAGATATTCATACAGGAATCAGAACAATATTTCCAAGAAACCAGAAAAGCCATGTATGTGCACAACATTTAAAGGGTGCGATCAAGGAATCAGAAATTTACATTGCTGACAAGCCGCTTATTTGAATGATGACATACATGAATAATCTTCGGAATTGCATTGGTTGTTATAAAATGCAATTCCAAACAGTTCTGAAAAAATACGCACTTAATGGTCTACATTGACCGTATTGAGGTGGACCATATTTTGAACCTCCAGCAAGTTCAACTCATTCGATGTAGGTCCGATGTCTATTTGCCATAAGTAAGAGCATAAACCCCTTAACCCTTTACCCAACGCCGATATCAAAATTTATTATTTTTAATATCATTTTCTCAAATTTTTCAAAAAATTTCAACAAAACCATATCATGTGACCCCTCGTTGGAACGAGCTCGACGAGCTCGTTCCAACGAGGGGTCACATGATATGGTTTTGTTGAAATTTTTATAAAAATGATATTTTTTCAACTGCTGAATTTGCATATTACGCGGGCGGATGTGGGCGATTCGTTGGGTAAAGGGTTAAAAAATATTGGCTCCGCCAACTCCGGATCTGCCATATTTGTAGATGATAGCAAAAATTAATATTAGCTAGAAAATGTTAAGGTACATAGTACTTTTGGAAAATATATTGCAAGTGAAAGAATTCAGTAATGTTGGAATATAGATGTCAAAAGGCCTTAAAGGATCCCAAGAGCCTACCTGATGGCTTCTTGGCATTAGCATTTGCAAAATACCGAGGTTCCATCAATGCCCATGTGTATTTAGAGCAACATTGTGAGAATGAACGGGTTAACATTACTCTCGCCTTGCATGAAATAAACTTTTTGGGACCCATATTAAGATCTTGAGAGAGTTACAATACTCCCTTTAAATACTCCATTTTAACCCTTTAAAACTGACCTCATTCCAGGAAGTGTCATAAGCTATGTTTTTGAAGTAAAAATGAAAGAATAATAAAAATTGAATGGCAATTTCTGTGAATAACGCTGACAAATTTTTCGGTATTACGTTGGCTAAAGGGTTAAGAATGCATTTTTGAGAGGGGTAATAGCAAGCCATTTAAAAAGTACACAGCGTCACCGTGCCTCTTCGCAGGCAAACGGGATTATGTGCCTTGTCAAGGACACAAAACGTATACCTCTGGAACCAGGAACCTTTCAGTTTGAAGTCCAACGCCGTAGCCTCGTCGCCATCGCGCACCTGTCTGATCCATTTAAGTGGCCTTAAAAAGCATTTAGGGTCTTAAGCAAGGCGTACAGGAAATAAGAAGATGTTTGGTTCTCAAGAATGGCTGTTGTGAACAGAGGGACAATATTCGTTCTCGGGTTACCTTGCGGACAAAAACGTGCTTAGAAGAAAGAAGACAGGAGAATAAGAAGATTAAAAAAAGAGACTGTACACAAACAATAGTCTGTGTTTCACACAGACTAAATATATATTTGGTCGGTTTTCAGGATATGCTAAGTGCATAATCGATAGAATACCGCGTCTAACAATTTGTCCGGCAGTACTTTTTCACATTAGAGTGAATGTTGTGTGGTTAATATCCAGATTAGGTATTAATTGCAACCTGTTTAACAGATCCTGTCTACTTAATAATAACAACCTGTGCGTATCAGATATCATAGATTGTGGCGAACATGCTTGGATTAGCGACTCCAAACTTTCCGCCTGTGTTCTTGAAGCTCTGCTGAACTCGGTTATATTATGAGAAAGTCCAGAAACCAAGCACTTGCCCCGTGGGACCCCGCACATTCGCATACGCTCTCCTGAAAGTCAAAATGATATAATGTGAAACTGGTGTCTTCCTCTATGCTAGACGATGCGATAACTTTTTGTGAAGGTGGAGTGAAAATTTCAAGGAAATCGGCCAAGAATTGGCTGAGATATAGCGTTTTGATGAGTGGGGGTAATTGTTTGAATTTGGTCTTTTTCGAGCGGGTGCGAGCTGGCGCTGGGTGGTTGTCTGAGGTTGTGGTTATGACCCCTGTGTGAGCTAGTTCCATTTGAAACTTATAATTTACAGTTACTGGTGGAGAGATGCTGGTGACTGGAAGATGCATCTCGTACACTGCCGCCCCGACAAGCCGGTAACAGTTAGATAATCTCCAGCAATGAAAAGTTGACATAAATTGCGCATTGTTTAATGGCGAAAAAGTTGTAATTTGGCTAATTTGACAGCAAAATTGAACAGACACCACCACTGTCGGTCATACGCCCACTGCATGCAGACCACTGGTCGGCTGAGTGCTAGAATGTTCTATGTCCCATAGTGGACATAGAACATTCTAGCACTCAGGCGTCGCAATGACGGCAGCTACATGAAATCTTCAGAATTTGTTCTATTATCCCTGCTCAACATTTTGGTATCTTTGTCTAGTGCCGTGGTCTCGAGAGAACTTCGTGGATCGCGTGGAAGCTGAGTCGACGATTCGTCCCTAATATTTTCTCAATGCAATGACTTTTCCATTCATTATATACCTGTCATCAGTCGACTTTGGCATTATTTCTGTCTATTTGATAAACTGTTCAACCTTAACTACAGTTAAAACCAGAAGTCTTGTCCTGAAATGAGCACACATAGCAAGTCAATTTGCGCGTTAAGCTACGCGTTATGGCGATGGTAAGGCTATCAAATTCTGCACATACGGCCTGTGCACAAGCAAAGTTTCAGCCAATGGACCTCCGGGTAACCCGGAGGTCCATTGGCAAGAACATTGCTTGTGTTTGCTAAGGGTAACAAGGAGAACCTGCCATGCTTTGGGTGTCATTCGATACGGCAATTGCCCGCAATTCCTAAGCGCAATTAAGCCTAGATAAGCGCACAGTTCGTGACAGGACTTCTAGTTTTAACTGTATTTTCACCTTTATATAGGACCGAAAGATCACTGCATACTTACAAATATTCAGGGATTGATTTTACGAGAATAACAATTATTCCGACAGTACCCACATGGGAACTCTCAAATCTGCCAAGGATTAAACTTTTAATAATAACATGTAAAACAAACGTTGTCATACTTTGCCTGCTGGATGCAATATTCAGCGCTCAATCAATTAGGAATGGAGTAAATTGTCACTTAAACCTACACAATTCTAAAAAAATGAAAGTTTTTTTTTCCACGCACCCATGTCTACACAACCGAAACAGGGATTGGGTTAAACTTTACAGCAGCCTTATAACGGAAAATATTCTTGGAATTGAACTGTGAATCTGAATATCGAAACGCATTTTCAGATGTTCTTTTCCAAACTACCACTGAACGCTTAACAATATTCAGTGATTTTATGAAAATAACAATTATTCCAACAGTACCCATAAGGGAAGTCTCAAATCTGCCAAGGGTTAAATTTTTATTAATAACATATAAAACAAAAGATGTCACACTTTTCTTGCTTCATGTAGCCATAGAAAACATTCAGCGCTCAATCAATTAGAAATAGATTTAATTGTCACTTGAACTTACCAAATTCTGAAAAATGGAGTTATTGTCGACGGCACCTATATTTATGCAACCGAAACAGGGATTGGGTTAAACTTCACTGCAATCTCATAACATAAAATTTTCTTGGAATTGAACTGTAAATCTGAATGTCATCAGAATTTTCAGATATTTTTTTTCCAAACTACCACTGCACGTTTACCAATATTCAGTGATTTTCGAAAATAGCAATTATTCCGACAATACCCATATGGGAAGTCTCAAATCTGACAAGGGCTAAACTTTTAATACTAACATATAAAACAAAAGTGTTCATGCTATGACTGCTGTATGCAGCCATAGAAAACATTCAGCGCTCAATCAATTAGGAATGGAGTAAAGTGTCACTTAATCGTACCAAATTCTGAAAAACGAGAGTTTTTTTTTTACTCCATCTGTCTTTATGCAAACAGAATGGGAATATGGTCAGACTTTACAACGAGACGTAGAACAGCAAATATGCTCGGTAGGTCATTGTGAATACGAACATGTAAATCATTTTTCGATATACCATTCGTAAATGGAAGAAATATAAACTCAAAATGAGACAATTTTATGAAGAATTTTTTAGGGTACTCGAATTCAAGGCCCGAAAACGGGGTGAAGGTTAAAACTTTGAATAAAACATGTAACAGCCAAATTATTCTTGGATGAATGCCCAAACTTCTCATGGGAAACGTTTTTAAAAACATATGACTGCAGTGCTGAGATATCGCATGTAAAAATTGGCCACTTTTACCCAAAAATTCAAATTGCTCGGAATTTTGTAGTCAAAAGGGATCAACGTGCATAATACCGCTTATGTAGTCAGATGTAGTAAGTCATGCTACAAATATTACGAAAGCTTCAGCAAAATCGTCCAGTGTCTTTTTTGAGAATTGTGGCAAAACGTAACATTGTGACATTTTGCACGGTTTGGCAGGAAACGACAAACTTCAGAAATGCCATGACCCAGGTGATACACTTCCGATGAAGCTCTATATATGTGTCAAATTTCAGTAGAATAGTATGGGCTGTGTTCGCGGAATCCGTTAGACAAAAATCATTGAAGTAAAAAATAATGTCATTACCAGAGAAATACCAGAGAAATAGAGTTTACTGCATCCAGTAAATTCAAGTCTGTAAGAAACGGTTAGTATATACAGAAATAAAATTTATGGAGGCTTAGTTTCGGGAGTAAAATTTGTTTAAACAAATCAGAAATTGATTTTTGTTAACAGTATTTACAGATATTCATAAAGGAATCAGAACAATTTTTCTAAGAAGCAAGAAAAGGCATATTTGTGCACAGCATTCAAAAGGTTCGGTCAAGAGAATGCATTAGGGGTCCAAAAATGTGATTTCCAGCAATACTGAAAAATGCACTCAATGATATCTGGGTGACCTCAGTGACTTTGACCCATATTGTGAACCTCTATCGAGTGTCGACTCATTTGGTGTTGGTTCCAGGTCTATGTGTCATACCATGTTTGAGATATGAGTATGACCCACCCTCAGACATTTTGCCCACGCTCACTTTTTTCGTGTAAAATTGCACGTATGAACTTCGGGAATGCATCAGGAGTGTCACAAAATGTGATTTCCAGCAATTCTGAAAAATGCTCTCAATGACCCCTGGGTGACCTCCGTGACCGTGACCCATATTTTGAACCTCTATCGAGTGTCGACTCATTTGGTGTTAGTTTCGGGTCCATTCGTCATACCATGCTTGAGATACTAGCGAGACCCACTTTCAAAAAGTTTTGCACGCCCACTTGTTTTACCTAAAAATTCATGTATGGACTTCGGGAATGCTTTAGGGAGTCAAAAAATGTGTTTTTCAGCTATTCTGTAAAATGCAGTCAATTACCCCAAGGTGACCTCCGAGACTTTGACCCATAGTTTGAACCTCCATCGAGTGTCGATTCACTTGGTGTTGGTCCCAGGACCATAGGTACTACCAGGCCTGAGATATGGGCGTGACCCATTTTCAAAACACCCCAAGGGCACCCCTAATTCCCCGGGAATCTGAAAAAATTAGGTGCCGAGAACTGGTGACTCTCTGTCAGTATGCGAAAAATTAACGAGATACCACAATTCATGTTCGAGTTATCTTGCGGACAAAAAAAGTGCTTAGAAGACAGAAGATAGGAGAATAAGAAGAAGAAGAGAAAAAGAAGAAGAAGAAGAAGATTAAAAAAGGGATAAAAAGAAACCATAAAAACAATACTCTGTGTGTTTCCCACAGACTAAAAAACTGACAGGTAGGGAAGTATCGGTCACGTGCACATATTTTACAGGGATTTTCCCCCCAAAAACACACCAATAGCTTATTGTATTTTTTAGGTCAAAAAGTCATCAAATCACCTTCTTTATTTATATGGAATATTCCACAATAATGCAAGATGTCAGTAGAATGCTTCAAATGTTTGTTGAAACAATATATTTTCTCGATGCTGCTTAGTTTTGGAGATTGCATCATTGGAAATTTCAGCGGGTAACTCTAATTCAAGTATTTGTTGCTGTGATAGCTTCTGTCAATCTGCCTATGCATACAGTACGTGGAGAGTGGATTGTAACTAAATCACCCGCGGAGTGGAGTTATCACCCAAGCTATAACTTTCAAATTGTGTACATATCGACAAAAAACACAAGCAATGTTTCAGCCAATGGACCGCCGGGTTTGCAATTATTGTCTGGGTGGAATCTCCACTCTGCGGGTGATTTAGTGATAATACATTCTCCACGTACTGTACATCTTATCATTACAGTGAAGTGGTCTGGGCCGTAGTATCACGTCGAGTTGAGGAGGTCAGTTCTGACCTCCTCATTTAGCAAGGAGATTCTGAACAAAACTACAAATCCAGAACTTAGAACTAAAATACTTAACGAATTAACAAACCCTCTCGAAAAAACGCGGATATCCAATTAATCTGATAAATACACATCGCTACAATGAAGTGATCAGTGTCGTAGTATCACGTCGAGCTGAGGAGGTCAGATCGCCGGACCAAACGAGGCGCCTCAGGCAGCGATTTTGATCCGGCCATCTGACTTCCTCAGCGAGTCGTGATGCGACGACTCAGATCACATCTTTGTAGCGATAAAAAAGTTTATTATATGACCAGTAGTTCAACATCGCATGCGAACGCTAGCATTAATAGTTCCCCCAACCCCTTTTGGGTAAATTGGATTGAAGTCAAAAAGAACTATTTTTGGTTAAACTTATTTTTGTAACATGCGCACACTTCCGGGGAATCTCTCGATGGGCATCAATACGTAACAAAGTGAACAGTCAACTTTCTTTTTGACCCAGACCGTCGTTCGAGCGACCCATTCCAGCTTGGAGAAAAGTACTCTCTGCCACCTGAACAGCTGATTAGGCGAATTCGAACGCACTCGTAAATAGCCCGTCATACTTGTGTGACACGGAATCGGATTCCACAATTTGGATTTTCCGGGCACCCGGAAAAGATCGTCTAACAGTAGTGATATTTAGCGGTTATATTGCATAGTCATACAATGCAACGTAATATTGGTTATAGTCAAAGTTATTCACATTCAAAATCTGAACAACCCTAGCTCATGTAGACACTGGACGTTCCGGGGGTCTGGTGTCAATAGTGCTTTTCATCGAAGTACTTAAATCCGACATGAAGTCACCGGCTTTCGAATTTAATTTTTCTGTTACTGTATCAGATGGGTCTGCCGTTAACAGTTACTATTAATCGACTCATCGCTACAATAAATAAATTAATTAAAATAAAAATGACAAAGTACCACTTGCAAACGATAATATATCTCAGAGAAGATTCTTTCTAATTTTAGCTGATACAACATGGATAACCCGAGTTACATTGCCTCTCTGAAAAGTAACGCTGTCGAGTACAGAACAATCCTTTAACAGCTGAAACACGGAGCAAGAACCATGCCCAATAAAGAGGTTGTCATCTTCTATTCTCTTCAAAACCTGAACAACCCTGGCTAATGTAGGCACTGGACGTTCTGGGAGTCTTGTGTCAATAGTGCTTGTCATCGAAGTACTTAACCCTTTACCTAACGAATCGCCCGCATCCGCCCACGTAATATGCAAATTGAGCAGTTGAAAAAATTAAAATTTTCAAAATATTTCAACAAAACCATATCATGTGACCCCTCATTGGAACGAGCTCATTGAGCTCGTTCCAATGAGGGGTCACATGATATGGTTTTTGTTGAATTTTTTTTAATTTTTTTTAAAAATTATAAAATAAATTTTGATATCGTCTGCGTTGGGTAAAGGGTTAAACTCGACATGAAGTCGCCGGCTATCGAATTTAATTTTGCTGTTACCGTACCAGATAGATCTGCACTTATTACTATTAATCGACTCGTCGCTAAAATAAATAAATACATTAAAATAACAAAGTACCACTTGCAAACGATTATATTTTACAGAAGCTTCTTTCTTATTTCAGCTGATACAACATGGATAACCTGAGTTACATTGCCTCTCTGAACACTAACGATATTGAGTACAGAACAATCCCACAACATCTAGAAAACGCAGCTAGAACCATTCCAGACAAAGAGATTGTTATCGTCTATTCTCTTGATGGAGAGAGAACGAGCATCACATTTTTGGAGCTATATCGCAAAAGTCAACGGTTTGCGTGTGTTTTACAAGAAATGGGTATATCCAAGGGAGATAACGTTGTCATATGTTTGTTTAATACAATAGAATGGCTAGTTGTAGTATTTGGTTTGATGATGGTTGGTGCGGTTCCAGTTAGTAGCTATGTCGTTGAACAAAGTGGATCCGATCTGGAGTACGTAATTAAAAAAGATGGTGCAGTGGCATTGTTTATTGATTGTGATGATAAAAACATGGATATAAAACTCAAACAAATTGTTAGGTATGTGATTTCTGCAGCTGTAGACACAGACTGTGATGGTTTGTTGAGTTTAGAAAAACTTATGCAAAGAACTACATCAACGACTCGTATAGATACAAGCGACATCGAACCCGATGATATTGCCTGCATCATGCGATCGTCTGGCACAACGGGGCGCCCAAAACTAGTTTCACACACCTATTTCACAATGTTTAAATCCAGCATATATCTTTTAAATACCAACGAAAAGGTGTTCTCAAACGCAGAATTTTCTTGGGTAGTGGGAACACCTATTGAGCAAGTGTACTCAGGGGGATCACGAGTTACGATATCAAGGTATCAGGATGAGTTACCTGTGGATATAATGTTATCATACGTAGAAAAAGAATCTTGTAATATGACCGTATTTACAACAAGAGCCATGAACATAATATTAAAAGAAAACACAAGCATTCCGCCTTGTGTAAACACTATTGTGCTTACAGGTACACCGGCCAAAAAGGAATTCCAGAAATTATTGACAGACACTAACTGTTTTCTTTGTTTTTATGGAAGTCTAGAACTAGGAGATGTTTCTAGAATTAAAGTAAGAGGAGATGTGTGTTTAGAAGATAACCTTGCAGGATACCCATCACCTGGCGTAGAAATAAAGGTTGTAGATGAGAATAATAAGGTAGTACCGAGAGACACAACAGGCAATATCTACGTACGCAGTAATGCAATGTTTGTAGGATATGTAGGTGATACAGAAGTAACAGATCGTTCCATTAGGCCATCATACTGGCATAGTATGGGCGATATTGGCTATATATCAGACAGCGGGAAACTGTTTGTGATTGGTCGTGTTGGAGACTATGTTCAACGCGACGGCCAAATGACACACGCCTCTGAGGTAGAAAGGACCATTGAACGTCTCAATATACCTCAGATTGAGGAAGTATTGGTTGTTGCGATTCCCGATGTCATACTTTTTGAGGAAATATGTGCCTGCATCGTCTTTAAACCTGGACAATCTTTGACGAAAGTGGAAATATTTGAGATTTTCGATGAAAAGCTCACTGTATACTACAAACCCAAGTACATAGTTTTTATGGATTCATTTCCTGTAAACGTTAACGGGAAATTTGATAGGAGGATGGTTACTAATTTTGCAATCCATCAAATTGAAGGACAAAAATAATGTTCAACCATCCGTCCAATAAAACGGTCCCATACGACCAGCCATGATTACAAAAAGTTGTTATTAAAATTGTATTATTGTTTGATGATTTGCTTGTGACGCCTCGTCGCGAAATTGCTGAGCTCGACCGAATAAACTATGTTTTGAAGTCTGAAAAATGGAAACAGGTTAATCGAGATGAGCGAAGTTTAAAAGTGATTTGTGGCTTTAGAGTTCATTTATTTATTAAATACGATTTTCTTTCCCAGAATTGTCCATTATCAAACTAGGAAGATACAAATACAAAGCTGGTTGATAAATAGATATTATCATAACAGTGTGTTGATCCGTGTCGTAGTATCACGTCGAGTTGAGGTGGCCAGATTTTCGGATCACACGAGCTGCCGCACGAGACGTGATGCGACGACACGAATCAACACACTGTTATGTTGATATGTTTACCATATGACACGCAAATAGTAACATAATTTGCTCACTTCGATTCACTGGCCGTTATAAATTAGATACCCAGATTCTTCCCGGCAGACGAAACAACAACGACTTCCCTAGTTACGAAAACTATTCACGGAAACTCTCGGATATTTCCGTGGGAGTGTGATATGGATTTTTGATTTCCGTAAGAGTGTGATATGGACTTTTGATCCGGAAAAATCTCACCCGGTGTGATACAACAGTTTGGAAAACATCGTCAAACAGTAGTGATATTTAGGGTAAAAATGTCATAGTCATATCGTCCCCTGAGTTCCAATGTGTTCTATATGCCTACTGGCGTACCTAGTGGCGTGCCTACTGGCACATAGAACACATTGGAACTCGGGGACGATATGTTAAATACCGGTCTCAGTCGAAATGAACCAAGCTAAAGTGTTTCTCCTCGATACGTTTAGTTTGCACACTAATGTTTTTGACATCGAAATCATTTATCGTTATTCGTCGAATGAAATCAGGAAAATTGGCGTTACCAGGCATAATGGAGTAGTTTGAAGTTGAGTTCTTGTATGGTGAGGAATAATGATCGCAATTAGTAAGGATAAGATGGGAGGAAATACAAAAAAGAGAGTTGTACCGGGGGGGGGGGGCACTAAAAATTTGCAAGACGTGACGTCCTATTTTTTATGCGGCTCCTTTTTATACCCACCCACCCTTTACGTGCAAATTTCCTATTCTACTACCGTTCTCAGACACCCACCCCCACTCTCCCATTAAAATCCAAAATAAACTTACCCCAACTGCCCAAGTGGGGGCACGATGACGCTGTGTGCTGAGACGTAGTGCACGCCGAGGTGCACATGTCTTCAGCCAATCTAACCCTGTCTGTGTTGTGTAGTACGCAGTACCGTTGTGTAGTGTGTAGTAGTCGTGGGTTATGATGTTAAAGAGCTGGCAGCTGCTCGTCGTTGTTCGGTGGTTCTCTCCGGGTACTTTTGCTTCCTCCACCCGTAAACCTGTCACGGACACGATATGACCCTGGTTGTTAAAGTGTCGTTAAAAACCAATAAATAAATAAATAAATCAATTAATAAATAAATAACTTGGGTTGAATTTAGTGCATCAGAGAGAAATTTCCCAAAATATTGTCTGCACATTTTCTACATTTCGAACAAGACACCCACCCCCTACTAACGTGTGACTTTTTCCCAGATTAAGCCCAATATTCTCACATATAAAGCCTCTTGATGTTGTATGTATGTTAAGAGTGTGATGTACAGCGTCATCTTTAAGGTTTGAAACACAAACGGTGGGATATATTAGCTGATATATTGATATATTTTTTAAACTTCAAAAAATTGCACAAGTTGGAAATGCACATTTTTGGCGCACTCAAGAGACCAACCCACCTCCACGTCACGTCTTGCAAATTTTTGGTGCCCCCCCCCCCCCTCCCTGGTTGTACAGTAAAGTCAACACGAACAAAGATTCCGAGTCATAAGCGAAGGTTCGCCGAGGGCCTCATGGGATACGGCTGGCTTCGGGTAGGTAAAAACCCGTACCACGTGATCAGACACGGGGTAACTAATAATATTACTTATTCTATTACCTCAGCCATGTCAGAGCTATTTGGGTGATAAATATACAGAACCACACGTACGTTTGAATGGGTTAAGAATTATCGCACGAGTTTGCTTTGGCCCAGGATATCACGAGAGCCGAAGGATTGAGTGATATCCTTGTCCAAAGCAATCGAGAGATATCTTGGGCCAAAACAATCGAGTGCGATTCTTAACCCATCCAAACGTATGTGCGGTTCAGTATTTATCATACACCTCCCATGTAACAACCAGTCCACCCGAAAATTGAACTAAAAACATTTTTTAAGTTGATAATTGCTGCTTTTCCTTCGTTGCCAAGAACATAATTATCACTGTTAATGGGCGGGGTACCAACCATAATTTGCTTTTTAATTTTTACGGCATTTAATTGGTCGAAACCAATTCGCAACGATCAGTGTTGCGGTTACAATGATCGAACTTAAAAGATTGACAGTGATATCCTGGGCCAAAGCAATCGAGTGATATCCTGAGCCAACACAATCGAGTGCGATAGTTCTTAACCCATTCAAGCGTATGTGAGTTTCAGTATTTATCATACCCCTCCCATGTAACAACGAGTGCAGCCGAAAATTTAACTAAAAGCATTTTTTTAAATTGATAGTTTTCCTTCGTTGCCAAGAATACATCACTATTAATGGGCAGGGTACCAATCCTAATTTGCTTTTTATTTCTTACAGCATTTAATTGGTCGATTACCAATTCTCAACGATCAGTGTTAGGGTCACGATGATCGAACTTAAACGTTTGACTGAACTGCGGGGAATAATACAACAAAACGTTGTTAAATAGCTAATAAGTGTATTACAATCCATAATTATATGACCAGTTGCGGAAAGTATTTGTCACAGAACAAGCAGTCAAACTGTTATTTTATTTTGAATTTTTTAAACTCGAATCTGATTGTTTAATTACCCTGGGTACATTGGTAAATAAATCTAAATGAGGAACTTGGAATTTCCAAGCGATCTCAACGCCGGTGAATCAATGATGGCGTGATTTATTCAGTCTGGTTCCTTCCCTGTTTACGATGGAAACGAAAACGAACGTGTTTTGTATCACCATGTGCGATAGAACTTTATTTTTAGCGCACAATCAGGACAGTGGAAATCCCATGTTTTACCTTAATAGGTGGGTGATAAAAACATTAGTCTCATGTTAGGAAAGCTTTCTGTTTACAGTCACAGGGTGATATTTTGTGTCACCTATTGCGGCTGTTGCTGTACCATACAATCACAGCAGATGGGAACACCATCATGTCTGATCCTCGTACTTAATTTGGAATGGTCAAGCATCATGCACTAGGGTCCACTCACACTTGCCATGCGGATGCTTTCGTTGATTTATCTAACCTTTAACATTTTTCCCATCGTAACGGCCAAAACTGACCAGCGTGATTCACAAAAACTGCCATTCATTTTTTTTTTATTTCTTATCAACCTACCTTACAATTGTTTACTATACAGGCTTGCACTACAGTGGAAGTCCCTAACTCGGAAAATATACTCTCTATTTTGATCTTTCCCAAGCGATTTGGGAAAGAAAAGTGGTGCAAAAGCACCAAGAAAAAATAAGCCAAAACTGGGTCGAGCGCCACTGGCGCACACCCAGTAGGGGAAGTTCTTCTCATAGTACAAATCCAACCAGTGCGTAGGCAGTAACTAATGAATCATTCTTTTTTTCGTCCGTCCACGTGGCGAGACGTCCATTTTCATTCAGAAACAGTGATAGTGATAATTCAACTCGTTGATAATGGTTACCTGTGACTGGAATTGTGGATGTGAGGATCGTATAATAACAGGACTGTGTTTTATATATTCTCGTTATTATTTTCAACCACATTTCATTGTATTTTATATATTCTCGAAGTTCGCGCGCGACTTTCGCGTACCGTGCGGTTCGGACATACAATTTTTCGGTTGATAAACTTATGTTATCATTTTGGATATTATTATTATTATTGGAGTTAGGTGTCAATGGGGTGTGCATGGACAGGATTTCTCCTCTCTGTTGAGGGCAGAATTTCTGTTTTTTGGTCCCTGTCGCCTACTGGGTTCAGTTGTGTTCCCACCAGTGCTTTATTTTCTGCCACCTTTCTCTCGTAGTTGGGGGTGTTCTACTTTCTACATCTGTTGAGTTCACCTTTTTCTTCTACTGCTCTCTCCTCTGTTATGCCCAGGACTGTTCTTTGAAGGCAATGCCTTTTGCCCAAGCATGTGGTGCATTTTCGTGGCCGTTCCTCCCGCACCCGCAGGGAGGGGAAACGCTATCGTTCGGGGCCTCCCGACACGACTATGTCTGGTGAGAGTTATACCCTCTCCGTGGGGGATGTGCAGTCTTTTTCTTTGGTGGATACTGCGGGAGCTGTTGAGTTGTCTGGTGAAGAGATGCCTGGTTCCGGGACTATGGTCCGTCTCTACTCGACATCTGAGGCTGTCACTAGGGTTGTGACTCCTCCTTTGGAGCCGAGCTAGGTTGCTCTCTCCCCTTTTCCACCAGTTTCAACAGCCTCTGTCGTATCTGCTGCTTCAGCTGTTCCGTCCGCAATTTCATCGGTCACCGTTTCAGCCGGCCTCGGCTTTTCCCTGCAGGGGTCTGCAAAGATGCATCTCTGGTAGTGTGGACGTGGCGTATCGGCCTCAACCTTTCCTGACTTCAACTCGGCGAAGCCGGAAGGGGCTGCCGACCGAACCCTCTGCTGTGGTCTCTCAGTCGTCGAGCATAGCAGTTTTATCCCTGCAGGGGTCTGCAGAGATGTCTGGTAGTGTGAACGTGGGTTATCGGCCTCAGCCTTCCGTGTCTTCAATTCGGCGAAGTCGGAAGGGTCTGCCGGCCGAACCCTCTGCTGTGGTCTCTCAGCCGTTGACCAGCACCGCAGTTTTCTCACTGGATTCGGATGTTCATGGTGGGGCCACCATGAACTCAGTGGCATTTCCGTCCATGCACTCTGGCCCCAAGGCCAGTTTTGCGGGACCAACGCCTTTTGTGCAGCCCGAACCTTCTGTCCCTCAGAGGTCCGCGGCGACTCTCCTGAGTTCCCGCTCTGTAGATCCTCGGGGTATGTCATACCCCTATACAATCTGCCTTCAGATGTTTCGGCTGCCACCCGTCGCCCCGCGTCTGGTGTACTTGAGGATCGTGACCCTTCGCTGGTTAAAGGGTCAGATGTGAAGCCACTTTGCCGGTTCGTTCCCGTCGAACCGGCCGACACGGGCCGTGAGCTTAGAGAGGCCCTCTCCTTGCTCACTCAGGTTCTTTCAAAGAACCTTCCCGTTGCTTCCAGCGAGGCTACTAGTGGTTTCCAGGCGCCCCCCCCCCCCCCCTGCGGCGCCGCCTCCCGGAATTGGAAGCAGACCGTTTTCTGATCTCTCAGGTGTGCCTACACCATGGAAGGCATCGGCTGGTTTGCCCATGATGGGCTGTGTGTCTTCCGACTGACAGGATGAGTCAGACATACCTGACGTCGAGAGCCAACAGTCTTCTGACTTGGGGGCAGCTCTTGGCTTTGTGTTTGGGTTCCTTCCAGAGCTCAAACCGTCAAACCAGCCGATAGTGTCAGCCAGGCCGCAATCATCGATCGCCTGCCTACAGCCTGTGGAGCAACCTGCTTCTGAGCGCCTTCGACCGTGCCAGTAGGTACAGGTTGTTGAAGCGGTTTCACCTTTGGACTCTAAGCTGAGTTCCAAGGACATGAAGACTTCGTTCTTCACCAGAGTTGCCACTTTTTGCCTCCAGTGCGTTATCGTTCCTACGATTCCGCCAATCCGTCAGTCTGGCAGACTTTGAAGGTCTTGGATCAGGACTCCACCTCCCTCGGGCTTTCCAAGCCCAAGTCGGCCGTTATTCCTATGGCGACTCTGGAGTCCCTGTTGGGCTTATCGTGAGAGATGCTGGGCATGCTTTCTCTCTCGGATCACGTCGTCTCTGCTTTAGCTGCTTATCTGCCTCCAGATAAGTTTGATGCACAGGCTACTTTGCTTGTGCTGTCCAAGGCGCTCATGCATCTTACTCACGCGCATGCCTGTAACATGGCTAACATGGAATTAGTTCGCCGGGACGCTGTGTTGGACACAAGCCGTTCCCTTCCTGAGGGGCAGTGTGGGTCCGCAACTGTTCCATGGTTCCGTGGCGACGGGTCCGGGATGACGTCCTACGCCATTCCAAAGATCAGCTGCTGCCTCGTCAACTTGATCAGCCTTCTGTTGGAGACAGGAGCCGCCCAAAGCCTAACAAGTACCCTTCTGCTTCCTCTGCGAAGCCAAGTGCTGATCCTCATGCCGCCGCTTCTACTTCTTACTCACGGAGTAAGGGTAAACGTCGGCAGGCTAGAGGGAGGACTCAGGATTCTTCATATAGTAGAGGAGGTGGTTTCTCCTCTCACGAGACTGGCCGGGGCCCGAAATGAACGTCCTCACCTCGATTCGTCCCAGGTTGGAGGAAGGATATCAGAATTTGCAGGCCATTGGGCCACCATCACATCCGATCCTTAGGTGTTAGATGCTGTTCGGTCCGGGCTACGAATATCCTTTTGGGGGCACCCCACCCTGTGGAGAGTGCCTCGTCCAACACACGTTCCTTGAGACATTTCACGTCGGGAGCTTTTGATCACGGAGATAGACTATCTCCTGTCAAAGGGGGCGATCGAGGTGGTCAAGAACATTCATTTAGTGGGATTTTATTCCCGCCTGTTCTTGGTGCCGACGAAGGACGGCCGACTCCGACCGTTTATCGATCTGAGTACCCTGAACCAGCCTATCATTGCTCCCAAGTTCAGCATGAAGCCTTTCAGGTCGGTTCGCCGCTCCATTAACCAGGGAGATTTCACTTCCAGCATCGACCCGAGAGACGCTTACATTCACGTTCCGATTCATCGGACATCGGGAAAGTATCTCAGGTTCGCTTTTCTGGGACGAGTTTACCAGTTCAAGGCCATGCCTTTCTGCCTCAACCTGGCTCCTTGGGCCTTCACCTGACTGATGTCGCATGTGATAGCCTTCCATCGCTCACAGTCCAGGGTAACTACTTCGGCATATCTAGACGATATCCTCCAGAGGCATTCCACTGCTGCCTTTCTGGAGTCAGATGTCGACACACTGTTGAGCCGGCTCACGTCGCTAGGGTTCTGAGTCAACGAGGAGAGGTCGGACCTGGTCCCTTCTCAGTCGTTTTGTCATCTGAGGATGGACTTCAGTACTCAGTTGAATACGGTGGCGGTTCCCCGGACAAGTATGTGATTCTCTCAGCTTTTGCACCGACTGTGTCCCAGTCCACGTCCGCGACAGCTCGGAGTATTCAGTCGACTGCTCGGCCTCAGCGGTTCGGTGACGGATCTCATTCCTCTAGGTGGGCTGCATGTCTGACCTCTCCAACACTTTCTGCTCAGTCGTTGGTGGCCGAGTGTCGATCCTCTGGATCTGGTGCTTCAGTTACCAGAGTCTCTTCATCGTCACCTTCTCCCCTGGACGGATGTTCAGTGGATTACGCAGGGGGTTCCGTTGAACTTACCCACGTCCGATCGTGTTCTGATGGCAGACACCAGCCATCTGGGATTGGGTGCGACGTTGGATCCTCTAGGTCTTTTCCTTCACGGGGCATGGGACCAGGATCCAGCAGCTCTTCACATCAACCAGAAGGAGCTTCTTGCTCTTCTTCTGAGTTTCCGGCAGTGGATCCTCCACCTTTCGAATCTCACCAGGTCCTTCTGTTTCCGACAATTCGACAGTGGTTGCTTACATTCGAAACCAGGGCGGCACGCACTCGGTTCCCATGTACGAATTGGCTCGGGATCTTATACTGCTCGCTCAGGATGTCAATGTCGGAGTGGTGGTTCGTCACATTCCGGGTCGTCTGAACGTCCCAGCGGATTACCTGTCCAGACAGGACAGGGTCATGTCCACCGAGTGGATGCTTCACAGGGCGGTGTTCCATTCGCTTTGCGATCTCTGGGGTCGTCCCCAAATCGATCTCTTTGCGACCCGTTGGAATCATCAGGTGGACACCTTCGTGTCCCCGTGTCCAGGTCCTCTGGCTTTCGCCGTGGACGCTCTGTCACTCGATTGGAATGGTCTTGTCGGCTACGCCTTCCTGCCGGCTCCGATTCTGCTCAGGTTCTGACCAAGACATCCTTCGATTTCACAGATTGCGGAGTTTCTGGTATATCTGTTTGATTCACGAGGTCTCAAGTCTGTTACCATCAAAGGGTACAGGTCCATGCCTTCGGAGATCTTTTCGTATTTGGGACAGCGTCGTATCGGCACTAATCCATACCTCTCCAAGCTTGTTCGGCACTTTTTCTTGAAAAAGCCTAGGACTTTGCAGCTTACACCAAGATGGAATCTTTCTTGGGTGTTGCTCTGCTTGTGGGGGGGGGGGGGCATTCGAACCTTTATCCTAGGTGGAGATGCGTTTTCTCACATACAAGACGGCTTTTCTGATGGCTTTTGCCTCACCCAGACGGGTTAGTGAGCTTCACGCCTTATCGGTTGACCCAGCCTTTTCAGGAGCTCTCCCAACAGTGTTACGTTTACCACTGATTGCTCCTTTCTGGCCAAGAATCAGATATCAGAAACTACTCCACCTCCTATCTGTATCAGGGCTCTTCCTTCTGCTGAGGGTAACCGCCCTTTGCTCTGTCCGGTTCGTGCAATTCGCATTTACCTCAATCGGACGCAGTTCATTAGGAAAGGCAGGAAACGTTTTTTTTTTCTGTCTCTTATTCCTGATCGACAGAAGATTTCTCCTCAATCCATTTATCGATGGATTTGTCTTGCTATTCGCGCGGCTTACGCTCGTCTAGCGACCGACGATTGTATTACCAATCGTATTCTTGGTGCTTTTGCACCACTTTTCTGCCCACGAGATGCGTACATTGTCTACCTCTTGGGCTTATACTAACTCCTGTTGTCGGATGTTATGCAGGCAGCCTACTGGAGAAATGCTACTTTCTACACCTGTCTGCGTCAGTTGCAGGAGCAGTCAGAGGACCTTTTTGCTATGGGCCCTCTTTCTTCTGCTCGGGCTGTTGTCTACCCTAGCCATTAGGCTTCTTACAAGGTCAGTTCCAGCTCTGTGCTGTTACTGCCCTTTCTGTCTGTGCGTCGCGCAGAACCATACGCCTCATCTGTCAATGTCTTTTACTAATGATTGTGATGCTATGGTTTGATAGGCCTAGGGACCTCTGCCTCTATCCACGGTTCCAGTGCAATTGGGTTATGTGGGGGTTGGTTATGTGATTCCCCCAGCCTATTGTCTATTCAGCCTGTAGTAAACAGTTGTAAGGTAGGTTGATAAGAAATTTAAATTTTATAGTAAATTTCCTTTCTTATTATACCTACCACAATTGTTTACATGGAGGCTCTCCCGTCTTCTTATTCGGTAATAATCCTTCCTCCCCGCTGATCACATTACTCCAATGTTGGCGGATTCAAAAGAATGATTCATTAGTTACTGCCTGTGCACTGGTTGCCGGAAGCCGTGGATTTGTACTAAGAAAAGAGCATACCCTACTGGGTGTGCGCCAGTGGCGCTCGATCCAGTTTTGGCTTATTTTTTCTTGGTGCTTTTGCACCACTTTTCTTTCCCAAATCGCTTGGAAAAGATCAAAATAGAGAGAATATTTTCCGAGTTATGGACTTCCACTGCAGTGCAAGCCGTAGTACACAATTGTGATAGGTATAATTAGAAAGGAAATTTACTATAAAATTTAAATTTTTTCTATTTTGTTTCAAAAATATAGCTTATGACCCTCATTGGAATGAGCTCGATGGGATCGTTCCAATGAGGGACCATAAGTTATGTTTGTGACGCAAAAAATACTTTTTCAATAATTTTGTTTGCAAGTGTTGTCTTCTTTTCGTGTTAGCTAAAGGGTTAATTCAGCATTGACAGCACATTGCCAACAGTACACTCGCCGTGGAATGTAACTTTTTCACGTGCCCACGGTGGACGTGAACAGCCGTGGACAAATCCAATTGGATATGCCCACGGCGAGTACCGTGGACAGAACAAAATAGAAGGCGTGGACGACTGTGTCCACGGCGCTAATCTGTGACACGGCTACTTCCGTGTTTAGGATTAAAGCCACGGTTGTAGCTTCTTGACTGTTCCAATCAATGCAAATTTCAATCCGATAATATATTTTCTTTTCGCTGATTAATCCAAGTTAAATATTTTGTAATTACGTTGTTACTTGCTTAACTGGTAGAGTGCTAAATTATTTTGATCGCCATAATTTGTTCATATATCTTTGCTTTGTTACAATTTATGGGAGAGTGCCAATAGGCACTCTCCCATAAATTGTAACAAGGCAAATCCTAACAGACTAAATAATTCCACTTCATAGGTGAACCGAAGCACATCCACTGAATATGAGACTTTTAAGCGATGGTACCTGTACTTCAAAGAAAAGCCCAAAAAAGGGCTTCCAGCACTCTACTAGTTAACCCCACATTGTAAAGTCAACATCGAACTGAAACACAATTAAATCAAACCGACGCCGAGATGAACGAAATGAAATTTGTATCTGTATTTACTAGGTCTCCGCCATACTAAACTCATGGGTGTGTGGGGGAGGGGGGGGGGGGATGTAAGATGTAAGGCAAAAAAAAATAAATGATTTGTTTCTCAAATATTTTTTTAGATTCAATGAGGAAGGGTGGACTTTATTTCTATTTTTATTTCCGATAACCATGGATATAATTATATAATTTCATTCCGAGTCACCCCCCTCTCTCCCCCCCCCCCCACACACACACCCGAGTGCCAGGTTTGACATGCTATAACACTATTTTGTGTTCTTAACTCAGGTTATTATAATAAGGGGACGTGGGTGTGTGTGTGGGGGGGGGGGGGGGTGGGGGTGTACAGTTTAATGGGTTAGAATCTCAGAAGTGGACCCACCACGGCCACGTCACATATAGAATTATCTCTTCCAACCGAAGATTCTTGGGTCCCTTTCATTATTTCGATTTTATCTTCTTCTGACGGTTGCGGAGACGGAAACATACGTGCTTCTAGACATTTATTTCTAACATATTTTGTTAGAAACCACAGTGATTTAGATACCTCCAATCAATCAAAAGGCAGTTTATCTGATCTTGTTAAATTTGTGGCGTTGTTATTTGGATGCTTCTGTAAAGACAACTGTCTGAGCTAATCAATCAGACAATGATTAATTCACCAATTAGTCGGAAGCTTTATTCCAATTAACTAACAAAAGATTGAACTTTTATGACATCAGTAGTGTAGCTCGTATGTTTCAGGGGCCATTGTCAGGACCCCGGTGCAGGACCCCTAGGGCACATTGTGTCATATTGTGCTTTTTCACATAAGAACATATGACAAAAAGGGATTCTCCAGAAGGTATCCTAGATGGGTATCCTCAAATAATACAATACCAGGCCATAGGTATCCTCAAATACCCGTATGTGTCTATGTGTTAGGTCACATTGTGTCACATTGTGCCTTTTCACATAAGCACATATCGGCACATAAAACATGTGCCTTTGTGCTTGGGCACATTGTGTCACATTGTGCCTTTTCACATAAGCACATATGACAAAAAAGGGATTCACCAGTAGGTATGCTCAAATAATACAATACCAGGCCATAGGTATCCTCAAATACCCGTATGTGCCTATGTGCTAGGGCACATTGTGTCACATTGTGCCTTTCACATAAGCACATATCGGCACATAAAGCATGTGCCTATGTGCAAGGGCACATTGTGTCACATTGTGCTTTTTCACATAAGCACATATGGTGCCGAAGGTCATATGTTTTTCAAAAAAGGGGTGCCGAAATTGGGGTGCCCGGGGATATTGCCATTGGATATAGGCTTTTATTATACAGAAGGGAGATAACTCTGTACGATTAAGTACAAGGTTATGGGAAATCAAGCAATCTGATTGGTTAGTTACAATTATATAAATGATCTAGATAAATGAAACAACAAGAGTACAAGGAATAAGGTCAGAACTAACAAGAATAGACCAAAATAACTAAATATAGTAATAATAAGCAAAGCTGTTCCAACTAATAGGCTCTTCTATGCTACTGGAGTATACTCTGGAACAAAGGAACATGGCCAGATAGACGAAAACTATTGCATATATAGATAAAAGCAGAGAATTCTGGTAATGACCAAAGGAACGTGTCTTTTAATGGGAAAAACGGCATGGGATAGGGATCCAAAAAGGGATTATGGGAACATTCCTCCACTTCAATCGCACGCACCCCCGATACCCCCCTTAGTACTATAGCACTACATGCTAAGTCAATAAAACCAATAACATGGGAAATCCGTAGTATATGAAGTCAATTTCGGTGATTTTGGGTGGATTTTGGTGATGTGGAGAGATTGTCGGGTTGTGTGTGGTAATTAGATTTACTCTTCTACAATCGAACACAGCCTCCGAACATACCCCGTCTTATTGCAGAAAAATTGGGTAATATAGCAACCCACGTGCTACCATAGAAACCAAGATGGTGGACTCCAGTATACAAAAATGGACGACGGAAACACGTATCACCCTAACAACACGCGCTGCGCATGCGCACTCACACCACGTATCACTATGGAGATGACGTCACAAGATGGCCGCTCACGCGGGTTACCATAACAACACAACATAGCGCCACCAGGTCACGTGACATGACGTCACTTCCGGGGTCCTGCACCGGGGTCCTGCCAATGACCCCTGAAACATACGAGCTATTACTACTGACATCACTAGCACACTTGTTTTTGTACCTTTGTTCGTTTCATAGGCTTAATATCTGACAGTGCCTGTGTAAAATTTATACTTAATATAGCTTTGATGTCCGAGGGTTGTAAATCAATTGCTTCATTCTAAAACAAAAATTTATAACAGAGGCTGAGGGACAGCCTTCGTTATTTTTGATAGGTTATAGTACTTGGCAATCGATTCACTGAATTATTTCATTGGTCTACATTTTCCATTTCTGGACACATAAAGAAAAAAAAATTGCTGAGTGAAGACGATTACGCACTCCAGCGGGTTTTATAGGTACTTTGTGGCATCTGTTATGACAGTGGACACACGTAAGGCTTTGGCAATGTTTGAAGAAGCGGTACTCACAAAAGGACCATTCTGCCCATTGCGTGTTTGTTCACCATTTGTCACTTGTAGACATGCATTAGTTCTGTCAATGGACGTCACATGAAGGTAGATTTCGCTTATGTTTTGATGTGGTAGTCGGTCAACTTACAGAAACATCAGAAAAAAGCAACCCTTTCGACGGATTTAGTTTTGTAGATCACAGATCGTGGCCTGAATGTATTATAAACCCCACATCCCCTCAATGTTGTACACGACCCTCTCTCTCTCTCTCTCTCTCTCCTCTCCTTTTCCAATCTCTCTCCCCTATCTCTCTCTCTCTCTATCTATCTCTCTTTCTATCTCACATCTCTCTCTCTGTCTCTCTCTCTCTCCATCCATCCCTCTCTCTCTCTATCTCTCTCTTTGAGTTGTGCCAAGTTACAAATACCGGTACAAAACTATAACGTTTTTAAAAGTTTGACAAACTTCGGACTATTTTCTCAGTTTAAAAATAAGTTAAGCGTTTTAAAAGCTTATATTAAAGCTTGCAAATTTACCCAATCTTCTCGTTCCGAACATAATGGCAGTCGAAATCATGCATTGGTTTCCAATATTTAATAACGTACTAGCAGGGTACCCGACTTCTGTCAGGTGTCAATGAAGGGGGGAAAGAAAGAAAAAAGAATGTCTATCCATTCAAGTGTTAACCGAATTGAGAATATAAGAGTCTGCGCTGTTTGTTCAATATTTCACATTTTGAACAGAAGAGATTATTTATTTATTTATTTATTTATTTATTTATTTATTTATTTTATTTATTTATTTATTATTTATTAGCCCCGAATGTTTACAATGTGGGCTATAGTCATGACTTTCGTCGTCTGTCCGTCCATCTGTCCGTCTGTTAACATTTAGAGTTTTGGTTAAAGTTTTGTGGTTAAAGTTTTTTAGTCAAAGTTAAAGTTTTTTTTCTTTCAAATTAATATTAATTACTATTGATTGTATCATTCTCATTATGTTTCATGTTATCTTGGGAAATATTTAACCCTTTTTGTATGACAATTTAACTTACAACTTCCAGGTTAAAGTTTTTGGTTAAAGTTTGTTTGTTTACAAAGTTACACCTTTAATTCTTCAAACAGTTCAGTACAATGTCACTGATTCACATTTGGGACAATTTCTGCTGTCTACTGAAGCTTTTCTACAGTGATTTTCATTACTATTGGCTTGATTTTAACCCATTTTAAACATGTTTTCAGACTTAGTTTCTTTGTATTTGAAATTAGGCTTTGCCACATACTTTCTTACTTTAATTCTTGCATAGTCAACACAACTAAATGATTGCATTTACATCAATGATTTTTTTGTCGGTTTTAGGAAATATTTAACCCCTTTGTTGACAGTCAGTTTTTACTTAGTATTCCCAGCTTAAAGTTTTGGTTTAAAGTTTTGCTTTTCAAGGTTGTACCTTTCATTCTTCAAACACAGTGTTACAACGTCATTGTTTTTCATTTTGGGGCAAGCTCCACTGAACCTGTATACAGTGGTTTCAAATAATATTGGCATTAATTTAACCCTTTTCAAAGTGGTTTTCGAACATAGTTTATCTAAATTTCAAATTAGGCTTCTTCCACATACTTTGGTTAGTTTTTATCCCTCACAAGGGGGGGGGGGGGGGGGGGTATAGCATAGAGCTCCGTCCGTCCGTCCATCCGTCTGTCAGTCCGTCCGTCTGTCAGTCTGTCCACCCATCCGTCCATCTGTCAGTCCATCCGTCTGTCCGAACTTTCTTTGTTTATGGCATAACTTGAATAATAGTTGAACGGATTTCAATTCTTTTCAGAGCATGTCTCTACAGCATCAATGTCTGTCAAGTTCCATGACCACCATTATCTACCAGCCAGCCCTGCCCCCCTCCCCCCCCCCCCCGCCAATATGGCATTTATTTCTTTGCTTCAAATTGCATTTTTAAGTATTTAGAGTGACTACATGCAGACTTTTTTTTAACTCCAATCCATCCCCCCTCGTGCCAATTAGCACTTTTTTTTGGAGGGGCGGGGGGGGGGGGGGGTCCAAAATAAATTTTTAGGCATTTAGAGTGACTACATGCTGAAAAAAAAAACATTGACTCCTATAACTCCCCCCTCCCCCCCCCCCCCCGTTTTATCCCTCCCACCCCACCCCCACCCTCACCCCCTTCTCCCCCAGAGCCATTTAAGCAATATTTTTTCTTTGGTCCAAAATGCATTTTGATTGATTTAGAGTGACGACTTGCAGAAAAACTTTTTACTCCTATAACCTCCCCTCCCCCTCCCCACTTGGGGTGCCAGTTAGGCATTTTTTAGCCCGACTGTTTACAGTCAGGGCTATAATCATGACTTCGTCCGTCCATCCATCTGTCCATACGTCTGTCCGTAAACAATTGGTTTCCGATCGGCAACTTCAGTTTGGATTATTTGATTTCAACCAAAGTTGATACGTGTATTTTCCAGCTAGTAATAAAGGCCAAGTTTGAATATGGGTTCCACCCCTCCACCTCCAAAGGGCAACTCCACGCCCACGATCGTTTAGGAAATTTGTCCACGAATGCATTTTGAAGGATTGGGAGTTATTAAATGCAAACAAACAAAAATCTACTACTATAACACAGAGCCCCCCCCCCCCCCCCCCCCCCCCCCCCCCCCCCCCCATTGTGTCGCTTAGGCAATTATTCCCAAAATGTATTTTGAAGGATTGGGAGTCATTACATGCAAAAAAATTGAATCTATATATAGCCCAACAATGTTTTATGTACTGCATCTTTAACCCTTTACCTACCACAAGTTGAAACCAACAGTACAGATTATTTTTCTGAAACATCAGATTTTTTCATATTTTACTTCTAACCATTGCTTATTAGTCCTTACTGGAACAATCTCATCAAGCTTGTTCCATTAATAGGTCATGAGGTATGTTGTGGGAGTAGAGAAATGAAAAAATAAAATTTGAATAGCAATTTTTGTATGTCACGAGTGCAGATATGGCAGATTCGTTAGGTAAACGGTTAACAAAGAATGGCTGACTATTTTGTGTCATTGCTGGGACAGTCGGGCTGCATGCGTGACATCACTCTAGTTTATTGGGGTATAACGACACTTTCGACAGCCAGGACCACCTCGTGTCGGACAGTTTTATGGGTGGAAGAGGCTGGAGTACTCGGAGAGAACCACCATGCAACAGCAACTGACATACTCCCCTGCGAACTGACTCCGCACAAGCAGGGTTAGCATTGGTTGAACCATCGACGTGTTGTGTGCCATAGTATACAGCGCCACCGTGCCTCCACGTGGACAGTAGGAAGGAAGTGCCTTATCGAAGGACACAACGCAGTTACCCCTGCCGTACGGTTTTAAGTCGTAGCCTCTGAGCCACCGCGCCCCTTATCTGTGTGGTATAAACTGTTACTTTCTCCACATATTACACCAAAAGCATTAGTTACCTCCAGGTGGAGCTTGTTTTGTTATCATTTTTTATAAGTTCATTAATATGAATATAAAGCTCTAAGCAAGTGGTTTTGTGTATTATGATACATCTGAAGCATGTCTGCATCTACTTTGAGAACAATCAAGCTTCTTAGTAAATCCGGTGCTTCCTTAACCCTTTGAACGCTGATGCCCGTATCAGTTCCATGGCAGCAATTGGAAGAGTCTATATTCGTTATTTGGGGGTAGACCAATCCATATTTCCAACGTGCAGCCTTTGGGCTGCACGTTGAAAATATTGGTTGGTCTACCCTACACTTTCACTTAGCAGCCATTTTCTTTAATGAAATTATGGCGTGTCGTGCTTCTGGCCGGAAAAGCGTCCGCTCGGGTTCATAGGGTTAATATTTATATCACTAATGTTGGTTTGAGGTGTGATCTACTCCCCCTATTCTGGTATGGTGGTGTTTGTTGATTTGATTAATTACAAACTACAAAAGTAATTTATAAACATTCTGTTTCATTGGGGATATCCCAAAACCTATAAGGAAACATGGGAATAAGCAGCCCAAGGAGTTTACTTCAAGTTTTATTTTGATTCATATTTTCAGAAGGAGTACTGGGGCGTGATGGGGACAGAGATGGGCGTATATGATTTCTAAAAAAGTCTAATCGTCAAGTTTCCACCACCTCTGCTGCTACTAATCACCTGAAGGGTTGAGTTAAACCCAAACTAAAACTCATACTGTTCTACTGAATATGCATAAAATGCACAAGAAATCATTCCGTAAAATGCCCTATCATTCACAGACACCATACGCATATATCATACATTACACGTGATCTTGAACACATCAGTTGGATCTCACACTCCTTAAACTCTTCGTACACAAACACCACAACACACATGCCAACTTTATGTTTTATATCAGAATTCGTTTTATTGCTTTTAGTAATTGTAATGAGATCAAACCTACCCAAAACAGACATTCAAGGTTCAAAAAGTACACAACCGAAAAGAAACAAAAGAATAGAAAAACCCTATCCGCTTTTCGTATAACAATGCAATAGAAAAATAGAGAAACAGAATTTACTGCCACCAGTAAATTCAAGTCTGTGTGAAAAGGGTTCAAGAATCAAGAAAGAGAATTTATGGAGGCTTATTTTCAGGAGTAAAATATTTTTAAACAAATCAGAAATGGATTTTCGTTAACAGTATTTACAGATATTCATACAGGAATCAGAACAATTTTTATAAGAAACCAGAAAAGGCATTTTTGTGACCAGTATTCAAAGGGTTCGATACACGAATCAGAAATGGACATTTTTGGCTCTGCCAATTATTGGAATGATGAGGTACATAAATAATCTTCAGCAGTGCATTAGCTGTTATAAAATGCAATTCCTAATGGTTCTGAAAAATATGCGCTTACTGACCTATGTTGCCCGCATTGAGGTGGACCACATTTTGAATCTCCAGAAAGTTTCAACTCATTCGGTGTAGGTCCCATGTCTATAGATCATTCCAAACCTGAAGTATAAGCGTATCCTACTTTAAAAATATTGGCTCCACCAACTCCAGATATGCCATGTTTATAGATGATAGCTAATATTCATATTACCAAGAAAAAGTTAAGGTACATGATACCCCTGGAAAATATATTGCGAATAAAATAATCCAGTAATGTTGGAATATAGAGGTGAACGCCCCCCAAGAGCCCATGCGTATTCAGAGCATCATTGTGAGAACAGAAAGTGTTATCATTATTCTTGCATTGCAAAAGTAAATGTTTGGGAACCCATATTAAGATATTAAGAGGGTTCAAATAATCCCTTTAAATACTCCATTTTAACCCTTTAAACAGGAGCTCATTCCAATGAGAGGTCATCAGCAATGTTTTTCACGCAAGAACGAAATGAAAATTGACTGGAAATTTCAGTGAATAATGCTGGCTGGTTTTCGCCATTATGTTTGGGAAAGGGTTAAGAATGCATTACTTTGGAAGGTAAACCTGGAAAGGTGTAGCATTCCATATAGAATTAAATGATACAGAAAGGAAAGTGTAAAACATTCTGTAGCAATGAGTTCTATGAAGGGTGTTTGTCCTCACACTGAAGTATTACGAGGGTTAAAAACAGACCATTCAAATGTTCCATTTCATTACTTTATAATTGTGATAGGGGTTTTGAAAAAGCCACACACCACTCCATACCGAAACATGTTGAGTTATGACTGAGAATAAATAAATCTTAAAAATGCTTTGAAATGTGAAGGGTTCTATTTTCAACATGGTTAATTTTGTAACATGATATTAAATAATTACTGCCACCAGTAAATTCAAGTCTGTGTGCAAAGGGTTAAAGTATCAGGAAAAAATTATATGAAAAAGAATTTATGGAGGCTTCTTTTCGTGAGTTAATATTTTTAAACAAATCAGAAATGGATTTTTGTTAACAGTATTTACAGGTATTCGTACAGGAATCAGAACAATTTTACTAAGAAATCAGAAAAGGCATATATGTGCACAGCATTTAAAGGGTTCGATCAAGGAATCAGAAATTGACGTTACTGGCTCTGCCACTTATTTGAATGAAGACATACATGTATGTATATTCTTCAGATTTGCATTACAGTTTTTATAAAATGTAATTCCTAACAGTTCTGAAAAATAGGCACTCAATGACCTTTGTTGACCGCATTGAGGTGGACCATATTTTGAACCCCCAGCAATTTCAACTCATTCAATGCAGGTTCGACGTCCATAGGTCATACCAACCCTGAAGTATGAGCATAAACCACTTTAAACATATTGGATCTGCCATATTTGTAGATGAGAGCAAATATTCATATTAGCTAAAAATGTTAAGGTACATAGTATCTCTGGAAAATACATTGCAAGTGAAAGAATTCAGTAATGTTGGAATATAGACGTCAGGGGGCCTTAAAGGCCCCAAAAGCCTATCTGGAGGCTTATTGGCATTTGCAAAATACCGAGGTCCCATCGATGCCCATGTGTGTTTAGAGCAACATTGCGAGAATGGAAAGGGTTAACATTACTCTCAAACTGCATTAAATAAAATTTTGGGGACCCATATTAAGATCTGAAGAGGATTAAAATACTCCCTTTAAATACTCAATTTTAACCCTTTAACAAATGACATCATTTCAATGAGGTTTCATAAGCTATGTTTTTCAAGCAAAACTAAAAAAATAATAAAAATTGAATAGGAATTTCTGTGAATAACCATGCTCAGTTTTCTCCGTTACGTTGGGTAAAGAGTGATGAATGTTTTAATTGAGAGGGTTAAAAGCAAAAGTACACATCGTCACCGTGCTTCTTCGCGAACAATCGGGACTGTGTGCCTTGCCAATGATACTACGTAGATACACCTGGTGACGTGGGAATCGTGAACCTTTCAGTTTGAAGTCCAATACCGTAACCTCATCACTATCACGCGCCTGTCTGCTCCATTTAAAAGGCCTTAAATGCATCTAGGGTCCTAAACAAGGCGTACGGAAAATAAGAAGATTGTTGGATCTTAAGAATGGCTGTTGTGAACAGAAGGGCAATGTGACAGAAAACCTACAAAACGTTCTGCTGTCGTGAGTTAAATGAAACAATTTGGACTCGCATTGAAGTATTAAGAGAGTTAAAAAAAGGCCATCTATTTTATTATAGCTGTGATAGGTGTTTCGAGAAAGCCACTCACCATTGCTTCTTGACCCCCCCCCCCCCCCCCCCCGAAGTAGGGGAGAATGGGGAGTATGAGCCCACCAAATTTTTGGCACAGATCGTGTCTCACCAAAAACTTAGTTTTTTCGAACAAATTGCGTTCGTCACGATCGATGGACTTGTTCGACGCGACACGCTCGCGTTCACATTGTCACTTTTTCCTGGTTCTTACAGTGGTGGCGGTAGATGAGGTGTCGTGGGTTCGACGTCGATTTCTCTAACGGGTTAACGTGGGTCGGACTAAAATTTCGACGGAATTTTAGCAAGCAAACATTCCTTCTCTTAAAAATTCACTTTTTGGTGGGCTCGACAAATCTGACAACGACCGTTCTCAGGAAAACACTCACCTTTTCACAGAGGTAAAATGGACTCGTCATTTTAGGTGAATTGTTTCGACAGAATACCACCAAAAAGACACTACCGGTGCTTATGGAAGATGAGCGATCTAACGTCGATTCCAGCGGAAAAACAGAGTCCGAGTCGATTGGAGAATTTATCGGTGGGCCCGAACCTGCCAGCGATGATGTAGAGAGGTCTTTGGCAAGGAGAGAGATATAGCTCGTGGAGTCTAAACGTGTGAGGTGGGCCGGTTCGAGCCCTGTGAAAAAAAATATAAGTCAGCTACTCATGTGATCTATCAAATTAAAGGTATTGACGAGTAGATTACGAAAATAATCAGTCTTATCAGCGGATTATTCAAGGAGATTACGAAAAATAATATTTTCAACTCTAATTGTGGGGGTGGGGGTCACGACCAGAGCCGAAAAACGTCTTCCTTTTTACAAAGCCAGGCATGTTAGGTATCAATTTGAAGGGCTCGTCGAGTAGATTACGAAAATGACATTTTTTCCATTTTTTACGTAGGGGTGGGGGGTCACTCCCATCAGAAAATCAAAAGTTTCGAGAAGATAGTCCTGTGACCTATCAAATTAAAGGTATCGACGAGTAGATCACAAAAATAATATTTTTAACCCTCGTCGTCGGGTAGGGTCACGACCAGAGTCGAAAAACGTCTATTATATAAAAAAAATTTACAACAAAACGACGAAAACGAAAATAATCAGTCATAATAATAACCGTTTTTGTCATTAAAGAAAAAAAACTGTAAAAAAAAGTTGTTATTTGTTACATATATAAGAAGTAAAAAAAAAATAATAAAAAATAAAAATATTTTTACAATTAATAATTATTATCATTAAAAAAAATTACACACACAAAATTTAATAACTGTTTTTGTCATTAAAGAAAAAAAATTTCGAAAGAGAATGATAAAAAAATGAAAAGCGACGTGGTTCGAGATGATGATTCGTTAGAAAAAAGTGATGGATTCAATCGTGAGAGCGGAGAATAAAAAAAGGGTCTCGATGCGATAACGGATATCGTAATCGAATCGTTGAAGTCACCATTGATTTTGATAGAACGAGATGAAGCCATCAAAGTATGGTTTAAAACTTTTGATGTGAAGCCCGGTCTCGTAAAAAAAAACTTGATCCCGAATTGTTCATGGAACGGGTGAAGGGTAGAGTGTTGGACGTATTTCGAAAACATCTAGATAAGGGTTTAAAAAAAATAATGATCTTGTATTGTCTGGTGAAAAAGGTCGACATGAAAGCGGGTGAGATCCTGGTGTGAAATGCCTATTTCTGATCTAAAAACGAGATTGTGTTTAGGGACGACGAATTAGTCAACGTTTACAAAGTGATGAAAGACAAGATGTTGGTATCTACGGCTACTTTTCAAAACAAGGGACGTAATTGGACGTTCGAGAAGATATTGAATCTCGAGCTTCACGTGGATAGACAGGATCCTTCGAAAGCATCTTCCTACATAAAATTACCTTATTTTGTATTTAAAAAACAAGCCGCGATCAACGTGAAAAATGAAGATGATATTGAGTGTTTCAAATGGGCGATCACATCAGCCTTGTATCTCGTAGAAAAGCATGCTCAGAGAGTTTCCAAGTACTCAGAGACTTGTAAAAATCTCGATTGGACTGGAGTGTCTTTCCCAACGTGGTTGAAAGACATCGAAGATTTCGAAAGGCTAAATCCGACCGTGGCCGTGAACGTCTTGGGATACTAGGGAAACGATAAAAAAGGAATAGCCTATCCTCTTAGACTGTCTTCGCACAAAGTGAGAGAAAAAGTTGTTAATTTGTTATTAATTTCAGAGGGTGACAATCAAAATTATTGCTGGATTAAAAGTATGAGTTATTTACTGTCGAAGCAGATTAGTAAACATAATGGCGAGAGATTTTTCTGTCTCAACTGCATGAATTCGTTCCGTTGTCAAGAATCGTTGACGCATCATCGGGAATATTGCAGTGAAAAGCAGGGCGTTGCCATCGAAATGCCTAAACCTAACACTTACGTGGACTTTCGTCCTCACAATAGAAGATTAGAACTGCCATTCATCGTCTATGCTGATTTCGAATGTTTCACCACGAAAATAAATTCTTGCCAGCCTGACGAGCACAGGAGTTATTGTTATCACGTGAAATGTTCTTTCGACGATCAAGAATCGTCGGGTCCATTTGTCTACACCAAACGTTCAGATGACGATGACGTGGCTCAAAGATTCGTGGAAGAGTTAGAATCGAAAATTCAAATATTATACAACAAATTTAAAAAACCTAAAGACATGCTCATCACACCAGAGCAACTGCGAGAATATAACGAAACCACCGAATGTCATATCTGTACACAATTATTCGATAATCAGTCTGAAAATAATAAAAAAGTTAGAGACCACGATCACTACATGGGACTGTTTCGCGGCGCTGCTCACAACAAATGTAATTTAAGACTTTGAGACGCTCAATTCTATCCAGAGATATTTCACAATCTCTCGGGTTACGACAGTCACTTTTTCGTGAAAAAATATGGGTGTTAGAAACAGGGAGTTGAGCTGCATCGCGCAAAACGATGAAAACTACATCCCATTCACTAAACGTAAAGTCGTCGATAAAAAGAGAGTCGTCGATGGTTTGACTGAGAAAATGAGTCCTATCCATAGAGAGATACATTTCATCGATAGTTATAAATTTATGTCAACCAGTCTGGAAAAATTAGTCAACAGTTTGAATAGGGAGAAATTTAAAATCACGAGTAAACATTTTAACGATAGACGAGAGCTGGTGGACGTTATGTTGAGGAAAGGCGTCTATCCTTACGATTACATGAACGATCTTGAGAAATTCAATGACGTCGCTCTACCTCCCAAAGAAGATTTGTATTCGAAATTATACCAGTCTCATATTTCCGACGATGATTACGAACATGCGCAAAAAGTGTGGACATTATTTGACATGAAACCTCTATTTGAAAACCGACGTGCTTCTCTTGGCCGACGTGTGTGTCGTCGACACTACGAACTAGATCCGGCGTGGTATTTCACTGTACCCACACTCGCTTGGGATGCTCTCTTGAAGATGAGCGAAGTTCGATCGGAATTATTATCAGATGTCGACATGTTGCTCATGTTCTAAAAGGCCGTGAGAGGTGGCGTCTCCATGATTTCCACCAGTTATGCCAAAGCTAATAATTATCGCATGGGTTACCCGGAGGTCCATTTGCTGAACCATTGCTTGTGCACGGGCCATATGTACAGAATTTGATAGCTTTACTTGGGTCATAACGCGTACATTAACGTGCATACCAGCGTGCTATTTGTGCGCATTTCATGACAGGACTTCTAGTTTTAACTGCATGTGTAAACTAATGAATATTAATTACGTTCCCTGTGTTTTCGGTGTATGTTTTGCCCCGTTTGTGTACACGATTTAGATGTATTCGCAGGACAGATCCATATTTACACCGTAGGGCCCTGTGAACCGGACATTTTCTGGTGGAATCAAATCTCGAATTAAATGAGGATATGATATAGATATTGTATCACATCGTATATTCTATGTTTTTGTCGAGTGTTGCCACACTGTAAGCCACATTAATAAGCTCTAGAAAATACAGTGGAAATTCACGTGCTTGTACAGTTAAAACTAAAAGTCCTGTCATGAAATGCGCACAAACAGCACGTTGATATGCGCGTTAATGTACGCGTTATGGCCCAAGTAAAGCTATCAAATTCTGTACATATGTACATTCTGTACATATGGCCTGTGCACAAGCAATGTTTCAGCCAATGGTCCTCCGGGTAACCCGGAGGTCCATTGGCAGAAACATTGCATGTGTTTGCTATGAGTAACCAAAAGAACCTGCCGTGCTTTGGATGCCATTCGATATGGCAATTACGCGCAATTCCAATGCGCAATTAAGCCTAGATAAGCGCACTGTTCGTGACAGGACTTCTAGTTTTAACTGTAGTGAAGACAGAATTCAACTTTGTTTGAATGCTTCAGACAGATATATAGGAAAATGGTACTGATAATTCCAATAAGTATTGTTCAGTGCAGTGAAAAATTCAAATGTCTCTGATGTATAATTCTGTGTAAATATTTCTCTCAGGTGAATTGTATTTATCGTGTCTTCTAGAAAAGGCTCCAGCAAACTGTTATCCTTGTGAGCACCATATCTAATAGCCCATTTCTCTGACTTAATTATTTTACTTATGTATTGATCTTGACGTCTTATTGTAACCTTTGCACTGCATGTTTGGTCACCTTGACATTGCAATTGGTTCCAGAGAGTTTTCAAGGAGTGAGCAAGGATTTTGTGATTTTCTACATTCAGTTGATGAGAACTGTACAAAGTAAACAGCTGGCTTGTGCGAATTGTTGTGGGTTCAGCAATGTACAAAGATTTAAACTTGTTGCCAGCTGGTGATTTCATATTGTCAATCTTTTGTTGTATGAGCTTGATATGGGGTTTTCAGTTGTCATTGCCTCAATGATTGTCCCATTCGATTTAAGAAAGTAAACAACCTTCCAGAGAGTATTTTCATTATGATCAACTACTTCTTCTACTCTACTGATAATGGTATGACAGTCACATGACACATTTCTTTCACTGTGGAAATGTTCAGACCAGGTTGCATCCAAATGACTCTTCAATGATGATAGGTGTGTTTTGATGCTTTTGTCTTCAAAAAGAGAGAAAAGTGCTTTCTGTAACTGAACGATGATGAACCACTTATAACTTGGTAGTGCTGTTCCTTTGAACCCATAAGTCGGTGAAATCCTTCATTAATAACTGTAACATTTGCTTCATACACCGATAAGGGCAATGCTGTAACTCCATCAACCTTTAGGCTATAAACTAGTTTCCAAACAGAAGATCCATCGGCTGTCATATATTCTTCTTGTCGTATTGGAGAAACTTTAATATATTTCATAGCCAAAGCTGGATTTGAAGATTTTAGCCCTGATTGTATTATGTCTCGAGCGCTTCCAAGTCCATCATAAGAAAGCTTATTGCTGATAAAAATACTGAATAGTGAGCTGTATCTCAGGTCAATGGAATGATGCAATGAGATTTGATATATTATTACATGCCCATGCAGTCTCTCTTATGCAATACGGCGTGCAATACGGCTGTGCAATACGGAATTCCGTATTGCACACCAACCTGTTCCAACCGGGACTTTTTTATGCAATGCGACTGCATAAAGTGCATGGTGTTTACCACCGTTGATAGAAAAGGAAATTAGGTCAGTAGGTGCTTGGGTCATGTAATAAATACAAAACCACATGTATGTTTCAATCAGTCGTTTTGTATTCAATTCGTCAGATGTGCGTAGAAAGAAAATGTCTCGACCTTCGGTCTCGACGTTTTCTTCCTACGCACATCTGACTCATTGAATACAAAACGACTCATTGAAACATACATGTAGTTTTGTCTATATGCCGCCCTTCCAGGTCACCATTCTGATATGCCTTTTCGTAAGGTAGTATTTAGATCATCTATCAACCAAGAATCTTCAACTTTCTGGTCATGATGAAGAACATACACATGCTTCCAAATAGAGTGTCCAGTCGTATGATTGATTGTCAACTTCTTGTGTTTCTACTTCTACAGATACATTTAACCAACCTGGATGCTGTAATTGCCAAGAGGATGTAAGCTGTTTTTCAAACTCTTCTATTTTACTCAAAGCAGCTCTTGGCCATATGTAAAATGCAAAAAGAGTGTTATTCTGCAGCAATTCTTTCTTTGTAGTGTTTACAATTCCATATATCTCTCCACCAGGATTGGATATCTTCTGCAATTTGCTCTCCAGATCATCAATACTGTTAACCATGGGTTTCACCAGTTCTTTTCTAATGTGATGTCCATTTACTGATACAGTAAAGTCCCATCTCCAGTAATGATTCCCTTCTTTATCCACAAATTCTACTCGACGATGGGCACTGATACTGGCATTTTCTTGAATATCATTATTCGTTTTCAGCAGAACATGCTTAACAGCCTCTTCAACCTCATGCTTGTTTATCTCTGAGACATGTTTATCCACAAAAAAGGAAAGGAAATCTTTTGTTGCTGTTAGACCTCTTTCTGAATGAGGGAAATATTTGATACCATTTGGACCTCTCACAGGATCAAGTGACCCTGTAAATACTTTTCCGGGTCCATCAACAGTTGTGCCATTGACAGATAGCTTGTAAAGAAGTTTCCAGAATGAATGCCCTTCCTTATCAATATATTCTTCCTGCTTCTTAATTTCTGCTGTCACATTGTCGTGTAAGGAGTAACCATGATGAACTATCCACGAAGTTGACAATGTTGCTTCCATTTTACCATACAAAGTTTCTGGAAATTTACTATTCACTATCACCGAGGACAGTGTACTCGCATCTACTGTTTCAGTTTCTGAAAGCACAAGTAACTTTCCACCATTAGGTAAGGTATGGTTTATTTTTGCCTCCAAAGCATCCAGATCAATTTCAGGTAACATAGACAAGGATATGACTGTTCCATTGACTTCTACATAGACAAGCTATCCTCAGACTGATCTACCTTTCTCCGTTACATATTCTTTTGGATTAAAATACTTCACAGTCACACCTGATGTTTTGTTCAACTCTTGAAGGCTTTTTTCCAACTGTTTCGCCACCAACGTTTTTTTTTTCTCCATTTTTGTCTGATGCCCAGTGACTGAAATACAGTGTAGCCAGTTCTTTCCTTGAGAGATAATTGGTTTCTCTTGTTGGTACAATATGTTCAACACCATAAGGGCCACCTGATGCATTAGCATTGATCTGTTTTGTTAGTCTTGACGCATTAAATTTGAAGCCAAGTTCTACATCTGAAGGATGAGTGGTAGTTCCATTTGTGGAGACTGTAAGATGCAGCTTCCAGTGAGAATCCCCTTTGTGGTCAAATGTTTCTTCTTGTGTGGTGACTTTTACGTTTACTTCTGCACATTCATGTTCATCTTTCTGTTGATAACAGTATAACTGTTTGATGCTTTCTTCCACATGTTTGATATATTCAGGACAAATTTTTGAATTAAAATAGAAGTGAAAATTTGGAAGGAGATATATTTTGTCAATAGAAGAATAAAATTAAATGGCTACTTTATGTCCAAAATATTTTGCCAACTTCTCTGTGTCCACCAATGGCCAAGTAGCAGAATCCACTATTTGATGGTTGTACCCAAAAGAAAACAGGAATTTTCGAAACATATTTACTGTCTAATATTTTTGTAGGAACTTGATTTCCCATTACCAGTTGAAAGTTGTATGTTGTATTCTGGACATCTGTAAGAAATTCTGCCATATGCTTTCCAATGCATTTATAAAGCCCTTATGATATTTAATAGATGTTGAAAGCATATGAAACAGGCCAGTGATCTTCATGCACCACATTAAATGGCTTATACTGACTTCCATAGACATTCGTGAAATGCATTACTGGAAAACCAATATTCAAATGTCCAGTAACTGATGGCGATTGCAGCTACTCTTGTTTTTAATGACATAAACTAACTGCCATGTACTTTGCCCACTACTTGTCTTCTGTTCCAGGACATCTTTCAGTACAATTGTTATGTTTGCGTGACTCTAATTTTTCCATGCTGAAGTCAGAAAGTTCTCAATCTGTGTCCAGTCTAACTTGTATGGAAGTAGATGGAATGGTGATAGCTGAAAGCAAACAGAGCTTTGGTTTCTTCTTTAGAAAGCCCGGATAACTCTCCTTTCACTGAGATATAATTTCATGCAGAAGAAATATGATACATTACAAAGGAGGGATAAACCAATGTATCTGTCTGATGCAGATAATAATGCGCACTCCACAGCTTCTCCAATCCAACAGGATGGTAATATTCCATTTGTGGTATAATTGTAACCTGAAGACAATGACAGTCAGCAAACCCTGTCCACTGACCAATCCACAATCTCTTAATGTAGTTCTTGAGCAGCAAATAGTCCAGTTTTGCCGGTTTGGTGGAAAATTTTAATTGGAAGCTATATTTCTCTGAATATGCTTTGGTGATGAAAGAATACACATGCAACCTAATACACTTGTGTTCAAAGCTTTTTTGAATGGGTCTGTTATGGCTGTTATGTTATGTAAATCTTTGCTGGCATCAACAATATGTCCATTGTGATGTATAACATAATAAAGTTTGGTGAATACTTTTCCATTAACATCCTCATATCGCTCGTGCCATCTTATCTCTACAGAGAACTCTTTCGGAAAATATGAATGCCGTGCTTCTTTTAACAAGGTTTTCAGATGACTATATGAAACTGTTAATTCTTTATCAAGGTAAAAATAGAAATGCTTTGCGACAGCAACAAAAAACTTCTCTCCGCCCAAATCATGAATATAAACTTTGTAAGATTCACCATTTCCCTTTTTAACAGCAATATTGGTATAGAATGGTTGAAGTTGTCTCCCATCGAATATTCTGTGATTTTTTAATATGAAATATGTTATTTTTGTGGCATAGGTACTTTGTATATTTGTCAATGTGGTGATTTCCATCAAACCTTGAACACCATAGTTGCCTTTACTTATCCGGTGATTGTCAAATTGTCCTCTGAATTTCTGTAAGTCATTCACATCAACAAGGTCCTCACCATAAATGCTCATAGAATATTTCATTCTGTACTTCAAAGTTCCCATTTAAACCACGTGTACTGTATTCAATGGTTATGTAATATTGATTGCTAACTGGTACTTAACTGCACCAGGATCTTCTACAACTATGTGGCTATAAACATGCCCACCTTTTGAAACATAATAATGCAAGGAGACCAGTTCTTTGTTGTTATCTTCAATATATTTCTCCGTTCCAAGTAACCGAATGACAATGTTGGTTTCATCTTTATATAATGCCCTCCACATAACCTCGTTTTCTTTAAAACTGAGTCAGGCTCGATTCATAAACATATTCTTCAATAAGCAAATCATAATGGAATCTTTATCTGTTCACCAAACTAGTTACATTCAAGACAATCCAGTAAGTCTGTCTGTCTGTCAAATTTCAGCTGGGCATTAATTGTTTCTAACGTAGGAGGTTCAAAAAAGGGCAATGGTGAATCTTCTACAGAAACTATACTGTTATTAAACTCGGCAATGTAACTTTTATAAACAGATTCTGGGCTTGTTCCTATGTGTTCATCAGTTTTCACAACTGTAACTTTAAAGCAGTTTATACAACCATGTACATTTTTTTGAAAGCCCCAGGCTCTGTGTAAGCAAGCTGTTTTCAAACTGTCCTGTTTGATAAGGTGAGAAGTGTGACAGGTAGATATGATGTGTGTATTTTTCAGTACTAGCTTTGAACCATTGTGCATGTTTACATTTACTGCCGCTGATAGATACTTTTGGATTATATCATGGGGTGGTGCATATAAATGTTTGCCACTGCTGATGTTATCATCATCTCCCCTGATAGTATAACAATAACATGATTTTGAAGGGCATTACAGTGTATTAACGGCTCAACAGAAATGGTTAACAGCCCAAGAGTTTATTAGCGGTCCGCGACGAAGTCGAGGGCCGCTAATAAGCTCAAGGGCTGTTAACCATTTCTGTTGAGCCGTTGATACACTGTAATGCCCGACAAAGTCATGTTATTTCTATTATTGCCATTTTCGTACATCGGGTACATTACAATTAAATTATATGGGAAATAAAATAAATAAATGGAGTTTGACATTTTAGAATTAAAAAACAGCGTCACTATCGTCTGATTTGTTGACAAACAAACCGGGTAACATGACTATCGTCTGATCACTATACGGCGAAATTTCGGAAGTTAGATGATGAAATATATCTTCGAAATGCGAAGTTTAGGCAAGGAGTTTATTCATCAATAATGTCATCACTTACTTTGTGCGTATCGCTTCCTATATTTGATACATTATCTATCCGTGACACAAGGGGAAACACTTGAAACAAATTTGTTAATTGTGTTTACAAATTAAAAAAATCCGAATTGAATTTCGATCCCAATGGAAATCTGGGAAAATATTGTTGATCGGCTGAGAGATGTGACGTCATTATCTATATTTAGACGTGTCGGGCTGTTATTGACGTGTTGGGCTGTTATAGTCAATAACGGCCCAACACTTTCACATGACTGGTACTTGTTGAGCATTACGAGGTTTCAACGCCCGGTAAAACATTGATAATGTTATAGGAACTCCCGCAAAAGTGGTAATAATATACTTTGTAACCATCACATCTTGTCCAGCTTCATCAGTTGCATCATCTGACTCAACATCTATAGCAGTTATATTAGAATCATTGTTCAGATGATTGTAGTTCTTCCAAATGTTTGATAATTCTTTGAATATCTTGTCTTTGAGTAAGAACAATTCTTCAGTAGCTAAGAGGAGAGCTAATGTCAATTTCTCACCCTCGCTTACAATTTTTGTTGTTGTTGGGGTCTTTATTGTTGTTGTTACCGAGGACAATCTTGTTGCAGATGGTGCTGATGATAGTTCTGTAGTCTTTTGCGTGGTTGAATGTGGTATTGTAAAGTGGAAGTGGTGGAAGATTTTGGTAAAGAGTTGCTGCTTGTTGAAGTCAATTCAGATTTTCCTGTGCCTGCAGGTTCAGTCTGAATTTGTGATGTGTGTTGGGAAGATACAGAAGACGTTGTCATGTGTGATGCATGAATTGTTTTTGCAGTATTTGATGACGTTGATTTTCCAGTAATTGATACAATTAGTGATGTTGTTGATCTCTGAGTTGCGGATAGTAGTCTTTGTTGTTACTGTTAGTTGAGTACTGGTTGTCAATAAATGTGGTTTTGAAGAACTTCCTTCACTTGTTGACACACTTGGAGGTGTCATAGACAAAGAACTTAATGGTGACACAGGAGAGGTTCGAGTTGTTACTGTATTCACTGATAATGAATGAGTGGTAACAGCATTGTTGATGAACTTTGTGTCTCTGAACTTGGACTTGATAACCTTGCTTCAGAAGTTGTTTTGGCTGAAGTAGATGTACGCAGTGAGCTAGATGGAGTGCTTATTGATGTTGTAAATGTTGCGTGGGGTGTTGTTTTCGTATTAGGTGCTCATGTTGTTTGTGCGGATGTTATAACACAAGTAGCTTTTGATGCTGAAGATATGTGGACTGTTGTAGGTATAGAAGGCTTTGAAGCTGATCGATTACCCTGATTTCTGGAAGGATACTCTCTTGAAAAATGGGACATAGACCCACATATCCAACAACCCCTCCTCCCAGGTGAGGGCGATCGACTCCTTGATCTGTTTAGAGTCTGACCTGGTTCAGCAATTGGGAAATCTTTATGGTCAGGGTAGCCATACTGTCATTTAAATTTGATAATACTGTGCCAATTGATCTAAATTCAGTGATTGGTTCTCCAGAAAATTTCTTAAATTCAGTTACTAATTCAGACACTCTGGGTATCCTGAGGCTAGGGCCCTGTTGTATTGGGTCGTACTGATGGAGTAGACACCCGAGCCAACTGCACACGGGGATGTGAGTTATCACATGAAATGGATGCAATCTGCGTTGGGCCCCTGGGTTCTGGGGCTAATTCTCTCACATTTCCATAAATAGCCAAAGATGTGTGTTGAAACCATTTAATTTTATCGATAGCTTCCTTGACTGTTTTCGGACGCTGATTTGCTGCATGATGCCCTGCCCCTTTATCTAAACTCTCTTCACCATGCTTTAGAGAGTCAATTCTAAAAAATGCACGCAATGACCCCAGGTGACCTTCGTGACCATGACCCATATTTTTGAACCTCCATCAAGTGTTGACTCATTTAGTGTTGGCCCCAGGTCCATCCATCACACCATGCTTGGGATATAAGCATGACCCACTTTCAAACTTTTTGACCACGCCCACATTTTTCATGAAAAAATGCATGTCTGAATTTTAGGGAAAGCATTTGGAGGTCAAAAAATGTGATTTCCAGCAATTATGAAAAAATGCACTCATTGACCTCTGGGTGACCCCGGTGACCTTTACCCATATTTTGAACCTCCATCGAGTGTCGACTCGTTTGGTGTTAGTCCCAGGTCCATGCATCGTACCATGCTTGAGTTATGAGCATGACCCACTTTCAAAAACTTTGGCCACGTCCACTTGTGTACATCAAAATGCATGTATGGACCTCAGGAACGCTTTAGACGGTCAACAAATGTGATTTCCAGCAATTATGAATGACCCCTAGGTGACCACCGTGACCTTGACCCATATTTGGAATCTCCATCGAGTGTCGACTCATTTGGTGTTGGTCCCTCCCAGGTCCATACGTCATACCACGCCTCAGATATGGGTGTGACCCACTTTCAAAACACCCCTATTGACACCACTAATGCCCCAGGAATCTGAAAAACATAGGTGGCTGAGAACTTGTGACTGTCTATCAGCATGACAAAAATCACCGAGATAGGGCAATTCGTTTTCGAGTTTATCTTGCGGACAAAAAAGTGATGAGAAGACAGAAGACAGTAGAATAAGAAGAAGAAGAAGAAAAAAAAAAAAAAGAATCCGTACAAAAACAATAGTCCATGTGTTTCACACATACTAATAAAAAGCGTATTTTTCACATTGATGAGACTGCAGTCATCTAATAAGAAACATATTGTGTGTTCCCAGTTGGACGCGGTTGCAACCCTATGAACACGTACCACCCCCCACCCCCCCCAACACGCCCACACACTTTTAAATAATTTCCAGCATATATCTTTGATTTTCAAAAGAATATGGACATATAACTATTTCTATCAAGTCATAATGAGAACTTTAATCGTTTGAGTGCCGGAAGTCCTTATTTGGGTTCTGTACTGAAATACAGGTACCAAGACTCGATAGCTTCATATTCTGCAGATATGCTTTGCATTATCTTTGAAGTCGAATTACTTTATGCATAAGTATTTATTTATTTGTGTTTAAGGTCACATACTTGTGCACAATGGCTAATTATGACCGTGACAGTTTTATGGGTGGAGGAAGCTGGAGTACCCGGAGAGAACCACTGAGCAATGACGAGCAGCTGCCAGCTCCCCAACATCGTAACTCCGCACTGCATCACAGGCAGGGTTAGATTGGTTGAAGACGTTCAATACGCCATAGTACACGACGTCATTGTGCCCCCATGTGGACAATTGGGGTTAAGTGCCTTGCCCAAGGACACAGCGTGGGAGACCAAATCGATTGCTCAGATGAGTAGTACCTCCCATATGTATAGCACATCTCCTTCCTATAGATTCTGTACAAAATCCGCCATCTTGTTTTGAGGAGGGTTTTTTTTTCCTGTATACTCTATACAAATCCGCCATCTCGGCTTATTGTCTATTGTTCTGTTGTCCTCCCATTGTTTGCCTATTGTATGGGGGTTTTGATATCATTGGTGTTCAAGAAGGTGAGTCACGGTTCTGACTATTGTCTGAAGATAAATCCTATTGTTTTAGAGTCTTTATACGCCGTGTCCGATATTGTCTCACGACCTTATCCCAGTGTTCTAGGTAATTAAACTTGCAGGTGTTCAAGATGTGACTCATTGGCATTATCCATCGAACAAGCTTCGGCATGTTTGTATGTAGGTCATTGAGACAGCTGTAATTCTCCCATTGGTTTTGTGAAAGGATTTTTTCTGCTTGGACTTATATTATCCCAAAGATCAGTGCATGCCCTGAGGACTAGATATGGATATTAACTTATTTAGAAACTTGAATGTGTATGGCATAAATGTTTTATGACCATTTTCATACCACCGATAACAAACAAATAAGATATATGATTATTTTTTATTTACTATTGGTTATATTAATTACATGGAAACATTTTATACACAAGATATTTGAGAAAATATTTACAAGTTTATAGTTATATTTCAGAAGATGATAAAGACTAAAAGCCATATGGATAGGACACATAATTCTCTCTAACAACTTGTTTATTGAACTATTCGATCGTCCTTCTTTTGTGATAATGTCATCAGTTTAGCATCATCTCTAACTATAGTAATTTTATGTGAATCAACCACTGTCACTTTTCCCTTCCGCTCATCGGTCACAAAACATTTTAGAACTTCAAAATTCACATCTTACATGTTCTTATAGTTTAATGTAATTCCTCGTACTTTACACCGAGTGAAATGCCCATCCTCTTCCAGATTCTTCAACTTGTAGCCATAGTTTTTAGGCCCGCCTGTCACAAATGTTTGTATATGATTGTCAGACACTTCGTCTGTGAGGTCACCTAGATAATCCCCCAACGAGAGTTTCTGCTCACTATTGTTTGTAGAAAAGATTAGAGAATCTGTATCAGCACATAAAGCACGGGGACCTAGATTTTCCAAGTAGGAGTATAATTTCAGGCGAGCTTGCGCTGTAGTATAACCGGCTATAACAACATTAGTTTTCGAATTGGTATCAACAAATTCGTCTTTGTTTTTCCACTGCATCTCTACTATCTCGTCAGACACGTAATTCACAATGGTCACATCTTCCTGGTCTGATGTTAGTTTGTCAAAGTAAACAGATGGATCGTCAACAAAGTCTATGTAATCCTGTTTATCCTGTTCCGCCTTGCACCACTTTGGCCACCCACTTGCCTCTTGTTTAAGTTTTAAGAATGTATTCACGTATTCAGTAAACAGTCCCCCCCCCCCCCACCCCATTCGAAAATAGGTTGAAAAACGATCCTGACATGAGAGCATATATTGAGAACGGTTGGACATGGTTATGCCTCTTGAACCGCATGATGCATTCTATGGTGGTCACACCGAAGCCTTTACTCTCTATAAAGAAGCCTCGATAGATGAAAGACTTGATTATTATGACGTGACATCACTGTACCCATTTGTCAACAAAACAGTAAGGATACCTTCGGGTCACCCTGAAATTTATTACAGAAAATGTTCAAAATTACTTCAATACGAAGGTCCTATCAAGTGTAAAGTTGTACCACCTAGGGGTCTCTTTCTTATGTCTAACGGTCGGCGAAATATACGAACGTCAATATTATTTTTAAGTATATTATTTATTATCTAATAATATCTCTCCCAAATTATGACTTCAAAAAAATATATATTGTATGTACTAACTGACGTAAGCATTATTAATTTATTTATTAATATACTAATTATTATAATCAACCCTAATTACACAACAACTCATTAACTACACAACAGTCATTAATTAAAGTGATTACACAATATTCATTAATTACATTAATTATGCAACAGTTATTAATTAAAGTGATTAAAAAAATGTTAATGATTTACATTAATTAATGACGTCATGTTAATTACCTTTCGTAACATTTTAATTAAATTACGTCATTCATCCCCTTCCCTCACCCCCTTCCCCCAAAACAGGGTCATTCTCCACATTCGTTACCACTCATGCCGTCTTCGGTAATAATGTAATCACAATTACGCGATATCAACTGGTCGTGAGTTCTAGCATCGCTTACACATATCTAGCGATACCTGATCCACGACAGACGGGTATTTATGAACATTGCGACGCTATATATGGCTTAATTTGCATATGTCCCGATGGAACTGAGTAAGAATTTAAACCATTCTGAAAAAATCGCGATATTTCAAAACTCTCAACTAGGCTTTTCGGGATGTTTTTGCTATGTTGTTCACAAACAAACTCTTCTTAATCAGCTTTCTTCAAGTTTTTTTTCCCCGTGTGAATCCTAAGGGTCTCTGGACAAATAACAATATGAATGCATTTGTCTAATTGCTTTGACCGAGAAACAGTTTTATTTCTAATAAAAAATCTTCAGGTTGAATAAACTTGGTCAAACATTCTCGAAAAATTACTAAATGTTAAAATCAACAAAATTATGAAATTTACATTAACCTTCAGACCATTTAGATCTAACCTGGTGTGACGAACAGTTATCTTCATGGCATTCAATGCAAATAAATGTTAAAAGGGATCATTTTCTTTTATGTGAGCAACTGTAGGAATTGACTGAACTCCAACGAAGTGTGTCACAATTTTGGAAAAAAAAATACCGGCTTTCGTAATGTATGGTAAACATTTAATGAAACGAATGACTTCAAAAACCGGCGAAAATTAAGAGTTCTACTTTCAAATAAACACACAATGTTTCGACATTACGTTTTGGCAGAACCTGCATTAGTCATGATGTGGCGGTTGTTCCGCAATGAACCATTCTGTGATTGTGTGATCAAGATCAAACTACGATTTTTTTTTACAAAATTGTGATACACTTCATTGGAGTTAATCAATTCTTATAGTAACTCACATTAAAGAAAATGATACGTTTTAACATTTCAGATATTGAGATTACTCGGGGCCCGATTAATGACCTATGCCCCCCCCCCCCTCCCACCCCACAACAAAAATGTTAAGAAATAAAGCTTACTAATTCGTCACCCGTGTTCCAATGTGTTCTATGTGCCAGTAGGCACATAGAACACATTGGAACTCAGAGGGCGAATTGTCTCATCACTGATTAATTAATCAGCAATATGTTACGGAATCAACAGTAATATCTCTCTGTCCCAAGATGAGTCTTGAGCGGGCTGGCTTGCCGATTACGTATTTTACCAAGAGATAGGTACTCTCATGGTGCGGCTGCGTTACATTTTTATCCTTTCTTACATGATCTTGATCCAATCTTTTTTCTATAAATCAGTTGCTGGAGCTTACAAACCTAACCCAGAATGTCGGCTATGTTGCTGATGTCTCGTATTGTTGCTGTATATATTTTATTCATGTCTTTTTCTTTTTTTCATGCATGCTTGCTTTGCTTCTTCTTGTTTCTGGTCTTTCACACTGACTCCGAGTCTTTGCCTGTTGTTAAACATCTTACACGTCCCAGCGTCTCCCGTGGCGACTTCTGTTCTGGTGCATGCGATAGTCACTGTATACTTGCGTAGGAACGGACCCGCTCCGCCTTACCTCACTCTAAAAATCTTATTTTTATTGCTTTACCATGGATGACATAAACATATAAAGAATACGGGTAGGTCTGTTCTTTGTTCGTGCGTGTGGGAGTGTACACAGGAAGAATCAACTGGACGCTTGCTGCGTCTTATTAATAAACTTTGTATTACTATACCAGATTCAAGGAGCCACTCTAATGTGGTTTTGATGCACTTAATGGGCACCCTGAGAGGACTCGAGGAAATCTGTATTTATCAAAGAGAGGGACTTTCTTATAAAAAAGCCAGATATGGTCCCACTCTTAACAGTGGCATCCCCAGGCTATAAAAACTCTTCACGTTAATTATTTCTGCCATTCTTCCTTCGATATTTCGACTTATATACCTTTCGGGTGATGTTGAATTAAATCCTGCCACCCCCTCCCCCTCCCTAGTCTAAATAGTACAACATCATGATATTGTGATTCATCATTATTCGGGTTAAAATCTGCCAAATGAACATTCAAAGTTTAAAAGCAAAAACCGACATTCTCCAATGTGAAATGATGAAATGTGTGCCTTCAGTGAAACATGGCTAAGCTCTGATGATAGCAATTCTGATATCAGTCTTCAAGGTTTTGATGAGGTACAACATAAAGACCGACAAACTAGGGGAGGGGGTATTGCTCGTTACTTAAAGTCTGGTATCTCATTTAGGCCTAGACAAGATCTAAAAATACCTCCCTCTTGAATGTCTGTGGGTAGACGTATTCGCTGGCACTAAGTCGGTTCTGCTGTGGATTCTCTACCGACCTCCAAATAGTGATGCTGCAATCTGGGACGTTATATTTGCATCTGTTGAGAAGGTTAAAAACTCTGGTGTTCCCGACATAATAATTGCCGGTGATCGCAACGACAACTTTTTCTCGCCACAAAGAGCTTGTCTGAACATTTACACATAATACTTTAATCTGAGACAGTTGGTGTCCGACCCAACCCCCTTTCTTCACCGAAACATCAGAAACCTTTCTGGACGTAATCGCTGTTAGTGACTCCATTAGAGTATTATACTGTGAAGTTGTCGATCCCTTCCTTCCTGGTATGATACGGTATCATTGTACAGTGTCAGTTGAGGTCGATTTCACGAAGAAAACATGGAAGTTTCAAACGCTAGATGTCGATGAACTGAACAACTTACTTGCCCTATCCTTTAGGGCTGCACGATATTCAAAACTGAATACCGGTATCGGTATTCTAAAAAATACCGCGGTATACCGGTATAACGAAAACTGTTCAGATATATGAACACAAGTACCACAATCGAGACTCGAGGCATCACAGTCGGAACGAATTAGCACGCCTTGATGATGCAGTTCGAAAAAAACCTTTTCCCAACGCAGACAATATCAAAATTTATTATTTTCATAATTAGTTTATCAGATTTTAACCAAAGATTTCAACAAAACTATATCATGTGACCCCTCATTGGAACGAGCTCAACGAGCTCGTCCCAATGAGGGATCACATGATATAGTTTTGTTGAAACTTTTGAAAATTATGTTTTCAACTTCTGAATTTATGTATTACGAGGGCTCAAACAGACGATTCCTTGGATAAAGGGATAATATTATTCATTCGGAGCTACAGTTAAAAAACTCAAGACATCTTGAAAATTAAATTAAGGGTAAATAAATATTGACGATAAACCGATATTTTTATAATTACACCGGTATTCAATCGATATTGGTTTGAATACCGGAATATATCGGTTTATCGATATACCGCGCAACCCAACTATCCTCACCTTGATAATCTAGTCTAAAACTTCAGTTCCAAAGTCTTAAAGTTAGAATCCATCTATATCCCAATTTAAATTAATTACTGTTAGGAGAAAAGAACATAAATAGTTGCACAACGAGATTAGACTTGTAATACATCGCTGGAAACGCCTTCACCGTATTGCCAAATCCAATAATCGCCCAGAGGCCTGGGAAATGTATCTTGAAATAAGAAATGAAGTTGTTTCTGTAATAAGAAAATCCAAAATCAATTACTAAACAAGATTCAAGCTACCCTGGACAGTACTGCAACCAATTCTTCTAACTGGTGGAAGACACTCAAACTTCTCCCGGGAAAAAAATGGACTAAAATTACAAATTTACTACATTCCAATAAAATATTATCACTTAGGCCAAACAAAATTAACTAATTGATTCTCAGGCATTTTTTTTTTAAACGAATGAGGGAGGGCGGTTTTTATTTTTATTTTTTATTCCTCATGGAATGGTCGCCGATGCCTAAAATCCAATTGTGATCACACAACACAAAATCAATATAGAACAACTAAAATGGAGATCAAAAATAATAAGAAGTTTTTTAACTGATTGACTGCTAAAAGACACAACCAGGTCTTTCAAAAAATGAGGGTACCAGTGTAAAAGTAACATTTTCCTTACCCATGTTTCGTATTCAGTTAAACGTAAATAAAGTTTGTTTATACACATTTGTTCCATTACAAATTATTGGAGAGTGCCTGTTGGCACTCTCCAATAATTTGTAATAGAACAAGTTTTGATGAATAAATTCAGACCACCAAAAATAATCTAGTCCTCAACCAGTTAAATAAATATTTATTTTGTATACATATGAGAATCGTGTCACATTTCGCGAAGAGAATAACAATACTGTATCAATGTATACGACATAATGCATCGCAAATCGCGATGTGATACCGTTAAAATCACCTGGTAGTTTTGTACGTTTTGAATTTTGCCTCTGAAATAAAAATGACGAACACGGGCCGAAAAACGAATGCGCCGGTGCCTGAGAATCAAAAGATTAATTTTCTTCAGCCTTAATGCAGAGAAAGCCGAAGCGTTCAACGATTTCTTTAGTGCAATCTCATCTATCGATGATACTCGCGCGTGTCATCCTCGTGCAATATTCCCTGAACGCCCGACGCTCAGCAATATACAGTTAAGTCCAAGGGATGTGCGTGACTCTTTCATGTCTCTCAACATTTCAAAAGCATCGGGGCCAGATCGAATAAGCCCATGGATACTGAAATATTGCCGTTCCTTGGTCGAACTCCTCATCAAGTTATTTAATATTTTGCTTGGACAATCGTACTTCCCGCTCATAAGAAAAAAGCAAATGTTACCCTTGTCCTGAAAAAAGATCCACCTAACATATTGTCACATGACCGACCAATATATATCCCTGTGATCAGTTGCTTAGGAAGAGTTTTTGAAAGATGTATCTTCAAAAAAGTTTGGTGATTCATAGACTAAAACAAAATCTTAAGTCCCTGCCAGACAGGATTTACTGCGAGTGACTCAACAGTTCTACAACTTACCGATATCTATGATGGGTTCAGCTGTGCACTCGACGAAGGCAAAGATGTACGGGTTGTTTTTTTGTGATGTCTGTAAAGCCCTTGATAGGATATGGCATAAAGGATTGATTTATAGACTGAATAAAATAGGTATTACAGGAGAGCTCCTTACTTTCTTGGAATTCTATCTCAATGACCGCCTACAAAGAATTGCAGTAAATTCTAAATCATCTTCCTGGACAACAGTTGCTTCTGGCGTTCCACGGGGTTCAATTTGTCGTGCCCTGCTGTTCCTGATCTATATTAACAACATTACTGTAGGTCTAACAAGCAGCATACGCTTGTTCGCAGGTGATACAGCTCTCTGCTTAGTTGTTGAAGATTCACATCAGACCTCTTGTATTTTGAACAACGATTTAGCCAGAATAGAACAGTGGCCTCATTCATGGTTAGTAGAATTCAACCCTGCAAAAACCGAAAGCATGTTCATATCACGTAAGAGGGTCCCGGTTGAATACTCTCCCCTTGTAATGACTAATATCCCCATTAAAGAAATCAAAGAACATAAACATTTAGGTGTAATCCCCTACTCTAATTGTACTCGGAGTAGCCACATAGAACATATCTGCGCAAAAACCCGGTCTCGTCTGGACCGTCTTAAGAAAAATAAATTTCTTCTAGATCGCAAAACACTTGAGAACTTTTATTTTGCCTTTGTGAGGCCCCTACTTGAATATGCGGATACAGTTTGGGGCAACTGTACAGACAATGACTCATAGAATCGTGAAAATATTCAAATTGCAGCTGCCCGAATTATACTGGTGCCACACGAAGTGCCAGCAGAATCTTATTATATGAAGAAACTGATTGGGAATCACTGCAGACAAGGCGGGAAAAGCATAAGCTAATACAGTATTTTCAAATGTATCATAATCTAATCTTGTACCGTCTTATATTTCCAATAGAATCCCCCACCTATATAAGTGAATCAAATACGTGATCAACGCCATTCTCAAAATCGCCGTGTCCTTTTCTCTCGGACGAAAATTATCAACAATCTTTCATTCCATCAACAACAAAACTATGCAATAATATCCCTGCCAACATCAAAGAAACTAGCTTCTTAACATATTTCATAAACTATATAAATCAGAAGTACGCCTACCACCATCATTATTTTACAACTCGAGATCCCTTAAAGCGCAGGTAATATCACTGCCGACTATGATTACGATGCAGTTATCTTAATGATCACCTCTTTGTGAACTAAGGCTGTCACGATTAATTGATTAATCGATTGTCGATCGATCACTCCAAAATCGATTAGTATTTTTCGTTGTCGAAGAATCGGTAAATTTTACCCCGTTTTAGACGTTTAATAATTAAAAACACTGGGTGAAAAAAACTATTGTTTCTAAAGGTAAAAGGTCAAGAGAGTCGTCGACGTTAAACCTTAATAAGCCGTAAGAAGCATTTGTCATTTAGGTACATCGCAACTGGCGACCGGTCTTGATTATTGCACTGACGATTCAAAAGTTCAGAACACCAAAGCTTTGAATGTACCTAAAAGAGGATCGTCTTCGTTGTTTACTTAAGGTAGGTCCGCTGATTTGAACTTAATTTTTAACGACTTCAGAGAGAAGGGGAGAGGGTCATCTAAGTACGATTAATAGATTATTATCGATTATTTCCGACGATTAATCGATTCTTAAATTAAAATATCGTGACAGCCCTATTGTGAACCACCTGGCCATCTCGCCAAACTGCATATGCGGTGAACGCGAGACAACTGAACACTTTCTCCTAAAATGTCCAAACAATAATCGAATAAGAAGTGACACACTGTTCTTACTTCCTTTCATGTTTGACTGTAATACCTTGCTGTACGGATGTGAGTTTTATAGCACTCGCGATAATCGAAATATATTTGAAGCGATGCATCAGTGTATTCTTAAATCTGAGCGCTTCACTTAATGTTTAAATAACCACAAAAGGTCGTAGGATGGACTGCTTCAGTAAATATGGACACTCAACATCGTTACTCCTCGAATTCGAATTACCGAAAATTCAGTCTCGATCGAAATGATGGTGCCTCACTATGTTTTTTCCCCGACGTGATCCGGATCATTCTTTCCTCATAGCCACTCCTACCACGGCATTAACACGGGTGGCTTCGATCCTAAAAAAACACGAAAGCAGATGAAGCCACGTTACAGTATTTTCAAATAACTGTCTTCACTACACTTACCTTACAAAACACAGTACGTGGAGGGTGCTTTATGGATGGATCACATGTGGTGTGGACATTCCGCCCAAGCAATAACTGCAAATCTGTTGCGAAACACAACAAGAACTGGCAAAGCTCCGGCCCACGGTCCTTCGTGTTAAACACCGTGTCTCGTTGTTTGGGGAATTGCTTATGCCTATGATCGTAATGTACTTAATTTCAAAGTAATACATTGGATGATAGTTCCGCTCTGCGGGTGGTTCGGTCGCAATTCATTTTTCACGCACTGTAGTTATCTGGTAAAAAAATACTAGCTGGTTTGCTGAACCACTCCATTCCTGATATTTTACATACAAATGGCTGTTAGTTGTTTAGTCTATCACAGAATGCCTTACTTTACCTGACCGGGTGTGTGTGGGGGGGGGGGGGTAATACTATGTGACCTTTGTACCCGTCTCGTTGATTTGTATTTCTTGTCTTTCACTGCAAATGGTAGAAAAACACATTTAGGTTTTTGATATTGTTGGAATTTCCATCCAGTGTAAATATACGTTCCTATTTGAATAGTACTGTCTCATTCTGACATTCTTATTCTGATGTTTCTGTCCTAAGTCAGCAGTCACTTCTTCTTGATAAATATCAATGAAAGTTACTCACGTAAGATAAACGATCGTAAAAACCCACAATTATCTAGATACCTCAACTGAAACAAATACTGAAAGGAGGTGGTTCAGCATCATGCTGTTATTTATACCCATGTAATCAAAAACTCTTTTCTTCCATTTCTTCCCATTTTCTTATTCTCTTCATTATTTAACCCTTTACCTAACATGAAAAACAGGCGACAATTGCAAAAAACATTCTTGAATAAATAATTTGTTTCATTTTTTTGTCTCAAACACATAGGTTATGACCCCACGTTGGAACGAGCTCGTCGAGCTCGTTCCAATGAGGGGTCATAACCTATGTTTTTGAGACAAAAAATGAAAAAATAATAAAAATTAATTGGACATTCTTGAGAATAGCGCTGGCCGGGTTTGGCCGTTACGCTGGGTTAAAGAGTTAACTTATCAACATATACAATTATCTCTTATTTCTCTCTGCACCAAACCTACTATACAAACATACCTTTAACTTGAAAGTGTAATGAATAATTCACCTTTATAAGCTTTGGACGGCAATGTTGATTGTATGTGTACCAATCTTCTTGTTTGTATTATGTTCAAGTGTTCTACTGGTGGAAAGAAAGATTACAACTTACTGTTGGATCGACACTTTCTATAACTATTATAATTGTATATATTTGAGAACTGGAAATAAATGCTGTTTAAACTAAATGGAAGACGGTGATATTTTTTGTGCATAGAACTGGTTGGCTTTGTTATCACGCTTCTCAGACTGGCAGAGTCAACATGTAAAAAGGAGAGCAGTGGTCATTATGCATCACATAAATCGATTCGCGTTTAAAGATCAATGACACGAAACAGGTTAAATTGTAATCTACTTTCGTGGGAATATGAAATCTCTGGGTCTGGTCGAAAAATCGAGAAATTCGATCCTTCGACCATAGGTCGCACAATTTTTAGGATAACCCTTTTCCCGTTCGTCCCATTTTTGTCGTTATATATGGCAAAATTATGACATTCCTCCACTCTACATTTATAAATATACATTTGAGGTACGCTAATATACTTAACATCACAACACAGAGTAATTTATTTATTTAGTCATCTACAAACGAAAATGCATTGTGTGATCCACTCTGTTTAACTGAGTTCAGGATAATTTATCCGATTTCAATTCCGACACGAAGCGATTCTGGTTGTCGAAAGTGCTGTTACACCTCAATGACAAAAATCCGACGTGGACAAGTGCGAGCTAATACGTGTGATACTGACAAATTCAGCTCGTAGTTCTGCTCTACACAGATAGAGGAGACATATATACAGTACAGTGAGAGAGGATTGTCACTAAGTCACTCGTTGGGTGGTTTCTCCACTCAGATAAAAATTCCGTGTCTTGAAAAAAGCATTATAGGTACGAGCAAAGTTACAGGCAAAGGACCTTCTGTGCTTGTCCCTTTCGTGCATTACCTTAGTAATCAAATGTTATTGTCTTGGTGGAAACTTCACCACACGAGTGTTTTAGTGGTAATTCACTCTCCGCGTATTGTAGTATGACGGGTAAGATTGGGCGTGAACTGCCCACGCGTAAATCATGCACTTCATGACCATATGATTCAACCAGTCGGAATGTCGGGTTTCACTTCCAGGACCTGTTGGAGACTGCTCATTAATTTGGACGTAAGACAGTTTACTCTAACACATAGTATATTTGTATTATCCCCAAACAAATTAATACAAGGAATACATAATTCCGCTTTCTGCTACATTTCTACAAACTCGGTACAGTGGAGGTATTCTAGTGTCAGAGGTTTCCTATCCTGCACTTCACTTCCGATAACAGAGCCCATCAGTTCGCCCCTGGAAAACCTTTTTTGTTCGGTCGTGGGGCCACTAATTCTCAAATACCAAGAAAAACTTAGCTTAGATGGGCAGTGTCACTACTGTACAGTACAGACGTCGTGCACTAGTCGTAATCCACGCATGGGCAGTGATGTTCACGCATGCGTTTACCAGGTAATACAAATTCTAATTATCAACATTTTAGTTAATGAAGCACCGGGTCTTGCCCGGTGCTTCATTAATTAAATTGTTGATGATTATTTCTATAAGAGTTTGGAATCTAACAATATTATTGCGTCCGTGGAAATATTTCCCACCCGTGGAAAGTGACCAGTCCACGGCGGGCGTGTAGCTTCCAGAACTGTGATTACTGAAGTGGGCAGGGAATTTCTACTGGGTCGTGACTTTTATACGATCCTGTCTAAAGTTGGTGCGTGGACATTTCATCAGAGGATACGTCCACAGGTGGGCATTACCCCATACAGGGTGGGCGGGCATTTCCATATGCTTCCTGTATGAAAAGCGGACATTTGCCCAGCATGTTTTTATATTTTAATTTGTTTCGTGTTTATTTGTTGTGTTTTTATTTTGTTTGTTTTTTCTCAATTGCAAATGTGTAGCCCAGATGTTCGTGGTCACTCCCCTTGTTTTTAAGTATACTTTTTGGCTGTGATCAGAATTGCTTGATTGGTACTTAAATTACATACAGTGCATCTAAATAAGTTGAACCGCAAACTCCCAAGTAGTACTTGAAATGACTTGTGTGACAGTGTTAGAAATGAGGCATCATAACTTTTAATCTGTTAACCCTTTGAAATCACAAGACCGATGTTTCGATCCAAGGCATAATTTTAGTCTGGTCGCCAAACCCCCGAAAATCACGAACGCTTGTTTTGGCGTCTAAAGTTTATTTCTCGATGAATTTTGCAAATTTAGACATTTGAGAACAATATTCAATCGGCTGACCATCTGTCAGCCTTGAGCAATTTTTTTTATAGAGTCTTGAAAAGGCATATACCCTACCCCGAATTTGATACCAAATGTGAAAACACCTATATTTGAATATTCTGTAAATTCTCATTACTAACATGAAATTTATCGGTAAACCTTACTATTTGTACACTTGGCATGGTTTGTAGTATCATATATTCAGAATTCAAAATTATATCGACACACAAAAATCCAATATGGCCGCCGTGTCGGATCGTCATGTCGAAATTTTAACTTTTTTGTCTCCGTTGCACCATAAATCGTTTATTCTGTGAAACAAATTGTATCTTAATTGTGCCAGTTCATGCTCTGCCATCATGGAGCATCCATTTGTGCTCATGATGATACCAAAATGGGCACCATGTGTTGAATACTTCGATTGATATAGCGCTTTCACCGAATGACACTATAACCAGACGGAGGCTAAAATTTCAATACATTTCTGGTAGCTGTACCAACGGTCATATATATAATAGTTACGGACGGAGGATCGAGTTTTGTCATGGAATCACATACACACTACTCGGGATAGGTGTTCTTACGATGTCTCAGGCAGTAAATTCCTGAACAACACGAATAAAGAGCGTTGTTCGCAGCAAACAGCGCTCTTTACTAAACCTGATACTAAGCGAGTAAGGATGTTCAAAAATCCACCACATTCAAATCAGTGATATCTGATCACTCAACGTGTGAAGACGTACTTTCGCTTCCATTCATTGTTGGGTTTTCGTATCAGTTTCGATCGTGTTTACTGGCTGAAATTAATAATAGATTACTACTTTCATTCACATTTTGTTCAATTGAAATGATTCAATTCGTTTATTGTTTCTTTATTGTTGACATTGTAACCCGTTTTTGGCCGAGTGAAGTTCCCCGGTTAATTTATTCTTTGAAGCTTGACAGTAAATTGTCAGAATATTATGTCTCAAGGGTGCTATTTTTCAGATATTTATAAGTGCTCTGATTCGACGAGAAACGCTTTGTCAAAGTATTGGCTACAAGAATACGGAAGGTCATTGCGAATAGTGAGATCTTTGGCGACGGTCTATGTCTTGATTTGCGTCCGAGGTTCGAGGCCGACAATGATATCACGCTCGATGCTCATAGACAATGTATCGATAAATACATACACCCACGAAACGTGGCACGAGCTAAGCAAAAGCGTGGTGCAAATGAGGAAGTTCACGACGGACCACCTCCTAAGAAAATCACCAGACGTTCAGACGTCAGCACTTTCAACTTCTTGGTTGATTGCTTATTTTGTGGGCGCGAATGTAAAGTTGAGAAAGATAAAAAGAATCCCTCTAGATGGCGACCAGCTTATGTCTTCCGACAAACTCACATTAAACAAGGTACCTCCACACTGAAAGCGGAAATTCTTCAGAAGTGCGACGACCGTAGTGACAATTGGTCCATTGAAGTCCGCATTAGAGTCAATCAGGCTGTTAGTGATTTGCACGCAGCTGACGCTCCTACCATTCTGATTGTCGTCAGTCGTTTATGGGAGAAAGATCAGTCGTTGCAAGCAAAAGATCGGCAGCATTATCAGTTGCTCCACCCGATATCGAACCACCCCTCCAAGCTGTTTTAGATTTTATGAAGAAAGACAACTCTCTCAGTTGGAGTTCTGTTGAATTGCATGGAATCTATGTTGAAAATGGTCTGTCTCGGAGGCTCCTTGTCTCCAAATTGCCAGATTTCTTCAACGAAGAATTATTGCTCCTCAGCTCACCGTCAGTCGCTACAATAATTGCAATCAGATCTCGAGTGGGTTCGCTCCTGAGAATTGATAGTGATTTCCAAAATGATGTCCCCGTGGCCATGACGACTCTTTGCACAGAAATTTCTAAGGATGTCGAAAACATTGAACTAGATGGGAACAATTACTAGTCAACTTTAGATAAGACCACCCTTTTCGAGTATTCAAGTCAAACTGTAACAGACTTTCTTGGTAGCTTATCGCCAAAACTTGACAACACACTTACGGCACTTATGATAGGTAATATGATAACTTCTGCCATCAAAGGTGTCCCTACACCATTGCAAATTAGTTTAGCTGTATTACTCCGCGATTCAAAGGAATTGGTCAAGTCCTTGAACGACTTTGGAGTAACATGCACGTATGCTGAGTTGTTACGGTTTAAAAATCCGGCAGCCGTACTGGCCTCAAAGAGTAACAACCTGACCACAATCACTACTTCGGAAGATGGGTTGATACAGTTTGTTGTTGATAACTTCGGCGCCGATATATCTTCACAAAACGGCAAGCTCAGCACACACTCGTTGGCAGTTTTGATGACGCAACCTAGCACGAAGAGAGATTCTCCCTCTCCAATGATACCGAGAGTCACTAAACTCGACATGGCTAAACCAGTTGATTACAACACTGAAAAGTCAACGTTCGATGTACCAAAGAAGCCAGACGTCCCTCATTTCTTAATCCGCAAAGAAGTACCTCAGCTCCAAGTATTGGTTCGCATGGTCATGGCAGAACGAAAGGCGTTGGAGAATGATCTTGAATTTTTTAAGGCTATTGTAACGAAACCTAACTGTCCTGAGTTCAATGGCTACAACACCAGGTCATCCCGACAAAGTGGGCAATCCCCTCAACCAGAGACGAAGGCTGTGTACTTACCATTGATTGACATGCCACCGGCTGATCCAGATACAATTTCAACCGCCATGTTAGATGCAATGCGTCTAACTGAGCTGACTCGGCAGAATTATTTATTTATTTATTGGTGGTTAAGGTCACATATTTCTGCACAATGGCTAACCATGACCGTGACAGTTTTACGGGTGGAGGAAGCCGGAGTACCCGGAGAGAACCACCGAGCAACGGCGAGCAACTGTCAGCTCCCCAACATACCAACTCCACACAAGCAGGGGTTAGCATTGGTTGAAGACAGGTGCACCATCGACGTGCAGTACGCCTTAGTACACAGCGTCACCGTGCCCCCACGTGGGCAATGGGGGGGGGGGGGGTGAAGTGTCTTGCCCAAGGACACAACGCGGTTGCCGCAGGTGGGATTCGAACCGAGGACCTCTCGGCTTGCAGCCTGCATCTCTACCAACTGAACCACCGCGCCCCCGACTCGGCAGAAATATATTATATTCACTGCTGATCAACAGCTATATAAAGTAGCGTTGGATGTTCTGTGGTCAAATCACGATCACTTCGGAACATTGATTCCGAGGTTGGGAGGCATGCATATGTTAATGAGTTTTCTTGGTGCTATTGGCAACTTGATGGAAAACACGGGTTTATCTGAAATTCTTGAGTCTGTGTTCGGCGGAGTAGCCAAAATGCTAAGCGGGAAGAAGTTTTCTCAAAATATGCGCGCATTTCGGTTGTTGGCAGAAGAGCTGCTTAGAGATATCGTCAGTAGAGATGATGTTGTCTGCCCGGAAGATTTCATTGACACATTGAGTGAATATCAGACCAGAGCAGGACTTGCAAGGTTTGGGTGGACTGCTTCATAAGACCAGTTCTTATAATGATGAAGTGCGTAAGGGCTGAGAGGGAAGGGGACTGGCCCTTGCATTTGGCAACTGTAAAACAAATGCTCCCTTACGTCTTTGCATCCGGCCATGTCAGCTATGCTAGATATGGCTTGTATTATCTGAGGGACATGGAACGACTTCCACAAGAAGTGTTGACACAATTTCTGAAGGGATCACATGTGATGAGACATGTTGATGGCATTTGAAATGGCATTTGGAGCGATATGTATATCGAATCCACTTTCACGCGTTATGGCCATGGTAAGTCTGGCATCATTGGCATCACATTAAAACCAGAAACTCTGAAAGTGTGGGCATTAAGCCTTCACAATTGTGGTCAACTTTTGAATGGTCTCGCGGAGGTTAGGGAATCAGACGTCGCGAATCGAGCAGTGCTCGAACACAAAGAGGAGATGACTGCAAGAATTGCTGCTGATTGCGCTGATCGTGAGGGACTTAGAAACAAACTCGCGACAATCATACACCCCCTTGAACCCAAGCAACACCCGGATGAGATAGTCAATATTGTCAGTGGTCAGCATGCTAATCGCACTGTGAACTTGGACATGGCTGTAACACTTGGTAGACAGACGTTGACTGATTTCGAGAAGAAACTCCCGAGTGGGTTCTATTGTACTATATCAAGGCCCGTTGAAACAATGGCAGTTATGAAAAAGTCAGTCAAGTTGGGCGAGCACAAAACATGTGACAGCAATCTGATTTACTCTCGGGTGATGGGACTTCAAGCCAGCTCCAGGGAAATTAGTATAAATGATATACTCTCATACGAGTTATCACCCATTCCAACAGCTCTTTTCAATGACAATGGTGACATGCGGATATCCAAATCTAAATCGGTCATGAAGTCTGATACAGCAGTTATGATTCCAAACACCGACATGTCTGAGTCTGATATCAATGTGTCAACGTGCACTATTATAGACGGGTGTGCACTTCTTTGGATACCCCATTGGCCTGCTCCCAATAAATTATGTCACCCGAACGTGAACGATTTTGTCCAGCGATTTCAAGAGCATGTAAAGCGTCGGTTATTGGTTGGAGATACATATCTTGTGTTTGACAGATACAATGAATTCAGTACTAAATGTACGACTAGGGCAAAAAGAAGTGGTGAAGCTTGTTGTCGGAAATTCACGTTGACCGCAACGTCACCATTACCTTCTCAGAAATTGGTTCTCACGGTAACTGAAAATAAGAAACAGTTGATACAGTAAGCATTATTGTTGATCATTTCAGACGTGACACACAGTTTGCTGTTGATAACACTCAACAACACGCGCTATTTGTTACTGGCCAGGACGCTTCACCCATTGAAATCGATAGAGGTATAGTTATTGAGAGGCGTGACATGGAAACTATGCACGAAGAAGCAGATAACATAATCGTTCAGCAAGCCGTCAGAGCCGCTGATGACCACGACAATGTCATAGTTCTTGCAGACGACACAGATGTATACACGTTGCTTCTACATCACTATCTCGAACAAAACCTGCCATGTAGTATGTTCATAGAATCCCCAATAAAGGGGAAGTCAGTTGTTGATATTGCAGCGACCGTTGAAGAACATAGAAGTATCATACCAAACTTGCTTGCCGCCCATGCTATCTCTGGCTGCGACACAGTTGGTGGTTGTTTTGGAATTGGAAAAGGTCGTATGTTGAAAGTCTTGAGATCCGGCGAAACTTCTCTAACGTCCGTTGGTTGTGTCAATGCCCCTTGGTCGGAAGTACTTCATCAAGCTACACGATTCATATCTTCATGCTATGGTTGCAAGGATATGGGCACCTTGTCAGAATCGCGAATCAGTGTTTGGAAATCGCAAATAGGCAAGAAGGGTGCCACAAAAGTTCCTCCTTTATGTACCCTGCCCCCAACAACCGAAGCATTCACAGAGAATGTAAAACGTGCCCATCTTCAGGTATGCGCGTGGAAACATGCCTCAGACCCAGCTCCACCAGATCTTGATCCTAGGGAGTTCGGATTCGTCAGACATAAAGTCTCGAAAACGTTATCACCCTTAACTCTACCAAGTGGTATACCGGTGGCCCCCGACTCTGTTTTGCGTATGGTACGTTGTTCCTGTTCCAGAAAACATCCTTGCAAAACTAGCAGGTGTGGATGCTATTCCTCTCACTTGGCATGCACAATATTCTGTGCGTGTAATGCAACAATTGAATGTTGCAATGAACAAACGGTTTCAGCAATTGATGTCACGGTGAATCAGTCTAATGATCCAGATGGGCCGTGAGGATGAGGATATCGGTGGCCATGTTGATCTTTTCTTGATAAATTCCAGATTGAATACTTAGTAGATAAAACATCTCTCACTCTGCATCTCATCAGGCTGGCTATGTGACCATATTTGGGGTTTCTGGTATTAGGTTGAAATCCAGTTTTGACATTTTTTTCACTCCATAGTCTGCGATATCGGTTTTTCTCCTGCTCATTTGTTTCCATTATTCCTCAAAATATAGTTAATATCATTGCACTATAATTTTGCATAGTTTTTATGTCCAGCAAAATGTATGTTGGCAGCCGGGGCATACTGGTATAGACTTCATTCGCAAAAAATATCAAAATCCACAATTTTACTACTTTCGGCGTCATTTTGGTGGAAATTCGAGTATTTTATAGTGAATCCAATGCGTAAATGATATAAATCGAGGTTGAGAACTAAATTGGGGAGACATCTCCAAGTCTACGAACCACAAGCCGAGTTTTCTAACAATTTTTGTGACTTCTTGTATTATATGGCAGGAAATCTTATTTTGACGACTTTTTCACTTCACAGATTTGATAATCATTTTCCCGTTCATATACATCATTGATACCCCCTGATTGTCAACAAATATCATGGAGCTACCAATTTGCATCATTTATATGCGCGAGGAATGAATCTTGGACAGTCACTGGGCACTTATAGCAGATTATTTCGAAAAAAATGGTAAAAATCCATAAATTTGCTACTTCCGGCCGCCATATTGGCTGCCATTTCGGATTTTTTCTGGAGAAGTTAATGGTTAAGTGATGTGTTCGGAACCCTTCGGCTATTGGCATCTCATTGTGAAGATTCTGTCGCATTTTTGTGAGATCTAATGACATCGGAGTAAAAAGTGGTATTTTACTGAAATTCGGGGTGGGGTATAAATTTTGGAGCTCTATAAAAAAAAATTGCTCAAGGCTGACAGATGGTCAGCCGATTGAATGTTGATGTCAGATACCTTAATTTTCAGAATCCATTGAGAAAAAAACTTTATACGACAAAACACGCATCCATGACCTGACGACCGGACTATTTCGTCCCATTTCTGTGTTATTATAATAGGTCTATACACGGGGCATTGGTGATAAAATCGGATGGCCGCATACTGCATTATTATTTTATTCCCCTGTACATTGATAATGGGTGGACCTATCTCACAGTACGTGCACACAAAGGCGATACCATTCCAGAAAACGAGGGTTCAAAGAATTAAAAATTATTTATTTTCCAGATTCTCCATTCATACTCTACAAAACTTATACAGCCACACTACCATAATACCTTTAAATAAGTTCGTGTATGTGTACTTATAAAATAAATAACTCGACAAAATACAACAAAACATACACACACACATTTTTTCTCTATACTTAATAACATGAAAATGGAATTACGCTAACACATGCCGAAGCACACACCGACACATTCGCAGACACGTGCACAGACGCGTACAAAATCGAGACTACAACACAAAGGCCAAAACGAAAGATTCGTTCGGTGGGCTGAATATATTTCTTCTAAAAACACAAAGAATCAGCTTACAGGAGTCAGGGCCATGCCAAGCTCTAGGTGCTTGGCTTGGCAGCGTCTCATACAACAGTTTATCTTGTCGGCGCAAGAGTTCGTGTGCTCTCGTCGACAAAGCCCCAAACGGAAAACTGGCTTAGCGAGCTAAATAAAATATTTATTCTACTGCTAAATATAATTGGATTGCATGAGCTATGGTCAAGACAAGCTCTAAGAGCTGACATTGGCAGCCCTTTATGCAACTGAATCACATCAATAACATTTTAGCGCTATTTTTCGAATCTATCCAATGGCAGTGACGCGTCAATTACACCCTTCCATGCTATTCGGTTGCACGTTGCGCAGTCAAGGCAACCTCGGAGAGTTTGACTTGATAGTACACCGTATAACAGGTGTATTTCATGGCAAGTGAAATAATAATTTAACATCGAAAGAATTAAACATACCAATGAATCCATCTAAATTATATTGTCCCTCAATCCCGACAAATTCTGTCTTTTGATAGGTCAGAATGCCTTGGGCAAATAGCAATGGCTAAGGATGCACCCAACATGAAAGGTATATGAGAACGTGCAACATCCAGGGTATATGGGCACTCGAAACATCGGTGGTATATGGTATTAAATGGAAGATTTTCGCTCTTGGTCGCCTCGATATAAAAATCGAATAAAAAAACCTGAAAATAGTCACAAATATTATCAGATTTCTCAAAATCCTATGATATTTTGTTTTTATAAATTAAATGGTCGAGTTATAAAATGAAACAACTCGAGAAAAATAAAATAAGAGCAAATATCATCCCCTGACGTAGAACATTCTAGCACTCAGCCGACGATATAGAAGAACACATTGGAAGTCAGGGGTCCATATGTCAACAAAATACTATTTACTCGTTTCCTTAAGGACCCAAGGCATGTAACTCTATCTGCTGTCTTCTGCATTTGTAAAAACAAAACAATTATTCACGCATGTGGTCCAACTTATGGCGGAGCGTGAGAAATGCGTCAACAAATTTATTTTCTCTATGTTTGTATTGTGTCTCAAACGCGCCAAAAACGTTATCTCCGCCAACATGTATGATACATGGATATTTAATACCTGGATGTCTCATTTAAACACTTCGCCTGCGTCTCGGTGTTTAGAAACCATACACGTTGGTGGAGATAACTTATAAAATAAAATAAATAACACATTACCTACAGTTAAAACTAGAAGTCCTGTCATGAAATGCGCACAAATAGCACGTTCATGACAGAACTTCTAGTTTTAACTGTAGTTGGACTGAAAATTCCCAGTTGGAGATTTAATTTGTTTCCAATTTGGGGATTTTTTTCTTTCCAATTAAAGTTTTGAGTATTCATTTCAGTATTTGAGACCTGTCGCTGCTGTTTCAATGCTGCCACTTCCTTGGTGAACAAGGCAACCATTGTTTTAAAATTCTTTTATGCCATCAGAAGTGCCTGACTGTACTTGATTAACGAGTGATTTTTTTTTTTTGATTTTGAACTAGAATCATTACTTTTATGATCTTGTTCAATTTTTCTAAAGGCAACAAGCAATACATCAAAATCATGAATTGTATAATACTTATTGCCTCTAATGTCTCGAAAGTCTTGCATAAGGACTATCCTTAGGCATACTTTTTGTGTCTTTGGGATCTACCTGCTTCATTTGCACCACCTTGTTAATCTGTTACCTAACACGAAAAGCAGACGACACTTGCAAACAAAATTATTGATTAACTAATTGTTTTCATTTTTTTTCTCAAAAACATAGGTTATGACTCCTAATTGGAACGAGCGCGATGAGCTCGTTCCAAAGAGGGGTCATAACCTATGCTTTTGAGTTGTCCAGTGCTGTAAAACTGAGCCAATATAGTTTTTTCAACATCTATAGTGCCATAAAAAGAGGATATGGAATGAGTGTTTTTCTCATATAATATTTATGAAACGAGTCTAAGAATTTTCCGTTTGGGCGAGCCTCTGGCGAGCCCAAACGGAAAATTCGGACGAGTTTCATAAATATTATATGAGAAAAACACTCATTTCATATTCTATTTATCATATGACACACACACGCACAAATTAGCCACTTAGTATGACTTTTTAACCCATCACCTAACTTGAGTTGCAGACGGCACATGGAAAAAACATCCTCGTTTTACTAAGAATTTTCATTTTTTGCTTCCAAAACATAGATTATGACCCCTCATTGGAACGGGCTCGTCGAGCTCGTTCCAATGAGGGATCATAACCTATGTTTTGGAAGCAAAAGGTGAAAATATAACAAAAAATGAATGGCGTTTTTCTTGAAGGTAAAAGATTAATATAAAATAACCCACCCTAAATAGGACAGATAACGTAAATTCTCCTTACTAAAATTATGCAAATGTGACCCAGTTGTATTTTGTTTAGCCAATCAAATTGTCCAGTTTTGAAATTGACCAATGAAAGCTGGCAACTCTAATTATGCAAATTATGAAAATGTGGCCCAGTTGTATTTTGTTCAGCCAGTCAAATTGTCTAGTTTTGAAATTGACCAATGAAATTGACGGAAGGCTTTATTTATCACTGATTAATATGAAAACAAAATATCAAATGTTTTAAAGTGAACAAAACGGACGAGTCATATGATAAATACTATTTATTTTGTTTATGATTTTATGAGGTGACACTTATGGACCAATGTGTATCGCAATACGCCCCGCCTTAACCTTTAAAGACCGTCTTAAGGCTTTTGTCACTATGTTTGTTGAATATTTTTCTGACAACAGGCAGTTTAAGTCGTATTGACAAAAATCAAAGGGGTCTTCTCCCTTTTAGTCTCCTAAAAAAGTCGATAGTTGCGGTGGTTGCGAAATGTAAACTTCCTTTCGAGAAACTTTCTCGGATTTAATTTCTGGAGATTTTGTTTTCCCAGAAGCCACAAAGGAAGCCATCCAATTTTGTAAATCTTTGGCGGAAGAGGGTTTGCTTTCATCACACATATCCTGAAAAACAAATTTCACAGAAATAAAGATTTTAAGCCAAATATAAACAAAACTTACAAATTGTGCTGCTGGTATTTAACAATATACTCAACGCGTTCCTATAGCGGGTTTGGATAAACACCGTTCAAATACAAATTGAAATTACTATATATAGACTATATATTCTCTCTCTCTGTTCGCCTGTTTACGATTATATTGAATGTCTAATTTGAATCGGGGAAAATAACATCTCTTTTAAAAGGGTGCGCCAGTTATTTAAACCAATCACATCTCTTTGGACTTCATGGTCATCTTGAGTAAATTGTTGTTGGGTAGCATGACCCTTCGATTTAATCCACTGAACTATAGAAAATTGTGGAAACCCTAGAACAACTAAGTTAACGTTGGGGAATATAAGTACACAAATTCTACAAATTATTATAAATGTGTGATAACATGGTTAACTGCTCGATCAATGTTATCAAACCGCAAGAAAACAAATTTGCCCTTCTTAACTGCTGAGTCACACGTGCCCAACAATAGATAGAATCTAACTGCTTGTACCCTATCAACCAATTTCGAAAGGAGTTTTCTAGTAAAAGGTAACTAATCAATACACGCACTAGACAGCTTCGTACAGTTAAAACTAGAAGTCCTGTCACGAATAGTGTGCTTATCTAGGCTTAATTGCGCGTTGGAATTACGCGCAATTGCCATATCGAATGGCATCCAAAGCACGACAGGTTCTCTTGGTTACTCATAGCAAACGCATGCAATGTTTCTGCCAATGGACCTCCGGGTTACCCGGAGGTCCATTGGCTGAAACATTGCTTGTGCACAGGCCATATGCACAGAATTTGATAGCTTTACTTGGGCCATAACGCCTACATTAACGCGCATATCAACGTGCTATTTGTGCGCATTTCATGACAGGACATCTAGTTTTAACTGTACCACCGAACCGCAAGTACAAGTAAATAGAGGATATCTAATGTTTTTGAGGGGATACGGAAATTATCTCATGAGTGCTCGAGACAAATGGTTATGTTTCGCGAGCGCTTGCGCGAGGGAAAATCACAATTTTTCTCGGTCACGAGTTAGATAACTTTCGGTGTCCACACAAAAACACTAGATTTTCTTTTTTATACGCTTTTTATAAGAATCAGATCATTCCTACCGATAATTCCGCTCGTTTCAACCTTGAATTGATGCTGAAAGTAAACAGCTGATGCGCATTGATACGCAGAATGGTTTGATCGATACTCGGGACAGGTAACATTTTGCGATCTGATGCAGCAGGCGAGTTTCGTGCATCAATTCAAGATGAATACATATTGAATTACTGCTGTAAATGATCGGTATCCACTCAAAAATACTTGATCTTTTTTTCAATATATGTTTTCAGAACAAATTGATCATTTCCATTGATAATTTGACTCTTATCCACCTTGAGATGATGCTTTGGAAGCCGCCTTTTTGATTGATACCGTGAAAGTGAAAATGTCTATATCTTCACATTGGGGGAAACGATTTCTGTCTTTCCCCAATGTTTTCAATAATCTATCGTTTAGCGTATAATAAAATTGCTGAAAGTTTTATTCCTCTTCATCTTATTGCTTTGATACGAGAGAATTTTTGGATCGTAACTAGACTTGCACTTATGTGTAGGGGAAAGGTTGGACTTTTTAAACCTTTGAAACCTGGTGGTATCTTCCATGTCAGTTCCATGGTAGCAATAGGAAGAGTCCATATTTATTATTTGGGGTAGACCAATTAATATTTTCAGCGTGCAGCCTTAGGGCTGCACGTTGAAAATATTGATTGGTCTACACCACACATTTCCCTTGCAGTCACCCCCATTAATGGCATTATGACGTAGCTTGTGGCCCGTCCGGAAAAACGGCCTCTGGAAGTCAAAGGGATAATGGTATAAAGAAAGTAAGCCTAAACCTTAAGACACACACTCGTCAAATACGCGTACATCCGGTATTGCACTCGCCCACCTTCACTTAAAAGAAAACAAACAAATAAATGGACCTATGGCTTGTTTCTGAAAGGTTGCTTTATTTATTCGTTTGGTAACTAAATGTAGAAGTATTCCGTGCAGGACATTTTGACATGGACCGGAGATTGAACCTGATGTGCAACGTACTGTTATTAAGATTACAACCGTGTAAAATGGGATTCTGAGGTATCGATATTCAAGTTACACTAAGCTATTGCTTTGAATGTATCACTAGAAAGAATGAGTTTTGAACTGTGTGACAACACGAACTCCACACTTGTCCTGTCAGCGGGTCTAGAATCAAACGAGATTGGCCGGGTTCTCTAAGAGAAAGTCACATATCGTCCCTCGAATGGAACAGATGGAGCCTTGTTCCACTCAATGGGTGCTAGATTTTGCTATAAAATCAATTGAAATTTTGCTTTGCTGCTAATGATATTTATTACCTGGTAAACGCATCCGTGGACATCATTTCCGACGCGTGGATAACGACCAGTCCACGGCGACTATATTGTAGTTTAACCCTTTACCCAACGTAACGGCCAAAACCGGCCAGCGCTATTCTCAAATATTGCCAATTAATTTTCATTGTTTTTTTTTCATTTTTTGTCTCAAAAACATAGGTTATGCCCCCTCGTTGGAACGATCTCGTCGAGCGCGTTCCAATGAGGGATCATAACCTATGTTTTCGTGACAAAAAATGAAAAAAAAAATAGTTATTCAAAACTTTTTTTTTTTGCAAGTGTCGTCTGCTTTTCATGTTACGTAAAGGGTTATATGAGTTTTTATAATTGAAATTACCTCAAATGGGAGTGTTTGATTTTGTGGTAAACGAGTTTTGCGTGGTGAAATTTATTTCTCTTTGCAATCAAGCTGAGAACCAAGAGCAGAGTGCCTACTTCGCCTTGGCGAATCAAGCTAGTGGAAAAGTGACTATTTGTACAGTACAGCAACAGCAGCCTGGTCATTTTCTACTGAAGATTGAACCTGATGCGCAGCGTACTTTTATTAAGATTAGAACCGTTTAAGATGGGGTTCTGAAGTATCGATATTCAAGTTACTCTAAGCTATTGCATTGAATGTATCACTAGCAAAATGAGTTTAGAAATTGTCTGTTCTTAACATTCTAGTGATGACAACACTGACTCCACACTTCACATCCGTGGACATCACCTCCCACGGGTGGATAACAACCAGTCCACGGCGTCTGTGCTGTAGTTTAACCCTTCACCCAACGCAGACGGTATCAAAATTTATTATTTTAAATATAATTTTTTGAATTTTTTCAAAAAATTTCAACAAAACCATATCATGTGACCCCTTGTTGGAACGAGCTCGACGAGCTCGTTCCAACGAGGGGTCACATAATATGGTTTTGTTGAAATTTTTTGAAATATAATATTTTTTCAACTACTGAATTTACATATTACGCGGGCGGATGCGAGCGATTCGTTAGGTAAAGGGTTAACATTCTAGTGGTGACAACACACACTCCACACTTCACCTATCAACATGACTAGAATCAAACGAGATTGACCGGGTGTCACCAAGAGGAAGCCATTTATCGTCCCTTGAATGGAATAAGACCCCTGTGCAATGCTTTTGCATTGCAGATGGAGCCTTGTTCCACTCAAAGATTTGGTGCTGATGATTTTTATTACCTGGTAAACGCATCCGTGGACATCACTTCCCACGGGTGGATTACAACCAGCCCACGGCGTCTGTGCTGTAGTTTAAATGAATTTTGATGATTGAAATTACATTAAACGGGAGTTCACACAGGAGCTCTTGGAAATGGAATAGTGTTTGTTTTTGTGGTAAACGAGTTTTTCGGTGAAATTTACGTCTCTTTGCATTCTTCTTGAGAACCAAGAGTAGAGTGCCTGCTTCGCTTTGGTGACTCAAGCCAGTAGAAAAGTGACTATTTGTTTTCAGTACAGCCGCAGCAGCCTGGCCATTTTCCACTGATGGGGAATATGTCCACGGACGCAATAATAATTAGATTCCAAATACTAATTATATGACTAATTATCAAACCCGGTGCTTCACTCTTTACCCAACGTAACGGCCAAAACCGGCCAGCGCTATTATCAAAAATCGCCAATTAATTTTCATTATTTTTTCATTTTTTGTCTCAAAAACATAGGTTATGACCCCTCATTGGAACGAGCTCGTCGAGCTCGTTCCAATGAGGGGTCATAACCTATGTTTTTGAGACAAAAAATGAAAAAAATTAGTTATTCAAGAATTATTTTTGCAAGTATCGTCTGCTTTTCTGATGATACCTGATAAACGTATACGTGGACATCACTGCCCACGCGTGGATTACAACAAATCCACAACGCCTGTAATATATTGTCTTGTGTTTGATATCTGTAGTGAACTAGTTTTGTTATAAAGTATAACAGTATCCGGTAAACGACGCTTGGAGTGGTGGGGTGTATCGTCGAAAATTGACATTAATCACAAATAGAAACAATAATCTCATCCCATTACCACAGTATGTGCGTGAACATTTCATTCGGCTGTTCACTGAAGCAGCTGGATTGAAATGCCGACGGTACCCAGTCCCCTTTGACGACATTGTTGCTGAAGAATTGGCATTTGTCTAAATATTTCCCTGAAACATTTTGTAGAACAGATATTCGCCCTATATCCCGACATGTTCTGTCTTCTGATTGATTAAAAATGCCTGAGACAGGTATCCATGGCAAAGTGCCCACCCAACATCCAAGGTATATGAGAGCGTGCAACATCCGGGGTATAAGGGCACGCGAAATATCGTGGGTATATGTTTTAAATAAAAGCTTCCCGCTTTCGCTTGCCTCGATATAAAAATTCAAACAAAAAAAACAGAAACTAGTCACAAATATCATCAGATTTCTGACAATTTGGTCAAATTTTGCTATTATAAATTAAATAGTCGCATAGTTAAATCAAACAACTTGAGAAAAATAAAATAAGATCAAATTTGTCATCAAAAATAACTGTTTACGTGGTTCCAATAACAACCCAAGGGACGTAACTCTGTATGTTGTCTTCTGCGTTTGTGAAAACAAAATAATTATTCACGGGTTTGGTCCAACTGTATCGGAGCGAGAGAAACTCGCCCACAAATTTCTTTCCACTATATTTCTTTTGTGTTTCAAACGAAACAAAAACGTTATCTTCGCCAACAATTAGGGTGTATGGAGATTTACTACCTGTATGTCTCATTTATACACCTCGCCTGCGGCTCGGCATTTACAAACCGACATCCAGGTATTAAATCTCCATATACCATTCATGTTGGCGGAAATAACTTATAATATTCTTCAATACAGGAGATATGAATTAATTTGTCGGTTTAGGTTTTTTTGTAAATTTGGAATTCACCTTTAAAAACCTTTGAACACCGCGTGACTACGTTGACGTTATGCGACATTATCATTTATACAGGTAAAGAAAGTTTTAGTCCGGCTTCCAGGGCACTGATCCTCAATGTGGTGTCCAAAATGTTTTCCTCGACAGAATCTGTAAGAGTATCATCTCCTGGCTACGAAAATGTTCAATGGACGTCTGGCAGGCATGAATAATTTGAAATATCCACATTTAAGGTGACGTCGGGACTTCGCGGACAGCAATGTTTGGCTGCAGCTAATACATCATACCAGAGGTTGCATCCGAGCCAATATACAGTTTGGGGGTGTTTGATGATTTTATTCGTCAGTGCTATTCATAGCTAGTGCATCTGCTAGCTTTATTTGTTTATTGCAACGCCTTAGAGTGGCATTGCAAGAGCAGAAAATGTGCATCGCTATTTTAGCAGAATTACATTTGCACCAGTTTGTAATGCATGGCGTCAGGCTTGAGCAAGGACAGTTTATCAACTTCAATACTTCATTTTGGCTCATGGCAACATCGGACGTAACTGTTATGGGCTGGAACGACTTCATCTCTAGTTCCTTCTCGATACCATATTTGATTTGATTTAGATTTGGAGGACTAGATTGAAAGGCACGTAACAGAGAGAAATTGATTGGGTTGCTTGAACGGGTACATTTGACCACTCAGCGTCTTCCTCACCCAAAGATTTCATTGAAGCTCCTCTTTGTGTGATTTTTAGTATTCAACCCTTCCCTATCCCGAACAGGCTCCCAACTGTGTCGTAGCTCGAAATAGAAGGCGCAGTGAGTAAATATGGGATGATAGCCCGTTTAGCTTTAGTAGTTTCCGGTATATCTTTGCTTCATTGTATTCAATTCAAACAACTTGTCAGTGACAAACTGTTCACATATTGTGTCTATTAACTGCACCTTGTTTGCAGTGACCGTCAGAACTTGTTTTTGTGGTGGGCGAATAGCTAGTTTGAACACTCTAGAAGTAGAACAACATCTGTCAGCCCTGAGTACGGACTTGGTGCTGAAATCCACATATTTGTCAAAGATTAAACAGACGTCACCCGACTACAAGTGCTGATTTATATGATCTTTAAACTTTTATGCAAAGTCCATAACTGTCGCTTGTTGCGTTTTGCCAGAAACTGGTCAATGTGGAATCCACAACAATGCACTGCCAGCTATCACTACTGCTGAACGTCCCCCGCCAACCATTTTGTTTGGAGAAACAACCACCGTCTTATTTTTTAAGTCCGTCTATGATTTGGAAACCCGCATGTCCCTAGTCTCGTCAAAGAGTGATGAAGGCAATGGCGACAATTCGTATGAGAGAAGTCCCTTAAAATCGAAGTTGCCCCAGTCTGATGGTAGTCCGTTTACTCTGGAGAACATAAGGTTCGTATTATGAACTTTAAGATCACCAACCTTGACACATTTTCATGACGCAGCCATGATTTGGACCGGCATTGGAATAGGGTCGCAGAACCTCCCAGGAAGGTTCTGTTCGAACTGGATCATCATTGCTAAACCCAACTCTAGGACCTTGCCCACGTTAATAGACCAATGACGTACCTTTCCGGTTATGCTTTTGACAATGGTTTCAGCATCGGTCGCAATTCGCTCTTTGCCCTCCTCGTTGTGGAAAATGTGGGATCTATCTGTGTTCTTGTCCTCGCGGATGTCTGATATGCTTTGAGATAATGATACACAGACATGCAAACTTAGAGCCTATACCGTAAGAGTTTCTGATTTGAGAGTAAGGTCTATAATACCCGACTTACCGTTTAGATTAAACATATTTTATTTACAAACAAGAAAGCAAAGGGGTTGGAGGACAAGTGCTCAACACTTAGTTAAGCCTCCTCTCCATTACATGTAACAATCCAGTATGTTATGCTAACAGATGACATTGTACAAAAATAATAATGTTTTTTACAGATTAAAAAGACAAAAGGAAAAGAACAAAGGCATTAACGAACAAATGTGTAGTAGAAAGATAAGGCAAAAGCGAAGGGAAAAGGGCTCTAGTTAATTAAGATACACTGATCAAATAATTGGTGTATAAAACTTTCCACTAAGCTGGGTTAAGTTGGTAAGCGTTGGGATGGCTCAGGCGCGCATACACGCATTCACAGACTCACACGTGCACCCACACAAAAACCACTCTCACACACACGCAGATCCACACATTTATACAGTCACATACATCCAGATCTTCTTCTATTCTGACTGCGGCTCAGACAGGTCAGCGGGCAGAGAGAAAAGAGCAACAGCACAAATCGAGGCTGGTTAGACACCTTTTAAGTCAGGAAGGAGCGCAATTGGTAGAAACACAAGTTATCTATGACGAAGGTTGGATAACGTTCATGAGTGGAGAAACTAGACCACACTAGAGCTGTAGGTTTTTAAATTTCTTGTTCGGTTTCGGTTTTGGTTTTTCAGGGGGAGTAAAACCTCGGTTCGGTTCAGTTTTCGGTTTGTCCATGAGGCCAAATAAAATTCAATAAACCTCATTCTTATGCCCGGAGTCATAAATGAATGGCAGTGAAATTGAGTGAAACTCAATGAATGCCCGAAATAAGCTATAATACATGACGAATCAGGAAGGCCAATATAATAATTACCTAAATATACAGAACTTTTATTGTGCTTGGCCATTTTTCGAGGTCTGACACCTACACGCAACTTGAGGAAAGCTGCAAACATAACTAAACTGAAATGTCGGAAATTCACAGAATGTAGCCTTCCCAGAGTAGTGAGAGTACCCAGACACTGCCATTGGCAGTGTCTGGGTACTCTCACTACTCTGAGATGGCTACATTCTGTGAATTTCTGCAGCAAGAGAGTATTTAATAAAAAAACGAAAAACCTTAGATTACAGGATGTCGACGGTTTCGGTTTCGGTTTTTAAAAAAAACTAAAAACCTCGGTTCGGTTTCGGTTAACCTACAGCTCTAGACCACACCCACCTAGGCCTGTCTAGCTTCGTGAGCTGGACTAAGCTTGGTGTTTCTTAACCACGTAGAGAAGTATCGAAAATTATATATTTACACGATAATTTAAAAATGGTTTGAATCGCGGATACATCTTTAGGCACTTTTTAACAAACATGTGTTTACATCATAACTCAGGCTGGCAACGCCATACAACAGTTGGGACGTATCTGTGATGTGGCACGGTCAAATGCTCTCAAATAATTCATTTCTAATCGCGTTATACTCAGGACATGTCATAAAAATGAATGCGAACACTGAAATAGACTTCTTTACAGACTCGGGTAGAATGTTCCAGATATCAACACAAGACGGGATGAAGGATCGCTTTAAAAGTTCAGTTCGTGTCCTAGTGGGTACAAAATTTGAAGGTCCCCTGAGGTTGTATCGGGGAATTTCATTAAATCGCGGAGGTAACAGTTCAACAAGGTAATCAGGAGCAGAGCCACTTACAATTCGATAAAATAGACACATCTTTTGGGCATATCGTCTGCTCTCGAGACTATGCCAACCAAGTTCAAACGATAAATTTTGACGCGAAACGGACCTAATTAGCCCACTAACCATTCGCGCTGCATCGTTATGAATGTCATCAAGACGTTTTCGCAGATATGCGCTTGAGCATCCCCACACTGGACTTGTATATTCCGGAATAGGCAAGATGAACGATAGGTACATGCGCTCTAGTGTTTTTCTGTTAAGGGCATATTTTAGTTTTTTGAGCTGTGACATTCTATCACTCGCTCTTTTGCAGATAATGTCGATATGGTGATCCCAGGACAGGTTACCCTGTAAGGTTAGTCCCAAATGTCTGTGTGTTTCAGCACATGTCAGAGCAGTGTTCAAAAACACGATATCTGGACAGGAAACAACTCTCTGAAGGGTGAATTTAACCAGGTTTGTTTTATCGGGATTAAACCTAACAAGCCATTTATCAGCCCATGGGTTAATCTTGTTTAGATCTCGGTCCACGACGTTTGTAACTTCAGTTGCAGAAGATGCGCTTTTGCTGAGGCACGTGTCATCAGCAAAACGTCTTGCGAGAGAATCCAGATTGTCTGCTGTATCGTTGATATTCACCAAGAAAAGGAAGGGACCAAGCACTGAACCCTGTGGGAGTCCTGCTTCGATAGTTCCGTAGTTGGAGCAAAAATTGGTTCACTAAAACACGTTGTTTTCTATTGGATAAATAGTCAGTGAACCAACTAATCAAGGTGCCAGATATTCCATAATATTCAGGTTTGAATACCAGTCCCTGGTGCCACAGTCGATCAAAAGTCTTAGGAATATCACAAAAGATACCACAGATAAACTGCCTTGAGTCAACGGCGCAACAAAGATTGTGATAGACTTCGATTATTTGGAAAACTGTACTATTTTGAGGAAGGAAACCAGATTGGTACTTATAAAATAAGTTATTCTCAACAAAATGAGTGAGTATGTATTTGAAAACTACTCTTTCCATAACTTTCCATAACTTTGCCAACACATGATAGGAATGATATTGGTCTGTAATTGTTGGCATCGAGTCGATTATCTTTTTTAAATATTGCAGTTACATCTGCTAATTTCCAGTCACTTAAATAAGCTCCACATGTGGCCGGCATATCTCATAAATGTAGTCTGTGAACATGTCAATCCATACATAAGATATATTCCGCGTTATTACGCGCAAAATTTGTTCTCAGCTTTAGAATTACGAGCCTTCGATCATTTATCTCAACTTCGCCATGGTAACAGAGGCATAGGCAAGTTTGCACACAGTATTCACATATCCAACCATTCCTTGACCCGCATCTATCAGATCCCGTTCCTTTGCTGAACATTTTATTATGCTTGCTATGGACTATAATGTATCCCAAATATTTCAGACTATTGTACGAACCCATGGGAGGTTTTTCAAATGCTAACTTCATGCGCTTTGAGCGGTGTAAAATGGGCAGCCGCTCCCATGTTATTTTCCTGAAGTCTAGAAGGCGTCGACACAAACGGGAACGAAAGAGTCTGTAGATTTATTCGATCGTTTTTCAAGTAACTGTTTCGGCTCGATTTGGTCGACCTTTTTTTAGCTCTTCGCTTACAAACTCTTCGTCGAAACCTCTGACGTGTAGTTGTTGTTTTGTGTCATTTCTGTGGCATTCATGTTCAGCATTATCAGAACAAAGTCTGTTTGCTCTTTAAGCTATCCCATATGGTATCGCTCTTTTAGTGTTCATTGGGTTGTTGGACAGGACGTGCAGATATTGATGCGTGTCCGTGGGTTTTGAATATAAACCGGCTGTAAGAAATTCGTCTTCAATTTTGAATTAAGAATTCTATCCTATTTTCGTACCACCTTAGAGCAATTTGTATTCTTGGGTGTATCCTATTTGCCAAAGAATGATATTGTTTCAGAGACTCCAACCCATGTGTCCTATTCCCCAGATATCACCAACGTCCCGTACATGTTCAAGGAGGTGTAACTTCGATGCTTTTGACAGTTTCTCTTCTCTTTCATCCATATATGTGTATGTATCCCTAATTGGAAACCTATTGCAACGCCGTCCGTTTGTAAATAATGTCTTCCTTCAAATGAATACTGTCCAAAACAGTTTCTGTTAATCCAAAACCTATCCCTGTTGGGAATAATTGTCTTTGTAAGTTTTCTTGTGCTTTTTTACATGCTAATATACCTCCATCGCGCGTGACATTGTGCTGTTTTCGGGGAATGGTTGGGGTGTACAATCCCGTCTGTTCAAGAAATATGTTGGGCCGCGTATGTAGGACGGTAAAGACATAACATGCTGTTTTAATTCAGACTCCATCACTTCTGCTATTTTCTCTGTTGGGTGTTTTCCCGAAATTATTATTCTTTAAGGGGGTTCATTTTTATGCATTTTGGAGTTACATCTTACTCTTACAGCCTGTGGCTGCTTAGGTACCATATACACTATTAATTTTTTGTCTATCAGTTTGTTTTGTTTCTAGTTTTTTGGGGTTGGCTTTTCATCTTTTAATCTTGTTTGCTATTCTCTCTGTCAGATCTACAGGAACTTCTTTGCATATTATTTGGTCCTCTAATTCCGTCAAGCTTTCATTTTCTTATTTACTTGCACCCAAAACGGTTATTCCGAACCCTTTATCTATCCTTCGTTCTATCCTTCTAGCCTCTGGCCTCTCGTTCTATCCTCCCGCACTGGCACTCGTGCCATATCGATTATATATATGTATGTGATTCAACGTACATTGACTGTAAAATAAAAGCATAGAAAAACTTCATGAATGAATAGTCACCTGTTAATAAAACATTTGTCTATCTTTTGTATATTGAAATCACCTTTTCACTGACACTCAAATTGAGTATGAAAAAACATATTTAAACAAAACGCCATTACCAGATGAATCAGAAATGAAACCATTACTTAAAAAAATTAAATAGATAAAAGTATTTGTTATAATGTCATTTCCAGCGAACGGCTGAAAGGCGAAAATGGATTGCTGGAATGAAACAGGAAAGAGAAATTATAGATGTTAGGGTAGATCGATAAATAGATTATGTTCACCTGGTTCATAGAACTCTATTTTTGCCTGAAACTAATATAATTTGCTTCCGGTTGGTTTGCGGAATTATTTGTTTTCATTATGATTCTATTGAATCGCGTTGTTTAAACTGTGGTCATACTAATGGGGGAAAACCTTACTATTACACCGGCAAAGTTCTTAACCTTTTACCCAACGAATCGGCCGCATCCGCACGCGTAATATGCAAATTCAGCAGTTGAAAAAATATTATTTTTCAAACAATTTCAACAAAACCATATCATGTGACCCCTCGTTGGAACGAGCTCGTCGAGCTCGTTCCAACGAGGGGTCATGTGATATGGTTTTATTGACACGTTTTGAAAAATTTGAAAAAATGATATTTAAAATAATAAATTTTGATATCGTCGGCGTTGGGTAAAGGGTTAACCTTTATGCCGAGAGACGGCGGTGGCTCAATGGTTACGGCATTAAACTTCAAACCGAACGGTCCACGGTTCAATCCCCGTGAGGGGTAACTACATTGCGTCATTAAGTAGGGCACTTAATACCGATTGCCAGCGTGGGGGCACGGTGGCGACTGTACCTAACAACTGACGGATTGTTGCTACTAAGGCGTAATGCACGTCACTGGTGCACCTCTCTTCAACCAATGCTATCCTTGATTGTGTGATGCTGGCCGTTGCTCAGTGGTTCTCTCCGGGTCCTCTGGCTCCCTCCACGCGTAAAATTGTCTGACGCGAGGTGACCCTGGCTGTCAAAAGTGTCGTTGAACTCCAATAAATAAATAAATAAATAACGGTATGCAGTCGCTTTGTGTGATGTGTTATGCACAGGCCAATGTTCATTGTCGTGTTGATTGTCATGTTTAATTTACTTTATGGCAAAACACCCCGGTCCCTATCCACCAACGCTTCTCGACCGGGTGGGTTGGTGGTAATGGCCCGGGGTATTCTGCTCTAGAAAGATAGTGTCGTGGTGCTCTCTTTTGGAAAAATATAAAATTACACTATTAAATGGAGTCGTAATGTTTACTTACCGCAAATATGGAATCTGGAAAGCTATTTGAGAAATGCATCTTTAGACGCCTATGGAAATTTCTAAACGACAACAATGTCCTAAATCAGTTTCAGTCGGGTTTCACTGGTGACTCGACAGTTCTCCAGCTGGCAGATCTGTGTGATAAATTCAGTCGAGCATTGGACGAATGCAAAGCAGTAAGAGTGGTCTTCTGCGATGTCGGTAAAGATGTTGACAAGGTATGGCATGCAGCTCTTATTCACAAGCTAAAGCTAATCGGAGTTTCTGGCGACCTCCTTTTATTCTTGAAATCCTATTTCTCGGACAGATCCCAGAGAGTAGTCCTAGCCTCTGAAGCTTCCTCTTGGAGGTCTATTAACTCGGGAGTTCTTCAAGGTTCTATACTTGGACCTCTGTTGTTTCTTATATATATTAACAATATAAATGAGAATCTATTTAGTTCTATATGCCATTTTGCTGATGTTACCCCTTTATACACTATAGTGGAGAATCCAAATTAAGCTGCGAATTTAATGAACCATGATTTAGCCACAATCGAACATTGGGCTAAAACATGGCTGGTTGAGTTCAATCCCCACAAAACGGAGAGTATGCTGATAACATACACATGTAACCCCCTACACATCAACTATTACTCTTCGGTGGTACTCAGATTTCTGAAGCTAAAATTCACAAGCACTTGGGTGTAATATTGAATAGCAACTGCACACTGCAACTGCACATGGAATGACCACATTGATCATATCTTTTCTAAGGCCTGGTCGCGTTTAGACTTGTTAAGAAAACACAAATTTACACTTGATCGCAAGGTCTTGGAAAAAAAATATTTTGCATTTATTAGGCCCCTTCTTGAGTATGCCGATACAGTTTGGGACAACTGTTCAGCAACTAGGGTTGCGGGTCTTGAGAAAATACCGATAGCCACAGCAAGGATCATAACTGGTGGAACCATCAGTGCGAGTAAGTGTCTCCTCTTCACTGAGACCCGTTGGGATCCGCTCCAAGAAAGACGCCGAAAACACAAATTAATACAATTCTTCAAAATGTATCACCATACTACATGTATTCCCCATACATTGCTAATAAAGTTCCACCACCTGTTTCGACGACCAACCAAAGGTTTAATCTCCGATCTAATCAAAATCATCGAGTTCCATTCTGTCGCACGAACTTTTACCAGTGTTCATTCTCCCCAATGTTACTAACCAATGGAATGTCCTTCCTCTGTCTGTCCGAGAGAAATCATCTATTCATAATTTTTAAAATTTCCTAAACAACGGTAATGACCGACCGCCGTTCTTCTATAGTAGTAACAAATCAAGCGCAGCCTAAATATACCTTTGTAGATTACTTTTGCGTTGCAGTAATCTTGACGCCCATTTATATAACCATTTATCACTTGCTTCTAATTGCCAGTGTCGAGAACTTGAAGCAACTGAGCATTTTCTTCTATATTGCCCCCTCTATTCTCAAACTTTCGAAATCATATAATCATGCCTCTACCTGTTACTGTCCATCTCTCTACGTTATTATATGGTTCAGAATTTTTGAATAATGTCGAGAGAGTTTTTGAGGTTGTTCAAAAGTTTATCATGTTGAGTCGTCGCCTCGGCTGCTGAGGGCCATCGGGGCAAACTCTGATTGCCGGGCATTTTGTGAAGTTCCAACTATATTCCTATATCTCACATAGATTTTAAACAACATGTCTGCTATTTGTAAATACGACTATGTGATGACTACAGGGCATGGAGATTTGTATTGTCGCCGACTCGCCCGTGTGTGCGGATTTCACCCGCGCAATACTTGTAAATTCGTTGCAAAGCGTAAAGGGTGCTGGTGGAGCTCCAGATGGTGGCCCTCGGGGTTAAACCCGGTGGTCCATTGTCTGGGGCATTATTTGTGTTCCGTGCGCACTGATTTCGAAAATATTTATTCTTTTGTAGACGCAACCGCGCCGCGGGTGGTTTGGTTGCAGTCCGCTCTCCACATACTGTACTTCGTTCGAAAGGACATGCGATATCTGTGCAATATTCTCCCACCCACTCATTCTTCCGTCCCCATCCATTCCCTACCTTTCTGTCAAACTTTTCATCTTTCATTCGCTGCTTCTCTGGGACGCAGGACGCTCCTCCCACAAGAACTCATTCGTCTACTTTCACCTAGATTAAGTGTTACGTATACTATTGTGCCAAGCTGTATGTAGAGAAACAGTTATGTTCATTAAGCCCCCCCCCCCCCCCCACCCCCATATGAGGCCAATCTTCCTACGTTTCGACTGCCTATCTAGATTATATAATTAATATTATTTATATACCATGTCTCCAATTTAGTTTAAATACTCTATTATAATGCTCAAAATTGGCCCTAGCCTCCAATTAGTGTAATTTCATCATTTATAAGGGAGACGACAATCAAAAGCTCCTAGCTTATTGTCGAATCCCAGACTACAATCTGTGTCTACGCATGTTGTATGTGTTACATTGTACACAATTAATTCAAATCATTCTTATTTTTCCAAGTGTTTGTTCCATATGATGTAACCAAGTAACATATTCGTTTCAAATAAATATTGTTTAAACTGAATATCAACCGGAAGTAGTTCGTACAAGAACGACAACACACTTTTTGATGCACGCTATTAGTCACTCACGCAGTGAGACTGCACGGATATCTCTCGAAACCTTTTTTCTATTCAATCCGTCAGTTGTTAGATACAGTCGCCGTGGACTGGTTGTAATCCACGCGTGGTCTGTGATGTCTACGCATGCGTTTTTCAGGTAATAAAACTCATCATCAGCACAATTTTAATTGATGAAGCATCGGGTTGTTTCAGTAATTAATTTTTTGATGATTATTCCTATAATTAGTGTTTGGAATCTAATATTATTGCATCCGTAGAAATCTTGCCCACCCGTGAAAAGTGACCAGTCCGTGACGGACTTATTGTATCTTGCATTTGCTGAAGATATACTGCTATATGATACATTGTTGAAAAGGATGTTGACTTTTTACCTCGTGTAATAATTAAAATAATAAATTTTAACATCCAGTACTGTGGGTAAAGGGCTACAGTGCAAGTCAAAATAAGTTGTAGGATAACCACTATAAACTATGTAGCTTTCTCTTCCTACACTGATAAGGACAGAAGCTGACATCCTTTTCTGGAAAGCTCTCACTGAGAGCTTTCCAGAAAATGATGCCAGATTTTGTTCTTATCAGTGCAGGAGCAGCAGGATACTTAGTTTATTGTGGTTATGCTACAACTTATTTTGCCTTGTACTGTAAATAAAATATTCTCGTTTGTCAGGAAATTTTTCACTGGGTTGTATCCGGTGCTTCATTAATTATTATTTTTTTACGATTCGTCCTATAATCAGTTTTGCAATCTAATATTATTGCGTCCGTGGACATACTGCCCACCCCGTAGAAATTGACCAGTCCACGGCTGCCGTACTGTTCACAAGTATCAAGGCCTATATACTGCTGCCTCTATTTTGAGCATTGTTTTCAAACAAAGAAAGTAGATAATTAAACTCGCCCAATATTCAAACTCAAACATATAATGACTGAATGAAAAGTTTCAAACAACGATTAGTTACGTCAAAAATATAATCAGCGGTTTTAGGCAGAAAAATAAATGGTTTGGTTCTGGTTACATGCAATTGAAAAAAGTCAAAATTTTAAAACAGATTATGTTACAATTTTATTTTTTCACATAGTCGCTTAACACTTTACCCAACGTAACGGCAAAGCCCGGTCAGTACCATCTTCAAAAAATCGCTATTCAAATTTTATTACTTTTTATCTAACAATCATATAGATTTTGGCCTGAAAACCACGGGAAACGGTACGAATCACAGTGTGTTCCGATTCCGTATCATACAGACGACTCATTCTGATTCCGTATCAAATAGACGACTCGTTTCCGGTAGCGCTACGGGCTACCATAACAGGCGCATGTGCGTTTCAGTGATCGACCGAACATTATGTCCCAAAAATGTTTAAAAATAATTTAACCGTTTACCTAACATGAAAAGCAGACGACCGTGCAAAACAAATTCTTAAATAACAGTGTTTTTCATTTTTGGCTCAAAAACATAGATTATGACCACTCGTTGGGACGGGCTCGGCGAGCTCGTTCCAACGAGGGGTCATAACCTATGTTTTTGAGACAAAAAATTAAAAAATAATGAAAATTAACTTTTAACGATTTTTGAGAATAACGTTGACCGTTACGTTGGGTAAAAGGGTTAAGATTTAATCTGTGTATGTGACAGAATTGTTAGATAAATGAATTATCATGATAATGTGCATGTCCTGTGATTTGCATCAGATTCTCGGTGGTGTCCAAAAATGGGATCACAACTCGCCGGCAAAGCCGGCTCATTGAGATCCCATTTTGGACACCGCCTCGAATCTGATACAAATCACAGGACATGCACATTATCATGATAATCTGTATTTATTGTCGTAAAAACATAACTTAGAATCTCTCGTTGGAATGACATCGAGGAGGTGGGCCATAGGCTATATTTTTTAGGCAAGCAATGAAAATTTGTATTTATTCAAGAAATATTAATTACACGCCTGTTCTATGTAATCCCCATCTACAGCAACAAACCATGCAGCAAATGTGTGGAACGGAAATCGTTGACGGACTATTTTTATAAAGAAGCGAAATTTCACTGGAATTTTATACAAATCATGCAAATGAATTACAATTTGAATCGTTGCGATAGCTGAAAATCGTCCCATAGAAGACATTGGAATTCAGAGGACGAAATAATATGAACTTTGGTAAAACCAAGAAGCGCGCGCAACTCACAGTGTTTTTCAAATTATAATGACATAATAATGGTCAAAATCGGCCCAGTAGTTAGTCCGTTGCTAAGGGGGCGCTCTGGTTGCTAGGGAAGTCAGTGATGTCCTCATTGATCTATCTGTTTTCATTTGCAATGCATTCTGGGTCCGTATACCGAATTTGGTCCAAATCGACCCAGTAGTTAGCCCGTTGCTAAGGGCGCCCTCTGGTTGCTAGGGAAGTCACGAGACGTCAACATTGATATGTCTGTTTTTATTTGCAATGCATTTTGGGTTCGAATACCGAATTTGGTCCAAATCGGCCCAGTAGTTAGCCCGTTGCTAAGGGCGCCTCTGGTTGCTAGGGAAGTCACGAGACGTCAACATTGATATGTCTGTTTTTATTTGCAATGCATATTGGGTTCGTATACCGAATTTGGTCAAAATCGGACCAGTAGTTAGTCCGTTGCTAAGGGGGCGCTCTGGTTGCTAGGGAAGTCACGTGACGTCATCATTGATCTATCTGTTTTTATTTGCAATGCATTCTGGATCCGTATACCGAATTTGGTCCAAATCGGCCCAGTAGTTAGCCGGTTGCTAAGGACGCGCTCTGGTTGCTAGGGAAGTCACGAGACGTCAACATTGATATGTCTGTTTTTATTTGCAATGCATTTTGGGTTCGTATGCCGAATTTGGTCAAAATCGGACCAGTAGTTAGCCGGTTGCTAAGGGGCGATGTGGTTGCTAGGGAAGTCATGCGACGACACCATTGACCTGTCTGTTTTCGGTTCACTTTGTTCCAATAACACGCAGTGTTGGATTGAAGTGAACAGCGTTTTGCAAATGCAAAACAGATAAATCACGTGACAGAATACTGCGCAGAATCGAACAACAGCGGGATCCCAACAGCCAGCCAGCAGACGATGAAATCCAATGTGCATATATGGGAACATTTAGCTTTTCGACAATTTCTGTCATTTAGTCAGCAAAGCAAACGACAGTTGAGTTTGTTTGGAAAAACTTTAATTTTGAAAAGCATGTTCAATAAATTATTCACAGTCTGCATGGAATGATCTAAGGAGAAATCTCGCATTACACCGTTCGCTCTTTAGGGGGTGTCATTCGATTTGTTCGCTTCTGAAAACGAGAGCTGGGTTTCCCCATGTTTGTACTTCCGGTTTCCGGTTTAGATTGGATGGCATAGCATTCCTTGGTTTTTCCAATTTCACGTACACGTTGTCTATTAGGCTTGCTTCAAAGCAGGCCTTCGGGCTGCTTTTGCACGCGCTAGTAACATGGGTTCCCCTCGCAAATTTGGTTGGCAATAAAATGTGTTGTGCTTTGTTGATAGTTGTCAAATAAACTGCCGTCTGTCCTTCTAATATATGTTTTTTTATAGATATAGACGTGAAGGCGTGTAGTAAACACAGAAGGACACACGCGTGTGAATGGGTTAATCGATATGGCACTTGTGCCATCGCGGAAGGGTAAAACTCAAGACTTGCGGCCTCTCGTTTTATTCTTCTGCGCTGGCACCCGTGCCATATCGAATAATCCATTCACACGCCTGCGTCCTTCTGTGTATTTATCAAGTGTCGCCTGCTCTTCGGATTTTATGAAGGGTTAGAATATATTGCCTATATTCGAGGTGTCCATGTACTTGACGCCAAGTATCTTCAGATAACGTTTTAAATAGATATAACTTTTTTGCCAAGAACTCATTAAAAGGTTAGGGTCGGACATGAAAATTAGAAAATCCAACATCCGCCGATGAAGCAAAGGTTCGGCATGACCTTCAAGATTCGTTACCACCTGATCTACATCAACCCAGCCAACTACTTCGCAGCAAATGGCAGGCGAACTCGTGTCAGAAACAAACGAAGACAACAAGAAGACCTACATTAACTCATTCTTTCCAAGATCCACAAGGGGCCTGCAACAGACTCCCAGAAGGGGTCACTGATGCCACCTCACCGGACGAATACAGGGCTTGACTTAATCCTCATACATCGGTAGAGAGGCAACAATATACATAATTTTATTCTCACCTGTTTTTAATGAGAATGCCTCGTACTTTTACTGACATGTACTAGAGTTAATTACACTTCGGGTTCGGAGTAGGACTCTATTGGGCTAAAAAAGTTAAAAATCAGTTTCTGAGACGCTCACACATGGCCCGTTTGGCTGCTGCATGCTAACTTTTTATAACCAATGCAAACCTGAAAAAATAAAAACTAAATGTTTTATGTCTTAGTATACAACGCTGCCGTGCTTCACGTGGGTAATTCGGATAAAGTGCCCTTTCCAAGGCCAAAACGTATTTCCAGCCGGTCAGGGTCGAATCGTGTACCTTTCGGTTTAAGGCCCGGTACCCTAACCATTGAGCCAGCGTGCTAAGAATCTCTGATTTCAAACCCAAATTGTTCGATTTGAGATATCGAAAACGAACATATAGAGGATATAGGAGTTTTGTGATTATTGACGTCCATTCATCGACCGAAATAATCGATTATAATCAATTAATCGTACTTGGCAACCCATTTAAAGTATCAAGAGAAGAAACAAACCCAGGATGAAAACGAACATGCTGAATGGTCAAAGTTGGAGTTGGGATTGTTTCCTTGTTGAAATTGCTCCTTGTGCCTTAGCACCGCATTTGTTACTGTTTATCTGTTACTTACACGGTTGATGACACCTGGGAGTACATGGGACACGTGCCCTGAGCATTTTCCAGAGAGAGAGAGAGAGAGAGAGAGAGAGACGGACGGACGGCGGACGGACGGACGGTCATACTTTAGAACTGCATAATTTTCAGCAACCCATCGCTGCTGTCCTATTGGGAATCACCAGGAATGGAACACGCATTCTCTTTACTCTTAATTACGTTATATGGCTGAAGATTCCCCTCAACAATCGAGGGAAATACATATGATTGGCTCCATTTGTAACAAATCTCCCCATCGGACCCAATGCGAAAATTTGTTGAATATGGACATAAAAATGTGTACTTTTCTCATTGTAGAGGTGCATTCAATTTTTAAGCATTTAACCCTTTGCCCATAGTAACGTACAAAACCGGCCAGCGCTATTCACAAAAATCGACAATTAATTTTCATTATTTTTTTCATTTTTTGTCTCAAAAATATAGGTTATGACCCCTCTTTGGAACGAGCTCATCGAGCTCGTTCCAAAGAGGGGTTATAACCTCTGTTTTGGAGACAAAAAATGAAAAACATTAGTAATTCAAGAATTTTGTTAGCAAGTGTCGTCTGCTTTTCATGTTAGGTAAAGGGTTAAAGGGAGTGCAAATTTATTGATGATTCGACTTAGTAAAATACTAATCTATTATGCCACACACGATCAATGGTCGGGTATTCGAATATTCGTGACAGCTCTAAACGAATTACTCATGTCGCTGGATAACTTTCTTCCGTGTTTGAGACGAATCACATGACCAATGTTGTCACATAGTTATGACGTCACGCCTTTGTTAAAAGTGTGTGATATATTTCGAAGAGTTGGTAAGAGCATGTGTGATATTCAACATATATCGCCACACTTTTACCAATCAAGGAACAATAGACAGTGATTGTGTAACCTGTCAGTTCTAATACAAACACAGCCGAGAGGAAAGATTAAGGGCACCTGTGCTAAAATGTTTTGAACAGAGAAACGAGAATTTACCTGACTTTTGATTTTATTGAAAGAGTTAAAGAAAGAAATCCACACCCGGGTGTAAATGATAAATGGAACGTTTAATTTCTCGCTCAACCTTTTGAGCGCAATGACGAAACGGAAAAAATGAAGTAATATCACTTGCTTTCCATCAATCTTCATGTGTCTTGCAAGTTTGGCTTAAGAAATTAACTAATTAAACGGGAATGGACACGTGTCAGACAAGGGTTCAGTGGAGTTTTTGATTGTTCGTGTTTTGATTGTTTGTGCAAACATCAATGTGACAAGTCGGTTACAGCACAAAAACTCGTGATATTGAACATACAATCGCTCGAGCTAGTTACTCGGACAAGTCCTCGTTAACTAACTCTCGCGGTTGTATATTCAATATCTCTCGTTTTCTATGCTGTAACCTATACTTCTTTCAAAAACTAAATATTTTACATTATTATGTCTCAAAGTTAGTTTGTCCAATCAAAATGCCGGAATACTTTCTAAAGATTCCACCGTATCGGGTTACTCACCTGATATTAATTAATATCAGGTGAGTAGCCGCCATTACTATTTTGATGCAATTCCCCTCACTTCGAATTTTCAAAATCTGAATTAAAGCAAAATAAGAGAATTTAGGTTCCGAAAATATTTTCAAGATACCGTATTTTGTGATTTAAAACATTAAATATGTAAAAAGATGGGCAGAAGATAATATTTGCGTTTCAGATTCAACTTCAAAGTTCAAGTTGCGTTATTGTTATTGTTTGCTCTACAGCAAAAAAGTGATTTTTAATGTTCAAAACTGCTTTATTAGTCCTTTTTAGGTAGTAACAACAGTAAATGTACGCAAAGGGCCTCCAGATTATGCCGAGTTGGCAAGCAGCACTGATCTCAGTGGCAAGCAGCGATTCGTTTCATTTGTAAACAAGTACGGCAATCGCCCTTCGCAAAGTGATGATTTGTTTACAATTACCATGGTTACACGTACCGGTGCCTGTTACTGTTCATGTTCTGCGCGGTGCTATCAATAGTGGTTCCTGAAAAATAAATTCCGGGCCGTTGTTTGTTTATGGAGAAAATTATTAATCGCTTGATTTACATGGACTTTCGACATAATAAATATGTTACATGGCGTGTAGCTGGCTGATACATTTCCATACAAGGCTCTGAGTGTTCATATCAGGTTCGGCTTCGCCTCACCTGATATGAACACTCATCGCCTTGTATGGAAATGTATCAGCCAGCTACACGCCATGTAACTTATAGTATTCCCATTAATACGAATGATACGACTGTACAAATAATAGTTGCTGATAGTATTGTCCTAAAAAATAAATTATTTAGTACGACAGCTAATTTCTGCCAATCATTCATTCTCTTGTCAGTGGCATTTAAACTCTGGCTACACTTTACTCTGTCACTTGTCTGACGAACAGTGTTCATGAAGTGTGCGGTTTGTGAAGGGAGTTTCGAGGTTGATTTGTTTTTTTCAGATCCTGTTCCTTTGATATTAATTGCAGAATCCGCGTCATTAAGAATCGTTGTAGTTTCAGTTTGTGAGTTTTTGTCGTCAGTTTCACTTTTGTATAGGAAAAAGAGTTCTTCATTTGTACGACACAATATATATTTGGTTATCCAAGGACATATTGGCTTGTTATCTTTTGCAAGATAACACCGTTGAACTATGACACTTCCAATTGTGGTTAATACACTTAACAAGAAAAGAATGTCAACATAGACAGCGAGAATTGAAACAGACCCAGACGTCTTTGGCATTATGTCATAAAGTAAAGTAAAATATATTGAATAAGACAGCATCACCGCAACGGAATAAGATATTTTGTCACCGCTCTCTTCAGGTAACTTGAAAACTCCGGCATTCACAATCGAAATTAAAACTAAAGGAACTATTACGGTAATTATATAGAAAGTTGATAAACGATGTATTTTTATCGCCACTTTGATGGCATTGTAACCCATCATTTCCAAATGGTGTTGAGAAATCTGTATATCATCAATATTCCATTCGTTTTCTTTGAATTGATATATTGCAGAGCTAGGGTTTAGTATTGCGAGTCCCTTTGTCAAATTAATCGCAAAAAAATCCGCTGCTAGAAAAATCACAGAACATTCTTGATCGTCAAAAGGAAACTTGGTGATGTCGATATGACAAGACGTTTGCAATTTAGCATCCACTCCTAAGTAAGATGTGCCATTGTAGAAAAGTAGAACTTTACTACCGGAGGTATCGACTGTGAAGTGTCCATCAACACTGTTAGGAATTCGAAGTTTGGGAACCCACACATTTTCGGAATCGATGAAAATGTTATAGATATATCCGTATTCCACTGGGTTCCATTTATGAATCTCATCTTCCCAGCGAACCATGACCATACACAGAATATGTAAACTTTGTTTGAGAGCGTCTATTTCTGTCACCTCAAAGAGAAAAAGATCCAGAACGACATTCATTTGGGCACTTTGATTCAGCGCCGGAACAAATGATTTATCTGAGCTATTGAAAATGTCTGCGTGAAGTTTACGAACATCAAAAATCGTAGAACAATAAACAGAACCGACTCTACAAATCAGTAGAAACCAGAAAAAGTACGCCATTATTCCAACAAGTATAGTCTATAAATGACGCTAAATCCAGTTTATGTCTGATATTATCAACGTGTAAAACACAATGTAAAGTAATAAATGAGAATAAAAGCGTATTATTACCGCGTTTACTCCCAATAGAGACTTAAATAATTATGCGCTCCAGGTTAATCTAACAAAACGAGTAACAATATACTATGATCAATACAAAAAAGTCATTAACGTATGAGCAGTAAATTGAACGGTGTGTTCTCAAAACGCCGAAAAACCAAAAGACACACCTCGGTAAGTTTGTTTTGATAGTAATTATAGTTTATATCTAATTAGTGTTCACTCGTGATATATTTCTGCGTTCAGAGATACGGACGGTGGGTTTTATGTGTTCGGTGAGTGGATTGTAACTAAATCACCAGGGGGAATAGAGTTGTCACTTTCAAATTCTGTACATGTGGACAAAAACACAAGCAATGTTTCAGCCAATGGACCTCCGGGTATAACCCGGAGGTCCATTGGCTGGAACTTTGCTTGTGCTTGTTACGCTTTGCATCAAATTGCAATTATGGCTTGGGTGGAGTCCCACTCTGCGGCTGATTTAGTGATAATACAATATACGTACAAGTCATTGGTATCCATATCAATTTTTTCTGAAGGTAATCAGAGGTAAAAATTGGGGATCAAACAAACACGCGCTTCTCAAGCTTTACAGGTCATCCAAACGTCAGTGAGAGTTACACAACAGACACCCATGGTTATTCCCCACGATTATAGACTCTTCCCACAAAATACCCGATGCTAATTAGATGTAGACTATAGACTTAAGCCTATTGTTCTCTTGTGTAAGCACTTCGGTACAGATTTTCATTTTTTCGACGTTATGAGATACAGCCAATTGAACATAACGAGTCATAGCGTGTCCCTAATCAGAGGTGTCGTATTATAATTGTCACGCCCTACTCTGACATCATTTCATGCAGATTAAAATATTGGTTGAAGCCACAAGACATGTCTTGTGAGTGAATGAACTCACAGCGCAATAATTATCAACTCAAAAGTTTAGACGTACCCAAGGCAACTCGTGAAGGAATATAAGCTTCTAAATTCATACCGGTTCATTCCATTCACACCTTGGACTCCGAGGTGCTAAATACTGAACAATGGAGCTCCCACTTGTTATTCAAGAAACACTTGTCAGAGTGAAGGCTACCCTTGCTACCATCTGGAGTATCTAGGTGCTCAAGGGTAAAATTTACCTGACAGTGGATTTTGATAAAGAAGCCGAACCTACGTTCTTGGAGAGGTGTAGTACCTTTCGTGAGGGGATTTCTCCCCGCACTGGTCACTCTCCAAGTGACTCGAACTTGCAAAAGGACGACGACAAGCGACGAACGCAGACAAAGGACAGCCAAAAGAAGAAAGGGAAAAGGGACCTTCCGCCAGACGACGCGATGTCCGCCGACTGAGGGTGTTCATGGAAAATAAAAAGGACGGAAAAGGAAGAGAGGGAGGCTAACCATGGCGCTGAAAGTTCAATGCCTGCTACCCTGTCCATTCCACGTTCAGCTCGATTCCTTCCACTCCGGTGGAAGGTCCGGAGGACGGTGGTTCGCCAGGTAACAGTCCAATCTCCAGCCCATTACACTCTTCCCCCGAACAGGAGATGGAGGAGGATGGTCTGTTTGTGGAGCAGGAAGTTGAGTCGGACACCGCATATGTCGCTAAACCCGCTCTTGCTCTTTCTGCTTTTTCTGACCGGGACACCATCCAGCAAGCAAACCCCGCGGAGTCCGTGGAAAGTATCCAAGGAGAAAAGGTCAGAGATGACGACCACCTTATATTTTTACAAGCCCATATTAAGACCTTGGAAGATCGCGGGTGCAATGGTAACATGCTCAGAATAGGATTAGAGAGTCTTAGCAACCACTACCTCCGCACAACACCAAAGAACTCTTCACCACCGGCAGCTGCGAGGGTTAGACCTTGCCAACCGAGTCAGCCCTCCATCACTTCTTCTTCAACACCACCAAAGGAGGTATCACCAACTCAGCCACCTCCTCCAGAGAAAACAGATGAAAACATAGACGCCTCTGAGTACCTTAACTCTTTCCTCCTTTAACACGGCCAGACCAGACAAACCAAATCACATACAGTTAAAGAGGGTTGACAGGGGCTTGTCCCACAGCGTCACTTCGATGCGAAACCATTTCATCTTCTTCTAAACAAGGCATTGCCATCCAGGATTCAGACTTCGCTGAACTCCTCTAAAGCACACACAGGCCACACGAGGGGGAATAGTTCGACGACGAATTGAGAGGAACAGTAGATGACTTCGTGACCAATAATAACCACCTATTCGAACACTTATCATACGACGACACCGAACCTAATGATACTGATATAAATGACCCTCTCAACGAAACCATACTCAATACGGAAATAATGGACATCATCCGTAAATGTAAAAACTCATCCTCCCCGGGTGCGGACGAAATTTCTTACAGAATTATTAAACAAACACCGATCAGTCTCATTGATCGACTCACTGAACTGCTAAACTTATGCCTCGCCAGGGTTTACTCTCATCGCTGTTGGAAAACAGCAATTGGTGTAATGATCCCCAAACCAAATAAAGACCTTAAAACCCCACCAACTACCGACCCATAAGCCGCCTCAGTTGCATAAGTAAAATGTTAAAAAGAGTTCTAAACAACCGTCTCCGAACGCATCTCGAACATTCCAACTTCTTCATTAAATAGCAAAGGGCCTACAGGAATGGCAAACAAGTTATCGAGCATGTCTACCGAATGATCATTTACATGGAAACTCCCCTCTCCCAAAATGAAACAGGCACAGCTGCTCTCCTGCATGCCGAAAAGACCTTCGACTCAGTCTGGCATAACGTTATCAGATATAAATTCGAGAAAATCGGCCCCCAGATAAAATACTGCGCATTTTCTCGTTATTCTTAACGGACAGGAAAAGCAAAATCACAGTCAACCGCGAAATCTCCGACGATGTGCACCTGATAGCCAGAACTCCTCAGGGCTCGGTACTCAGCCCACTGCTCTTCGTCATCTTTGTAAATGATATCTCTAAAGTAGGTGAAAATAAGGTTGAAGCCTCCAAATTCGCTGACGACCTAGGGCTCTACACCACCAGGAGAACTCGTGACATAATTGAACACTAAAATTGAACACAACAATTGAAAACAAAAGCCTCCCCACCCCTCCCCCAAATCACCCCCCCCCCCCCCCCCCCCCCGATCTCAATAGGCAACAGGCCCAATAACAACCCCCATGTCATGTGTTAACTATGTGCTCTTTAAAAATGTGGGCGCTCTTTAAAAATGTGGGTGCCCCAGCAGGTCGCATAGGACCGTGAATAAAACAGGCAGTGAATTCAGATTAGCTGAGACCATTGAATATTATCGACTACCTTCACCAAATAACCAGTTAGAATCACTGCTGCCTAACACCTATCGCCATAGTATACGACAACGTGAAGCATAGGGGTCCATAAACAAAACAGGCAGTGAATTCAAACAAGCTGAGACCATTTATTATTATAGACTGCCTTCTCCAAAACAATCCGTCAATACCACTGACACTTTTATCGATAGTATGCGAAATTGCGTATAACGTATGACATTATGGGCTTCCCTAGCCGGGGATAAGGGAAGGTGAACAAAATAGGCAGTGAATTCATTGCATATTATGGGCTGCCTTCACACCAACAACCAATAAGAACCACTACAGTCTGACCACAAAGCACAATGTGAGGACCACGGCGGTCCTGGCACCTCTTTATATAGTTTGTTTTACTTCTTTAATCCTTTACCCAACGTAACGGCCAAAACCGGCCAGCGCTATTCTCAAAAATCGCCAATTAATTTTTATTATTTTTTCATTTTTTGTCTCAAAAACATAGGTTATGACCCCTCATTGGAACGAGCTCGTCGAGCTCGTTCCAATGAGGGGTCATAACCTATGTTTTTGAGACAAAAAATGAAAAAAATTAGTTATTCAAGAATTTTTTTTGCATGTGTCGTCTGCTTTTCATGTTAGGTAAAGGGTTAACTCTCCAAACAATAACCGTCATGGATCATCGTTTCTACCACTCCCACTCTTAGCTGGGCCAACAGAAAGCACCTGGGGAAGTGTGGAAGTGGGCCTGCGACTGTCCCACTACTACTCTTTCCTCGATTGTTTCTATTTATTTATCTTTCGACCCATAAAAGCTTTGGAATTCAAAAGCAGGACCTCTAGTCAAAAGTTGAAATAGTTTGACCTTTTCCGGTGGACTGGCAGGGGTCGTTGGTGAAAGTAAAATGTCTATTGCTGGATGTGCAATAAACCAAGAAATGTCACAGGCTCCAGACAAACTATTCTTGTCATGGATAGCAGCCCCATCCAAGACACAAGTAGAAGCCGTAGACCTAACTCACCTGCCAATGAAGGCTCCTCCCCTCTTACCTTAGCCCCCATGCTTGAGGCATACTATACTTGTCAATAATAGCATCAACACCGTACAACTACGCAGAAAAACAGCCGCGCGACAGATGTAGACTATACTTGCCAGTGCCAGTGCCCCCTCCCCCAAGTCCCCGCAACAATATTACCGAACCGGGGCCAGATTATACTTGTCAATGAAGGCTTTCCTCCCTTGTCCCCGAGAACAAGTATTAGAATGCCACAAAAAACGAAACTTCACTCTTCAGCAAGAGCAGCCCTGATGGAAAATGGTGGCGGTTTAAACTCCCGGCATGTGTTCTGTTACCAAAACGCAAAAGGGGTCGCAAGGGTTTCGACGAACCTCACATCGTCACGACGCGGCTTGGGCGGGCTAAATATCTCATTTTGGAGGAGTCACACTTTGGACTCCAAGGTGTGAGCACTCATTGCTGATTAACTAACACGCTGGATTGTTCTACGATGGAGATACCACTGAGAATGCCCTATCAGCGCTGAATGTTTCTCATCCACTTACTTGGACTCTCCAAGTAAATGGGGAGATCATCCAACTGACAGTGGACCTCTTGACTAAAGACCACCAACCATCTCCTTCGGGGAAAGGTAGCACCTTTCTGGAGGGGAACGTCCCTCGCACTGGTCCTTACCCGAAAGAGAAAGGAGCCGTACAAAGAAAAGGAAGAGGAGCCGCCCACCAAGCGGGGGGGGGGGGGGGGGGGGGGGGACCGACGCTTGGAAGCTTTCCTGGCGAAGAAGAGAGAGAAAGGTGAGAAAAGGAAAGAGCCAGAAACAGCCACCACTTCCCATCCTACAATCACAGTGACGCCCAACCAACTGCAAGCTCCCCAATTGGAATTGTTGGATGAGGAACTTCCTGTGGAGACTGAAGCGGAAATAGAAGTTTCTTTCTCGCCACTGCCCGATCCCCACGCGCCTCTCCCTTCGGACCACGGAGAGTCCGCACCAGATGTACAGGAGAAGCTGCATGAGATGGAAGCTTTAATAGCAGATACCGAGAGGAAGATTAAGGAAGCACAAGCCACGGCAAACGAGGCAAGAGCAGACATTATAATCCCAGGCACAGGCAGGAACAGAAAAAAGAAGCACCAAAAACACCGTACTACCCGAAACCAACAAATCACAGACAACAACAAAAGAAAAAGAAACAGAAACGGTGCTAATCATTAAAAAAGCTAGAGAGGGTCAGTCGAAAGGGGCTCGCCCCAAACCGTCCTTTCGGCGCGCGAAACTATATACTCGCCTAAAAAAGAAAGTGTGCATTGCAGAAATTGATCAAACTCCACAAAAATAATTTCGTCGGTGTAAAGAGTGTTAAACTGTTCATGAATAAGTTATATCGAACACAAAAACAGCTTTCTCGTTAACATTGCATTAACGTTAAATGACGTGTTGCACGTTTGTGAAAAGGCATGTTTTGCACGTGGAGAGTCTGAAAATTCATGCAGCAGTGTGAATCCTTGGGTATTTAAACACTAAAGTAAGGCCTTCCTATCGTTCACATTCAAACTTGCGCTGCTGTTGAAACGACTCCACATTAGCATGCCAAGATTGACAATGAATCAACGTCTCCTTGCCCTGGGTATGATTAGAGCTGGCAGAACACACAGAGAGGTTGCCCAGCATTTGAACTGCCACCGTAACACTGTAGACAGGCTAGTCCACAGACATGCAAAACATGATGACGTTCGAGACCGACCCCGCTCCGGGAGACCCCGAGTTACCACCCCTGCACAAGATCGGTATATCCGTGTCGTCCATCTCCGGAACCGGCAACAAACGGCAACGACGACAGCCAGGAACATCCCTAACATGAGATGGATACATCCTCAAACAGTAATCAAACCCCTTAGAGAATACGGCTTACGTCCTCGAAGACCTGCAATTCGTCCGATTTTGACGTTACGTCATCTTCGTGCTCGACTGCAGTGGTGTAGACAACATCTCAGGCATCCCTTACACTGGTGGCGAGGTGTTTTATTCGCAGATGAATGTCGTTTCCATCTTTCATCATCAGATGGCCGCCAGAGAGTGTACAGACGTCGAAACGAACGCTGCGCAGATCCATGTGTCGTGGAGCGAAACCGTTATGGGGGAGGGTCTCTCATGGTGTGTGGTGGCATCACTGCCCGTAACAGAACTGAGCTGGTCATTATTGATGGCAATCTCAATGCAGCCAGATATCGTGATGAAGTGCTTACACCTGTTGTTGTCCCATTTCTGCAACGTCACGGCCCCCGGCGTCATTCTACAGGAGGACAACGCCCGACCCCACGCAGCTCGTGTTGTTCAACAGTATCTGCAGCAACAACAAGTGGGCCCGCAAATTCGCCCGATATCTCACCCTTTGAGCACGTATGGGACGAAATGAAACGACAGCTACGCCGGCTTCCCCATGCACCGTCAACGCTTGTGGAACTCCAAAGACAGCTTATCAGAATATGGAACAACATCCCACAACACTTCCATGCTAACTTGTTCGCTTCCATGAGGCGTAGATGCGCAGGAGTAGTCGATGCAGGCGGAGGACATGCCAGATATTGAGTGTGTGACTTTTGTGTTTGACCCTTAGTGTCTTTGACTCTCCATGGCACCAAGAGTATTCGTCGTAGCGTAATGAAATTTCTCGTGTTGATCACAAATTGATTCATCTGTGATTGAATAAAATTTCCATGAATGAAAATGATATATATCTTTTTTTAGTGTTATTTTTTAGCATGCACACTTTCTTTTTTGGGAGAGTATATTTCCTCATCACCAGTACAAACACAGCCGGATTTTAGGATTCAAGACACCACATTCGTAGCTCTAACTTCAGAATGTGAACATCTTAACTAACACAACATAGGAGCATTGAAATTACCGACAAGATTTCGGAAGACCATATCAGCTCTGGGCGTCTCCTGTCCCACCAAATGGACTGTCCAGGTGAGAGCGTCTATCTGACTTTGGAGTTCACTACTAAGGACACCACAACATCACCCCCTTGGGTAGAGGTAGCACCTTTGATGAGAGGACCACCTCTCACACTGGTCCTCATCCAAGGGGATCCGGGGCCCCTGAAAAGAGAAGAGAGCACGGAAAAAGAGCCCACCCACCAAGCGAAGAAATGTCCGACGCCTGTAGGCCTTTTTTGGAGAAGAGAGAGAACGGTGAGAAAAAGAAAGAGGCTGTCGGCACTCCCCCACCCCCCACCCCCCACCCCCACCCCCACTCCCACTCTCACAGACAAACCCATTCAACTGCCGTTTCCCCAGCAGGAGTTGTCGGATGAGGAGCAGTGTGTGGAGACTGAGGTGGAATTGAAAGTCCCCACTCGTCACTTCCCGATCCTTACTCACTAATCCCTTCGGAACCAAAATACCAGGACCCGGGCAAACAACTGTTGCAAATCGTACAAGACAGCTAGAAATACCATGAAAAGGCAGACCGTCACAGCAAGAACATGGGTTTGCAGTATGAACATCAACTCAAGCAACTCGAAGAGGCAACAAAACTTGCAGAGGCGCGAATATAACAGCAGCCTCAGACACCATTCATAACAACTCCAGATTCGACTAGGACTAGACCGCACGAACCAGGTCAGTCATCAGGCAGTCCTTCATCAACACCGATTGCTACGGTCTCATCATCTAAACCACCTTTTCTCAAGAAGAAATACAAGAGACATAAGCGTTGCTGAGTACCCATACGCTCTCCTCCTTTACCGCTGCCAGACCAGACAAAATCACACAGAGTAAAAGAGGGTCGAAAGGGGCTTGTTTCACACAGTCCCTGCGCGCCTTCGGCGCGCAAAAGACATTTTCTTTGGTGATTGAAGACACAAGGAATTTTCGGTATGTGATATTGGTTTGTGTTACCCGTATGGGGCCAGACATTCTTTATACAGTAGTCATATTGACTTGGATGGATCGAGATAAGTATAGCTTTATAGATATAGTATTTCTTAGTTTTAATATCGGGCTTCATACCTGACAATACGTATAGTTAAATATAATAAAAATAGTATAACATCAGAGCAATTGATAAGTGAACAAGAATAATTAACTGAATAGATAGCGCGCTTTAGTTGATAGATTATAATAGTGGACAACCGAGTGATTTAACCCTTTACCTAACCTGAAAAGCAGACGACAATTGCAAAAATAATTCTTGAATAACTAATTTTTTTTCATTTTTTGTCTCAAAACCATAGGTTATGACCCCTCGTTGGAACGAGCTCGACGAGCTCGTTCCAACGAGGGGTCATAACCTATGTTTTTGAGACAAAAAATGAAAAAAACAATGAAAATTAATTGGCGATTTTTGAGAATAGCGCTGGCCGGTTTTGGCCGTTACTTAGGTAAAGGGTTAATTATATACATTGAATAATTTGAGAATGTATGTGAATAATATGACAATACGCAAGGCGTAAGAAGAAACCCCAAAGTGTCCAACATTTTTGAATTATATTATATAATATTTCATTCCGCGACCATTACTCCAAAATATTTTATGCAATCAAATTCCTGCAATTGTTTAATTTCAGCCAAACATATTCGTATCTCAGTACTAAATATTTTCCCACAGGCGACCGTTATAACGTTCAGGCGGAAACAAAATATGGTCGCATTACTTTAAATTTGGCATTCAAATATCTTTTGTCAAGTATAGCCTTTCAGACAACCTTTTTCTGATCCTTAAACAGGGGGTCATGCAACAAATAAGAGAAAAAAAACTAACAGAAAGGGAAGTTCCGATCACATGCACATATTTCTCAGGGAATTCCCAACCAAAACACACCAATAGTCAAATGAATGTTTAGGTCCAAAAAGTCCTCAGATCACCCTCTTTATTCATCTGGAACATTCAACAGTAATGCAAGATGTCGGTAGAATGCTTCAAATGTTTATTGAAACAATATATTTTCCCAAGACTGCTTAGTTTTGGGGATTTACATAATTTCCGAGTGCAACTTTTCGAGGCAGGTAAATCTAATTAAAATATTTACAACAGTTATACCTATGAGCAAACCCAACCCTACCAAAGATACATTTACCTCTTTCATGTGATGAAACACTCATTTCTGCAATAGAATTAAACTTTTGGCTTCTGCCTAGTCAAAAGCATGGGAAATTTGATCTTTTGAAGAGAAGTGTCCAATCTGTGTCAAATGGGCTTAAAAACTGGCATTTCCTCCGACAGAATTCCTACTCTGTTACCAAATGAGTAAGCTGAGAGGGATAATAAATCTTTGAAAACTACCCTAATCCCAAAATAAAACTACAATATGCATCAGCTCATAATACCGTTTGACTAAATGTGTCTTAATTAGCCATACAGCAAGATAAATAGTGCTCCACCCCCATGAAACAGTATGCCAATTTTGTTTCAAAATTAGGGTTGTGCGAGGCTTATAATTCCTCTAAATTTGGGAGAATCTATTTGTATTCTTGCGAAAATCGTTGCGAGAATTCAGACCTGCTATGAGTACCCCGCGATCCCGTGAGGCCAATACGGTTGAAGCCCTGTTGTATACTCATAACACATGTTAACCCTTTACCCAATACAGCGTTTTAAGTTTTAAAACACCAACTGGTGATTTAAAAAAAACCAAGAGGGCCTTAACCCTTTACCTAACATGAAAAGCAGACGACACTTGCAAAAAAAATTATTGAATAACTAATTTTTTTCATTTTTTGTCTCAAAAACATAGGTTATGACCCCTCGTTGGAACGAGCTCGACGAGCTCGTTCCAACGAGGGGTCATAACCTATGTTTTTGAGACAAAAAATGAAAATATTTTGGAAATTAATTGGCGATTTTTGAGAATAGCGCTGGCCGGTTTTGGCCGTTACGTTGGGTAAAGGGTTAATCGCTCACCCGACAAAGTGGTTCAGAGAAGTATTTTGGGTCACATTCAGTTAGTCAAGGTTCATCAACACCACATAGGAATGATGTTATGAAATTATTCATAACTCTAGTGTCCACGTCAAATGATTATTAGCATAGGTCTTCCTGATTGCTTCCAATTCTGTCAGCTGTGGACAAGTACTGCCAAACTTCCAAGGGTTGTTGTGTCTCTGCAAATTTTATGGAAAAACTCTAAGGAATGGATTTGAGCATTAATGTAATGAACAACCTTGAACCTAACCTGTCCCTGTCCATATATTAAGCCAAGGACTGGAAATGAACAAACTCAAATCTGCCACCACCCCCTCCCCTCCCCACCCATGCGATACCAAATATGAATGGATTCTGACTGGCTGATCTGAAGGCGAAGATTTTTAAAGAAATCTCTTATTGTATTGAGTTATATTTCAGCTCCAAAAGTGAGCCCAAATATTAACACAGGGACCCCATCTGAAGAAACTTCAATTTGATCCCACGTGAGATGTTGTATACCTACAGTACGTGGAGAGTGGATTGTAACTAAATCACCCGCGGAGTGGAGTTATCACCCAAGCTATAACTTTCAAATTTTGTACATATCGACAAAAAACACCAGGAATGTTTCAGCAAATGGACCTCTGGGTTTAACACGGAGGTCCATTGGCTGAAACTTTGCTGGTGCTGCTTATGCCTTGTAACAAATTTGCAATTATTCACCGGGTGGAATCTCCACTCTGCGGGTGATTTAGTGATAATACACTCTCCACGTATTGTATACAGTATGAAAGCATCGTGAATGGAGGATCTGAAGAAGATTGTTTAATGAAATCTCCTCATATTGCACTAAGTTAAAATTCGGGCTCCCATAGGGATCACAAATGTTAATCCAGGTACTCCATTTGAACAAACTTGATTCTGACCCCTATAGAGATGTTGTATACCAAATATCAAAAGATTCTAATTGATTGTTCTGGAGAAGAACATTTTTAAAGAAATTCCCTCCTCATATTGCACCAAGTTAAAATAATAACCCAGGGACTCGATTTGAACAAACTTGAATGTCAAGACCCACCCCCTGCCCCCTGCCGCCCCTCGAGATGTTATATACCAAATATGAAAGCATTCTGACTGGTGGATTTTGAATGAGATTGTTCATGCCCTCACATTGTACTAAGTTAAACTTTGGGCTCCAATAGAAACCCCAAATATTAACCCAGGAACCCAATTGTAACAAATTTAGATCTGATCTCCCCAGAGATGTTATACACCGAATATTAAAGCATTTTAACTGGTGGGTCTAAAGAAAAAGATTTTTTAAGAAATTTTCTCATGTTGCACTGAGTTAATTCGAGCTCCCATAACAAAAACAAATATTAACCCAGAGACTCGTTTTGAACAAACATGGATCTGAACCCTCTTATAGATGCTGTATGTCAAATATGAAAGGATTACCACTGGAAAACATCCTCTCACGTCAAATGAGGATAGTATTGACGATAACTGTACTTTTATTTCGGCTGATTCTTTTAATAAACTTGTAACCAAAATTGACTCCATTGAGAAATCCATAGATGACATTCCTAAAAAGGAAGAGCTGAGTTCTCTGATAGAAGTTAACATTAAATTTCTTTTTGAAGGCCTTAGAATTGAAATTGTAAATTCTCTGGAGGATGAGATTGACTCACTGATCACAGCCTTACACAATAAGGATAGTATCATTGCTGATTAGGGCTGTCACGATTAATCGGTTAATCGATTAATCGACTGTTGATCGGTCACGGCGAAATCGATTAGTATTTTTCGTTGTCGAATAATCGGTAACTTTTATCCCGTTTTAGACGTTTAATAATTAAAAAAAAATTGATGAAAAAACTATTGTTTCTAAAGGTAAAGAGTTAAGAACATCGATGTTAAACCCCCAAGAAGCTGTTGGAATCAATTGTCTTTCAGGTACATTCATCAAAGCTTTGATGTTCTGAACTTTTGAACCGTCAGTGTAATAATCAAGACCGGTCGGCAGTTGCGAAGTTCGCAACTGCCGACCGATCTTGATTGTTACACTGACGGTTCAAAAGTTCAGAACATCAAAGCTTTGAATGTACCTAAAAAGGATCGTCTTCGTTGTTTCCTTGAGGTAGGTCAACTGACTTGAACTTCATTTTTATCGACTTCAAAGAGAGGGAGGGGGGGGGGGGCAAAAAGGCATGCTAGCAGGTCGAGCGTCCATGGAACTGGCACAGTCCACACGAAATTACTCGGTATCCCCCAGAATTAGATGTTTTTACAATGAATTATACCATTTAATGCAGATGAAATCAGTGAGAATCAATCTCTTTTTCAAATTTCCTGCTTACGGTACAGAATACAGAATTCGGCACTTCTGTTATGCATTTTTTTAGAATGAAACACTCTGACGCCAATGGGGATCGAACCACTGCCTTGATGAGAGTACATTTCTACGGCACCAATCGCCTAGCGAAACTGGACCAGCGCCATAGACCACTCAACTACCGACAAGCCCCCACAAAGGCGTGCTAGCAGGTCGAGCGTCCATGGAACTGGCACAGTCACACGAAATTACCCGGTATCCACCAGAATTAGTTGTTTTTTTACAACGAATTATACCATGTAATGCAGATGAAATCAATCTCTTTTTCAAATTTCCTGCTTACGCTGGCTTACGGAACAGAATACAAAATTCGGCACTTCTGTTATGCATTTTTTAGAATGAAACACTCTGACGCCGATGGGGATCGAACCACTGCCTTGATGAGAGTACATTTCTGCGGCACCAATCGCTAGGCGAAACTGGCATACTCAGTGGGTTGAGTGGGGTATCAAGTGAGAGTTTTTTTCCACACAGGAGTTGCAGTATACTGACAACTCATTTGAGTTATCTTTGAAACTGTGTTGCAAAACACAACATGCAGCAGAAAGTTTAAATAAGAGGCTTACAAGTTACTCTGCATAAAGGTGCATCTATAAGACAGCACAGACGTGTGTTATGCCCACTTTTGTAGTAACTGTCCACTCTTGTGATAGCTCACCACTTTTGTAGTAGAAAACGCCCATTTTTGTGGTAGCTCACCACTTTTGTAGTAACGTCGCCCACTTTTGTAGTAAAATGAGGTCTCCACTTTTGTAGTAACCATTGCCCACTTTTGTCATAAAAAACAAAGTCACCACTTTTGTGATTTGGATATTTTGAGAATCGGCTTTTTGGGTTCTAATGATATCCAAATGTGTATACAATGTGTAGTTTCATTGAAAATAGGTGGAACTAAAATTGGAAAAAATACGAAATTTAATAATTTCAGTAAGTGTCGTGTTAGGTAAAGGGTTAAAGTGCCAATTTTTTTGGCATGGATTTCCCAAAGCAATTGGTCAATATAAGTTTGGGTTGAATTATACAAAGTTACATCAGAGAGAAAGGGCAAATTCTTTGATTTAACTCTGATCAAATCGCGCGAATAATTTCAGCCTTTGAAAACTGGGAAATATTTTACTACAAAAGTGGTAAAAACGTTACTACAAAAGTGGTGACTTTGTTTTTTATGACAAAAGTGGGCGACGGTTACTACAAAAGTGGAGACCTTATTTTACTACAAAAGTGGGCGACGTTACTACAAAAGTGGTGAGCTACCACAAAAGTGGGCGTTTTCAACTACAAAAGTGGTGAGCTACCACAAAAGTTGTAATTACTACAAAAGTGGGCGTCACAGACGTGCGTACGTGTCATGATGACATACCCATGCTCGTGTAACTGAAGTCGTATAGATACAAGTGTATGCAGTACAATTATTGTTTTACCGAAAACGAACTGCGAAGTTTACCCATTCGTCCACAAACGCAACAAGCTGCGTCGGTAAAATATTCGTCTATATCGGAGACATGGATTTCGGTGGGTATAATGAGTTGTGGATGGCCTCTGAGTGGCTACAAACGTGTTACTGTATAATACGATCTTCGTAAATCTAAAAATGCTAAAAAATCCACATCCATACATGAGTCAGTATACATACAGTACAGTTAAATCTAGAAGTCCTGTCACGAATAGTGCGCTTATCTAGGCTTAATTACGCGTTGGAATTGCGCGCAATTGCCATATCGAATGGCATCCAAAGCACAGCAGGTTCTCCTGGTTACTCATAGCAAACACATGCAATGTTTCTGCCAATGGACCTCCGGGTTACCCGGAGGTCCATTGGCTGAAACATTGCTTGTGCACAGGCCATATGTACAGAATTTGATAGCTATACTTGGGCCATAACGCGTACATTAACGCGCAAATCAACGTGCTATTTGTGCGCATTTCATGACAGGACTTCTAGTTTTAACTGTACGTGGAGAGTGGATTGTAACTAAATCACCCGCGGGGTGGAGTTATCACCCAAAGTATCACTGTCAAATTCTGTACATATGGACATAAAATACAAGCAATGTTTCAGGCAATGGACCTCCGGGTTTGACACGGAGGTCCATTGGTTGGAACTTTGCTTGTGATGGTTATTTTTTGCAATAAATTTGCAATTATTGCTGGGTGGAATCTCCACTCTGCGGGTGACTTAATGATAATACACTCTCCACGTACTGTACACATAATCTGATATTTGGTAGGGAGTAATGAAGTGAAAGCATGGTCTCCTATTACTCCTGGGGACATGGCTGCTGCGATAATGAGCTTAACACACTGCTAGAGGTAATTAGGTAGACAGGTTGGTGGTAGTGGGTGGGTGTTGGTGGGGAACACCTAATTTGTATTTAGGCTTTACAACGAGATTGATCTTTACTTCCTTGGGAGATAGGTAAGTGATTTCGATCGTGCATGTGCATGAGAGCAAGCATATTCGGGGGAGGGGGGGGGGGGGGTGGGTATACAGTGAGAGGTCTTTATCCACACACGAGTTGCCGTATAAGGTCAGTTCATTCGAGTTATCTTTGAACCCGTGTTGCGAAACACAACATGCAGCCGAAAGTTTCAATAAGAGGGCATTGGGAGGCTTACAAGTTACTGGTGCATAAAAATGCATCTAGAAGACGGCACACCGCGTGCATACGGTGGAAGATGACACACGCATGCTCGTGTAACTGCATTCGTACATATACAAGTGTATGCGATACAATTAATGCTTTGCCGAGAAACGAACTGCGAGGTTTGCCTATCCGTTGATGCATACAATCAGCTGCGTCGGTAAAATTGGCATCTGGATCGAAGATTGTCGTTTCGGTTGGGGTTTGAGAAGGTACAGTAAGTTGCGGATGGGATCAGATTGGCTATAAGCTTGTGAGTCTACAATGAGATATCAACGCAAATGTTATAGATGATAAAAATGTACACCCATACAAGGCATGAGTCAGCGTACATATGCAAAGAATGATGTTTGGTAGGGAATTTTGGAGTCAATACATGAACTGTTTTTACTTCTATTTCTAGGGACATAGCTGCTAAAATAATTGTGGTGGGGTGGGGAGGGGGTAATTTGCATTTAAGCTATACAACGAAATTGATCCTTTATTCCTTTTGTGATAAGTATGGAGCTCTAGCATACATGTGCGTAGGCTGCAATCATATTCAATGGGGTTGTGGGCGGGGGTATCAAGTGAGAGGACTTTTTTCCACAAACTCGCTGCAGTATACAGTCAACCCATTTGGGTTATCTTAGAGCCCGTGTTGCAAAACACAACATGCAACAGAAAATTTTAATAATATGGGATTAGGAGGCTTTCAAATTACTGTTCATAAAGGTGCATCTATAAGACGGCACACACGTGCATACCGGGCATGGTGGCCTACGCATGCTCATGTAATTGCATTCACATAGATACAAGTGTATGCAGTACAATTATTGTTTTGATGAAAAACTAACTATGAGCTAAGTTTACCAATTCGTGTACAGTACGTGGAGAGTGGATTGTAACTAAATCACCCGCGGAGTGGAGTTATCACCCATGCTATAACTTTCAAATTTTGTACATATATCGACAAAAAACACAAGCAATGTTTCAGCAAATTGACCTCCGGGTTTAGCCCGGAGGGCCATTGGCTGAAACTTTGCTTGTGCTGGTTATGCTTTGCAACAAATTTACAATTATTGCTTAGGTGGATTCTCCACTCTGCGGGTGATTTAGTGATAATAAACTCTCCACGTACTGTATGCACGCACACAGCTGTGTCGAGAAAATAGGCATCTGTATCGAAGACTGATATTTCGGTTGGGGTTTGAGTGGGTATAATGAGTTTCGGTTGGGGTTTGAGTGGGGTATAGTGAGTTTCGGTTGGTGTTTGAGTGGGTATAATGAGTTTCAGTTGGGGTTTGAGTGGGTATAATGAGTTTCGGTTGGGGTTTGAGTGGGTATAATGAGTTTCGGTTGGGGTTTGAGTGGGTATAATGAGTTTCGGTTGGGGTTTGAGTGGGTATAATGAGTTGCGGGGAGATCAGAGTGGCTACAAGCTTGTTAGTGTTTAATACGATAATCAGTGGCGGCGCTACGGGGGGCATGGGGGGATTTGCCCCCCCCCCCCCCCCCCCCCCCCAAAGGAAGGCTTTGCCCCCCCCCCCCACCATCTCGCATGCATTTCCATCCACCCTCACACACAAACACATTCAGTCACACTCTCTCACACACACACACACACCCCTCTCTTTTTTATTCCCAATAATTTCCCATACACACTTAGCCCAAAGCCTCAGGCTAGCTGATGAACACATCCAGGCAGTAGAGATTTAAAGACTCGGATGCAGATACTTATAAGTTATAATTAAGTTATGAGCCAACAAAGGCATGTCTATCTATATCCCTTGTCTAAAAAAATTCATGGATTTCGCATTATGACTCCCTTGCACTGAAAAACCAATTGTTCTTCGTTTGAGTGCTTTGATGATATCCATGTTCCAGAAACCTGAGTATCGAAACCTCCAAACACCAGGCAATAAGATTTAAAACACAATTGATTTACTGAAACTGAAAATAATCTCTATCTCTCTCTCTCTCTCTCTCTCTCTCTCTCTCTCTCCCTCTCTCTCTCTCTCTCTCTCTCTCTCTCTCTCTCTCTCTCTCACACACGCACACAGACCCACCAGACGCGGATCCAGGATTTTTTGAAAGGAGGACCGCTAATTACCATTACATTTAGTCGAAACTTGGACCCAAAGTCCGTAATATAATTTTTTGGTTTGGTACGTCCACAGGGCGTACCAAACCAAAAAAGTATATTACGGACTTTGGGTCCAAGTTTGGACTACCTCATAACACAGTAATGATATGATCCTTTACGTATTTGCCCCCCCCCCCCTTTCATGGGAGTCTGCCCCCCCCCCCCTAGTTGCCCCCCCCCCCCCCCCCCCCCACAAAAAAAAATTTCTGGCGCCGCCACTGACGATAATACGATATCTAAGTAAATGATAAAAAATGCGCATCCATATATGAGTCAGCATACATATGCATAGTCTTATCATTAGTAGGGAGTTTTGAAGTTATTGGAGTGAATGCATACACTGCTTTTACTTCCAGGGATACAGTTGCTACAGTTAAAACTAGAAGTCCTGTCACGTATAGTGTGCTTATCTAGGCTTAATTGCGCGTTGGAATTGCGCGCAATTGCCATATCGAATGGCATCCAAAGCACGGCAGGTTCTCTTGGTTACTCATAGCAAACACATGCAATGTTTCTGCCAATGGACCTCCGGGTTACCCGGAGGTCCATTGGCTGAAACATTGCTTGTGCACGGGCAATATGTACAGAATTTGATAGCTTTACTTGGGCCTTAACGTGTACATTAACGAGCATATCAACGTGCTATTTGTGCACATTTCATGACAGGACTTCTAGTTTTAACTGTAATATAGTAGGGTTAACATATTGCTGAGAGTAATCAAAAAGACTGGTTGGCGGTGGTGGGTGTTTGTTTGTGTGTGTATGTGGGGTGGGGAGGGGTGTTGTATTTAAGCTACTCGCCGAGGTTGATTCTTCCTACCTTACGAGATAGGTGAGTGTACTGTATTATACATGTGCAGCACACATATACATAGAGTATTATTTATTTATTTATTGGTGTTTAAGGTCACATATTTCTGCACAATGGCTAACCATGACCGTGACAGTTTTACGGGTGGAGGAAGCCGGAGTACCCGGAGAGAACCACCGAGCAACGGCGAGCAACTGTCAGCTCCCCATCATACCAACTCCACACAAGCAGTGTTAGCATTGGTTGAAGACAGGTGCACCATCGACGTGCAGTACGCCTTAGTACACAACGTCACCGTGCCCCCACGTGGGCAATGGGGGTGAAGTGTCTTGCCCGGGGACACAACGCGGTTGCCGCAGGTGGGATTCGAACCGAGTACCTCTCGACTTGCAGCCTGCACCTCTATCAACTGAGCCACTGCGCCCCCTATACATAGAGTAAGCGCATACAGTGTGTGGGGATGGGGTGTCAACTAAGGGGTATTTGTGAACACAAACGTTACAGTATAACAAAGTTATAGTGTAAAGTCAGCTCATTCGGATTACCTATTAATACCATTCAATATGTATTCATACACCATTTCGTCTACATAAACTGGACTATTTTTCACTTGTGTTCATGTGATCGTGACTGTCATACGCAAATATGCATTTTTTTTATCCCATTTTAGGGAGTCGGATAGGAATTCCATTTTATGGAATCCCTTTTAAAGAATCCCTTTTGGAAAACATCTGTGACTATGGAATCCCATTTTGGTCGTATGTGCCTATGTGATAGGGCACATTGTGTAAGACTGTGCCTTTCACATAAGCACATATCGGCACATAAAGCATGTGCTTATGTGCTAGGTCACATTGTGTCACATTGTGCTTTTTCACATAAGCACATATGACAAAAAGGGATTCTCCCGAAGGTATCCTAGATAGGTATCCTCAAATAATACAATACTAGACTGTAGGTATCCTCAAATACCCGTATGTGACTATGTGATAGGGCACATTGTGTCACATTGTGCCTTTTCACATAAGCACATATCGGCATATAAACCATGTGCCTTTGTGCTAGGACATATTGTGTCACATTGTGCTTTTTCACATAAGCACATATGACAAAAAAGGGATTCTCTGGTAGGTATCCTCGAATAATACAATACTAGGTTATAGGTATCCTCAAATACCCGTATGTGCCTATGTGCTAGGACACAATGTGTCACATTGTGCCTTTTCACATAAGCACATATCGGCACATAAATCATGTGCCTATGTGCTAGGACACATTGTGTCACATTGTGATTTTTCACATAAGCACATATGAGAAAAAGGGGTGCCGAAGGTCATATGTTTTTCAAAACAGGGGTGCCTAAATTGGGGTGCCCGGGGATATTGCCATTGGATATAGATGTGATGAGAATCTGATACAACTTCGTTGTAATAAGGGGAGATAACTCTATACGATTAAGTACAGGTTATGGGAAATCGAGCAATCTGATTGGTTAGTTATAATTTATATAAATGATCTAGATAAATGAAACAACAAAAGTACTTAGAATAGGGTCAGAACTAACAAGAATAGACCAGAAATAGCTAAATATAGTAACAATAAGCAAAGCTGTTCCAACTGATAGGCTCTTCTACGCTACTGGAGTATAGAACAAAGGAACATGACCAGATAGACGTAAACTATTGCATATATAGATAGAAGCAGAGAATTCTGGGTAAATTTGTCCTATAGCACTACGTGCTATTCTTAATAGGGAAAAACGTCATGGGATAGGGATCCAAAAAGGGATTCTGGGAGAATTCTAAGCCAGAACATTACTCCTGTTCAATCGAACGCACCCCTTTGTACCCCCTTAGTACTAAAGCACTACGTGCTAAGCCGATAAATTGGGGAAATGAAGTCAATTTCGGTGATTTTGGTGAATTTTGGTGATTTGGAGGGATTGTCGGGGTTGTTTGTGGTAATCAGATTTACTCTTCTACAAAGGACCACACACCCGAACATACCCCTGTCTTGTTAGAAGCCATTGGTAACATAGCAATCACGTGCTACCATAGAAACCAAGATGGCGACCTCCAGTATACAAAATGGACGACGGAAACCACGTATCACCATGGAGATGACGCCACAACATGGTCGCTCATGCGGGTTATCATGACAACACAACATGGCGCCACTACGTCACGTGACATGACGTCACTTCCGGGGTCCCCCACCGGGGTCCCCCAAACTAGGGTTGAAAACCACATTACATACTACTTACATTCCAATTCAACATTCCGCTCAAACCGTTGGCCTGGTATAACCCACCCCATCACCCGAATCTCTGGAAACATTTCGGAATGATATGTTTTGATAAGGTATAAACTCACCTATCGAAGGCTGGTTGTTTGTCATGTGGCAATTTTCAGCATTCTCATCGGGATGCGTCTCAAAAACAAGCACCCGAGTCGATTGGTACAGTTAAAACTAGAAGTCCTGTCATGAATTGCGCGTAAATACGTCGATCTGCGCGTTAATCTACGCGTTATGACCATAGCACGGCTATAAAATTATGTACATACATGTATGGCCTGTGCACAAGCAATGTTTCAGCCAATGGACCTCCGGGTAACCCGGAGGTCCATTGGCAGAAACAGTGCCTGTGTTGGCTATGAGTAACCAGGATAACCTGCCGCGCTTTGGATACCATACGAGGGTGGCAAATGCGCGCAATTTCTACGCGCAATTAAACCCAGATTAACGCACAGTTGGTGAAAGGACTTCTAGTTTTAACTGTAGTCGAGGATTATATTGTGTGTTTCCTCGAACGATTTCGTGAATTGTTTAACTATTATCCCTATTGACAAATGTTCCAGCTGCAAGAAAATACCACAAATTCATTTTCTTTGACTTAACGCTAGAAATATTGTTCTTTTACAGTTGATTTGACCGAGTGTTTGATGACGTTACCATCAGACAGGGAATACTCACCACAACCATAGTTTTTATGATTATGCCGCGGAGTTCCCCCGGTCGTGTTAATACCTTGGTGTTTTAAAGCGAGTTAAATACTTATTGATTGGAATATATATAACTGGGACAGGAAAGAATATTTGTATACCTGTGTGAGTAAAAGGATATCATATTACAGCTCCGGTAGTCTGCGCGCAAATTTCCACTAAATGTGGATAACGTCGAATTGGGAACAGAATTAGACCGGTGGCTTAAGAACTTGCATCAATTTATGAAATGAAATCAAGAAGATGAAAAATTGGACCACACATCTGCCACAGATTGCCGCCACAATGTAATGCATCTGTCCACACCCGCCCCACTTCTTCAACAACCACTGTTTTATCAATTTTAAACATGAGGTGGAAGTGAGAACTTAATTGTCGCCTTTTCGTCATTAGAACGTGGGCCATGATTAGGAAATGGCACCTCCGCGGCACCTCCTGAACAAGCAAATAACATGTTAAATTGATGATATCTTCTGGAAAGGAATTTTCGTGAATTGTCAGCTCCATAACATACTAACTCCACACAAGCAGGGTTAGCATTTGTTGAAGACAAGTGTACCATCGGCGTGCACTTGTACACAACTCCACCGTGCCCACACGTGGGCAGTGGGGTGAAGTTTCCTTCCCAAGGACACAACGCGGTTGTCGCTGGTGGGATTCGAACCGAGGACCTCTCGTCTTGCAGCCTGCTCCTCTACCCACTGAGCCACTGCGCCCCCAGCCATATATAAAATGCAAAAAAAAATAACGAAAGCATTGTTCGAAACATTAAGAGAGTTTTTGATGTTTAAAAAAATATCATTTGAAATGGTAAATTGCAAAAACGAATGGTGGCGGAGGTTGGAAATGCTTTGGAATAATGGAAGGTTAGGTTTCAGCCTTTACTCGAAATGTGAAACCTGTGTCAGCTTGATGACAAAAACGAAAAGGCTTTGATGTTAAGAAAAGGAAACTGGTGTGTTGGTATGACAGTACGACAGCCTCTCCGACTATGTCATTTCTACGCAGTGTAGTGTACACTTTCTTCGTTATTGTTTTAATAATTTGGTATTGTGTGTGAGTGTACTGCAGAATATTATATCTCACGTGACTTCCTTGCATTCTAATTGGCTGAAAGATGATATCATATTTCGTGTAGTTTGCATCCACAAAACTGACCAGGCACTACACCCAGGCACTACACGTTTTCTATTTTTAGCACACTACTATATCAGTTTTCTTTTCATACTGGGCGAATAAAACTGATCAGGCTAAATTTAAAAATCGATTCACAGAGGCACAACATCCACAAAACGACCCGGAAAGAAATCTTTGTGGAAAACTGCATCTCTTTTCCATTGTTGAAGTCACATTTTTCGAGGCGTTCATTTTATTCCTTGAGAAGATGATCCATATCTCGTTTCGAAGAGAATAATCCATACCTGGGTCCAACTTTCACGAGAACGCGTCCGGATATGAAAAATCGCTTGTTTCGCTGCTCATATTATTTCGCTATTTAATTGTATGTTTTGGGCAGTAAACGAATAAATAATGGAATTCACTGGAATCTTCGGAGTTTGTATCCCGTGCTGACCCATTCGGTAATGTATATGTGTGACAAATGTGTGGAAATTATCAAACTGCGTTGTAAAATTTCGAGAATTTTAGCTTTCATTCGCGAGTTGCGCGATTCTAGAATACACAGTTCCGTTTGGGGGAAATGTTTTGTTTACTCTTGCCGACCGATTCAAAATCTGTCTTCTGCTCATATCAATAATCCAAGTTAGCCGTGTTTTGGAAGAAGAAAATGTTTTTTAAAAACTACATGGTATTTTCTTCTATATAACGCTGGTAGGTAGGGCTGCTACCTTGGTAATAGATTAACAAATCAGACAGATGTTTTTCTTGATGGGTGTTCGATATAATATAAGGATTAGTGCATGTCTTGTCGTTGACTACGCCCATATAGTGCCCAGTGAGGTGGTGTTGTTCCCTCCGCTTCGCGGAGGGAACTACACCGCCTCACTGGGCACTATATGGGCGTAGTCAACTCCAAGCCATGCACTATTCCTTAAATAAAGTTACATTCATTCATTTAGTGTTCAAACCTGTAGTGATGCAATATTTCTATATGTTAGACAAAAATTACCAACCAAATTGTAACGACGGGAACATATCGGGTAGTGTTTTGAGTGCCTAGCTTTGTTTGTGGATATGTGAAGCGCATTTGGCGTTAAGTTGTTCTCGTGAAATATTTACTTATCAGTTCTGGTACGAATACGGTAGCAGACTTCCAGGAATTAGTGGTGCCTGCTGTCAACTTTATGAGTTGATTTCATATAGTTTTCCTGTTCTGTACCTCCCAGTCTTCATTTTGATGCATAATTTGTGTATATTTAATTTGAATTTAAGGAATATCAGAGGTGGAAATTTCGAAATAAACAAAATTCCATTACTTTTATAGCACCTTAAGTAGTATGGCTGCTAAGTTAAAGTGTGGGGTTGACCAATCAATGTTTTCAATATGCAGACCCATGGCTGCACGTTGAAAATATTAATTGTTCTGCCCCTGATAATAAATATGGACTCTTCCAACTGTTTTCATTGAACTGACATGGACTATACCTCAAAGCGTTAAAGCTGGTCATGGACGTATGGTGGAATACAAAGCATCCACAAATGCGGCACGAAACTGGGACACTAACCAATCAAGGTAGTACTTACATGTGAGGGTTCCTGGGACAATATGTTGAAGTGTTCGATCAGGCATGGCAATGCCACAGTAATGTCATTTCAAACACCAAACCAAGCAAACCACACATTCTGTCTAAACACAATGTCATCACCAAGTCTGTCACAGCTGAAAACAAGTTTTAAACAGAATGTGTTGTCCTGTAATTGATGTTGACTAAACCGCAACTTCGCAGCTGCGTCCTGTGGTATTGACTGGCAGTCAAACGTGAAGAGGTCGTCGGCGTGGTTATTATAAATAGACTGTCATGATACGCACTGTAACGCACTAATTCGCACCAGTGACCTCTTTTAGCTGTTCACCAGTAGGATTCGGATCTTGGTGATGTCAGATCGGTTAACGCATTGGAATTAAGATCGTCAGGTAAAATTCTAGAATAATTAATCTTTCTCATTTTTTGGGGTCAAAACCATAGCTTCTGATCCCTCATTGAAGCGAGTTGAACGAGCTCGTTCCAATGGGGACCATAAGCTGCTATGTTCTAGAGACACAAAATGGAAAAAAATGAAAATCAAATGGTTATTTTTGTGAATGACGCTGACAAGGTTTGGGCGTTATGTTGGTTAAAGGGTTACAACATACTACACATAGATGGTACACGTGCCTACAAACGATTCTAACCCTGCACATATCGAGTTAGTAACACAAAACGTCCGACAGTTACTCGCTACTGCTCGGTGGATCTCTCCGAGTTCCGCAACTTTTTCAGTTCGGCAAAGAGACATACACGACATGACTTTGACTACCTAAAGATTCGTGAAACCCTAATAAAATAAATAAATTGATACGATCACCCTTACTTCTACGAATCTTGAATGCCATCTACCTACATTCCAAGTTTATAGAAATCTTGTTCACAGTCTGCTGTCAGAATGAAAAGCATCGAGACAAGCTATCTAGCCACCTGTTAAATTATTATTTTTATGTAGAGAATTCGACGCTATTATGGATTGGAACCAGTCTAGGGCTTAACTAGTCCGTCGCCTATGTTTAGCTTCACTCGTCTGGAATATTTCAGTTGGTCACTTTCCAAACGTTTGAATCTAACAATTACCATAAACTTCCATTTTCATTGAATCAACGTAAGTAATGTTTCTCAATTCAGACTTGATTTGAGAAATATTTAATGACTTTACTATTGTCCTTTCCATAACCCCCCCCCCCCCCCCCCAATGGTAAATAATCTCTGGAATAATACAAAATCAAGAAAATATCTTTTAGTTTTCAGCTCCCGATTACGTGTAATAAATTTAACTTCGCCGTCGTAACGTTTCTGTGATTTTAGCTCGCTCGAAAATTATATGAACGAATTTTTTAATTCTCTATGGGAATTTGTGTGTATTTTCGGAAGAGCGTCCATTTTGCAACAATGCACAAGTGACGTA